>CM068354.1:39525985-39658485 GCA_034769755.1 Odontamblyopus lacepedii | reverse complement strand
AGATACACAATATTACCATTTCTCTCAAACATTGTTCACAAATCTGTCTAAATGTGTGATAGTGAGCACTTTTGCTTTGCTGAGATAATCCATCCCACCTCACAGGTGTGCCACATCAAGATGCTCATCAGACACCATGATTAGTGCACAGGTGTACCTTAGACTGCCCACAATAAAAGGCCACCCTGAAATGTGCAGTTTTGTCTCACAGCAAAATGCCACAGATGGCGCAAGCATTGAGGGAGCGTGCAATTGGCATGCTGACAGCAGGAATGTCAACCAGATCTGTTGCTCGGGCATTGAATGTTCATTTCTCCACCATAAGCCGTCTCCAAAGGCGTTTCAGAGAATATGGCAGTACATCCAACCAGCCTCACAACCGCAGACCACGTGTAACCACACCAGCCCAGGACCTCCACATCCAGCAGGTTCACCTCCAAGATCATCTGAGACCAGCTACTCAGACAGCTGCTGAAACAACTGGTTTGCATAACCAAAGAATTTCTGCACAAACTGTCAGAAACCGTCTCAGGGAAGCTCAACTGCATGCTCGTCGTCCTCATCGGGGTTTTAACCTGACTCCAGATTGTCGCCGTAACAGACTTGAGTGGGCAAATGCCCACATTCGATGGCGTCTGGCACGTTGGATAGGTGTTCTCTTCACGGATGAATCTCGGTTTACATTGTTCAGGGCAGATGGCAGACAGCGTGTGTGGCGTCGTGTGGGTGAGCGCTTTGCTGATGTCAATGTTGTGGATCGAGTGGCCCATGGTGGTGGTGGGGTTATGGTATGGGCAGGCATCTGTTATGGACGAAGAACACAGGTGCATTTTATTGATGGCATTTTGAATGCACAGAGATACCGTGATGAGATCCTGAGGCCCATTGTTGTGCCATACATCCATGAACATCACCTCATGTTTCAGCAAGATAATGCACGGCCCCATGTTGCAAGGATCTGTACACAATTCTTGGAAGCTGAAAATGTCCCAGTTCTTGCATGGCCAGCATACTCACCGGACATGTCACCCATTGAGCATGTTTGGGATGTGCTTGACCGGCGTATACGACAGCGCGTACCAGTTCCCACTAATATCCAGCAACTTCACACAGCCATTGACCAACATTCCACAGGCCACAATTGACAATCTGATAAACTCTATGCGAAGAAGATGTGTTGCACTGCATGAGGCAAATGGTGGTCACACCAGATACTGACTGGTTCTGAGTCCCCAGACCCCCAATAAAGCAACAACTGCACATTTCAGGGTGGCCTTTTATTGTGGGCAGTCTAAGGTTCACCTGTGCACTAATCATGGTGTCTGATGAGCATCTTGATGTGGCACACCTGTGAGGTGGGATGGATTATCTCAGCAAAGCAAAAGTGCTCACTATCACACATTTAGACAGATTTGTGAACAATGTTTGAGAGAAATGGTAATATTGTGTATCTGGAATGAATTTTAGATCTTTGAGTCCATCTCATGACAAATGGGAGCAAAAACAAAAGTGTTGCGTTTATATTTTTGTTGAGTGTAATTTTGCCCAATAGTTCACTAATGGTCGTTAGTTCCTTCTTCTCAGACTTTCATCATCCCCTTCACTCTACTCATCCTCTCCTCGTCCTCACGCCTTAAGCAGTAAACATTTCACATCACATTTTTATTGTCTTTCCGTCAAGGCTCAAAGTGCTTTACATCAAGAAACCAGTATCTTGTCCAAACCCTGGATTTGATGTTTATATCGAGAGAGGGATTCAAACCAGCAACATTCAGATCAGTGGACAAAGTCTCTACTAACTGAGTTTTGTCACTCATCATTTCTTCTGTTGGGGTCTGAGCGCCAAAGAAAACTTAAAGATGCACTGTGCAACTTCTGGTGTAGAGTCTGCTACTTTGTCTCCATGGAAATGTTTGCATTTTCTAGAAGATTCCACAGTATAAATTACTGGGGAATATGTTTTATATAACCGTGCATAACTTTCCAAAGTTATGTAGGCCGCACATCCCAACAAACCTACGTGTGCCGTTCCGTACAGTAGCTGTTTGCCAACTGTCCGGACCTTTGGGGAAACCAAAACACTTTTGATGGATCCCAGAATAGTGGCTAGTGTTCTTGGGATGAATGTTGCACCAGCCCAAGAAAGACCTGCCAATGCCTGACTGTGATTTATGGAGAAATCGCAGTCCTCAAAAGGATCCACCTCGTCCTCACACACACGAGGGGGTCCACTGTTGTTTTCTTGATATTTCTCCAGTCCATTTTTACACTGGCTCTTTTTACGACTAATGGCCAAAACAAACTCTTCCACATCTTGTGTCTTTTTTGAGGTTAAAAAGAGCTTTAAACTGTTGTACAAAATAGCATGTATTCAAAGCACGCTGAAGGAGGATGAGTAAAGAACAAGGGGAAAAATCACCAAAAACTACCTCCAGTCTATCTACAGTCTGTTTACATGAAGCACCCATGTAGATCCTTAGTCTTTGAAAATACAATACTGATCTACATTAATTTAGATTAGTGTAGATCAGTTTAAGCGCCCAGGTAGATCCTTACAGTATTTGAAAATACAATACTGATCTACTGTAAAGTCTTTACTTTAGAAGGCTTCTACCCCTGGGACCTAGGACGTCATTAAAGAGGCGCAAGGATTGCGTCCACCTCTGCTCCAATTTCCCTTCAGGTGTGTGAAAGTGCGTCACTGTCATAAAATGCCAGTGAAAAACCAATGTAGCCCGCACATCCCAACAAAGCTGCGCGTGCCGTTCCGTACAGTAGCTGTTTGCCAACTGTCCGGACCTTTGGGGAAACCAGAACACTTCCCAGAATAGTGGCTAGTGTTCTTGGGACAAATGTTACACCAGCCCAAGAAAGACCTGCCAATGCCTGACTGTGATTTATGGAGAAATCACAGTCCTCAAAAGAATCCACCTCGTCCTCACACACCTCCTTCACTTTTTCCACCTCTTCCATCTCCTCCACTTCATCCAACTGCTCGACTTTTTCCACTTCCTCCACCTCCTCCACTTTATTCCCTTCCTCCACTTCATTCTCTTCCTCTGCCTTCTCCTCTTCCATTTCATTCTCCTCCTCTTCATTCCCTTCCTCCACTTCATTCTCTTCCTCTGCCTGGAGGTTATTGATTGTGTTTGTTGCTTTTCTTACCCTTACACGTAAAAGCTCAACAGTAGCAGATTTTTGGTTGTATTGAGCCTGGAGCTGACCATTTTCCAACTCAAGATGATTGTTCCTCTGTCGCTCCTCACTGTGTAAAGCGGAGAGCTCATCTAATTTAGTTTTGAGCGTGAGTTCATCTGTCTGGAGTTTGGCCTCTCTAGACTGCAGCTCTGCAATGAATTCTTTTAGGTGTTGGAGCTCCTTTTTCTGCAGCTCATTTTGAGTCTCAAGCTCGGCCTTTTCAGGCTCCAGCTCTGCGATGGACCGTTCGAGCTGTTGGAGCCTCATTTTCTGCTCTTCATTTTGCTGTTGGAGCTCCATATTCTGCTGCTCATTTTGAGCCGCAAACTTGGACAGTTCAAGCTGCAGAGATGCAATGAACTCTTTTAGCTCTTGAATCTTCATTTTCTTGTCTTCATTTTTCTTCTCAAGCTCATGTTTTTGTCTGGATTCACTCTGTTGAAGATAGGCCAGCTCATTAAACTTTGCAGTCATACTAACTTTCTCAGCCTCTGCTTGCTGAATAACTGACTGCAGTCCGACCTTCTCTTCAGTGAGAGCCTCTAGTTGAGCCTGAAACTCACGTCTGTCCTGTTCAGAGCTTTCTTTTGTTAAAGAAATGATGCTTTCACATTCAGTCTTCTCTTTGCTGAGTTGTGTGTTCTTTTCCTCAAGAGACTGTAACTGCTCTTGAAGGTCACAAACTTCAGCTCTGAGCTCGTGGTTTTTCTCAGTTTGTTCCTGAATGTGACTGTTGAGCTCCTTAATTGTGTCAATTGAGCGTTCTGCCTCTTCACTTATATGGTTGTATTGAGCCTGGAGCTGACCATTTTCCAACTCAAGATGATTGTTCCTCTGTCGCTCCTCACTGTGTAAAGCGGAGAGCTCATCTAATTTAGTTTTGAGCGTGAGTTCATCTGTCTGGAGTTTGGCCTCTCGAGACTGCAGCTCTGCAATGAATTCTTTTAGGTGTTGGAGCTCCTTTTTCTGCAGCTCATTTTGAGTCTCAAGCTCATGTTTTTGTGTGGATTCACTCTGTTGATTCAAGGCCAGCTCATTATTATTAATCTTTGCAATCTTGCAGACTTTTTCAGCCTTTTTTTGCTGAATAACTGACTGCAGTCTGACTGCAATGAGGGTCTCTAGATGAGTTTGAAATTGAGCCCGGAGACGAGTCTTTTCCTGCTCCTGCATCTCTGTCTTTTTATACGCCCGTTGTAATACGGGACGTATTATGGTATGGCGCTGTCCGTCCGTCCGTCCGTCCGTCTGTCCGTCCGTCCGTCCGTCTGTCCGTCTGTGGACACTTCAAAGCTTTGAAGTCTTTGAAGCCTTGTCTTCATGAAAGATCTGAACTCTCTTCTCAAATGTTCTGCTGCTGAAAGCGAGAACAACCCACATTCTCTGCTTCTTTGAGCTTTGACACATTAAAGGTTTGTAGTGTCTTTAAGTTCTGTTGCTGCGATCTGATTGGTGGAATTCCGATTCTAGAATGTGATGATGTCATACTCATACTCCTACTGCAAGAGCCAGATTTCCCTATTGATTACATTGTACTTTTTGAGGAAATATCCAAAAGGTAAATTCACAAATGTTGAATTATTAGAACTCACTGTTTTACAACTTATGTTTTAACAATATTCATTTTAGCTGCCCCAATCCTTATTAATCAATATTGGCCTATAGAATCCAGCACTATGTTGTGACGTCATAGCAACAGCAGTGTTACCATGGAAACCACCCTGAGCACTGCATATTTAAAATATAATAAAATATATATTTAAAACTTACTAGGCTGTTTTTGAAGTGTTTAATCGCAAAAATAGATATCTCCATTTTGAAAAATTGCCAAAATAGATACGTTTTTATTTTGTATATTTTACATAGTCTTCACTGTGACTACGGTGGGAAACGAGGAAAGACTGCTGTGTTTACTGTGTTTATAAATGTTGGCAGTGAACAGCATGAAGCCAAATAAATTAGAGCATCACTTAAAGACATGATACCCCAATCACGCTGATAAGACACTTGAGATTTTTCAGCGAGAACGTGCCGAATATCACCAACAATCCTCCCGCTTTGTGAATGTTACTTCAGTGAACAGCATCATATAAGATGGAGGCCAAACACAGAGGAGCTGATACTGCTGCAGCTTTAGACATGGTTTCTGTCACACTAGACATGGTTTCTGTGCCCCGAACTAAAACACAAATATCATCTTTAAAGATGAGGAGGACACAGCCTTGTAATTCGGCTACTGAAGGCGGGGGTGCCATTTGTCCACGTTTGGTAGTGGTTCTGTGGAGTGGGTAGGGGGGGTTTCTTCTTCCTAGGGGAACAAGACACAAAACAATACAAATCAAACAAACCTGTTGTAGTTGCAGCAAAGTGAGTTCTTTCTGCTGTGTGACGTCATAGCAACAGCTCAGCTTAAAGTCTTAAGTTGAGTAACAAAGATTCAGACAGAGTAGTGCCTACAGTTAGTATCATACCCCGAGGGAATGCTGATGAAATCAACTGTAAAGTATCAAAAGAGCTGTTGAACCTGTTATAATAAAGATGTGGTTAATGGTTAATAGCACTGGAATTACAGGGCTTATCCACAAGTAACAGATAATGGCACAGTTGAATGTTTAACTGTGAAATATTTTTTAACTGTGAAATATTTTTTTATGCAGACGATGTCACAACAGTCAATTTTTTTTTACATTATATGAGTATCAATGGAAAGTCATGGCATTTTCCTCTGTAAAAGCTCAAGACGCATTTAATATCTGCTACAGTGTCATAAACATAAGTCTACAACTCTAAATATTTAATTATTTAGAGTTGCTAAATATTTAGTAAGATACAGACTTTGGGATCAGACATATGAATGAATAACATTCAGTCCATGTGTTGAGGAGATTAATTGTTGTGGGGTGAGTTTAGCTAACAAGCTAGCTAAGCTCTGCACAGAAGAAACTGCTTTCAATTCCATTTTGCAGTGTAAAACTAATTTGAGCTAAAAAAAAAAAAAAAGGTCTATAAAGAACAATAAGCCAAAAAAGCAAAGAAACACCTTTTGTCTGCCGTTTCATTCAGAATAAACTAAACTAAAATGTCAGTGCAAAACGTCCATAGCTTCAAAAAGCAGTGCCATAATTTAACCCAAAACAAGTGATTGTTGTCAGTTGAAAGAAGGGAACATTCAAATTCAGAATGATGGGTGACCAATGAGCTCCTTCCTTCGTTACACATACATCACTGCAATAAACAAATGTGATTGGTAATGGTTGGAGACTTGTCAGTTTTCAATTCAAAACTTTGTATTGAAAAAACGTCACTCCTCTCTCTGTAACTGCTGCTGTCAGGCTCATCAACTGCTACCCTCCGTGAGCTTCATTTGACTGGAGTTGAACGCCGTGGGTGACGTCACACTCCTTTAGTCCACTTCTATGTATAAGGTTATTACAAAATGAAGAAATATAGAACCTGGAAAATCTTGAGACCAAAGGACATATTTAAAACTTGACCGCACGGCTCATCTTAATCCAACGTAATAAAAAGCTCAATCTGGTACTGGGCCTCAGAGAAAAGTCTATATCTTTATAAAACTCCTTTTAGTCTTCCACATCTTTACTCTGAAAGCACAAAACTAACCTAAACAGCAAACATGATTATTAAAGGGCTCATATGACACTATTTTCTGATTTGTGTTAGAATATTGTTTCCTCATCAAAAACAGACCTGGAGTTGTGTTTTGTTTTCATTTATACATGTTTAACACACAAACTCTGCGTATTAAGACATATTAAGATCTTCTCTCAAACAGAAAACACTCCACCTTATGTTGTCATGTTGTAATTATAAACTGTTTAAATGAATGGACATAGCTAATGTGCTAGCTGCCGCGTGCCAGACAGGAAGTGCTCTAGGAGGCTCTTCTGGCTCCTTCTCTCCCTTTTTCCCATTGACTCACATTGGGCTCTTATTGCTCTGTACCTGCTGCTGTGGCCTCGTCATTCTGGTCTTAAAATGTTTGTATGAACCCGCGACACAGGATCCTGAATTTTTAATTTCACTATCTTGCTCCTAAATCAAGATATGAACATAAATAACGGACCAATCAGACGCCTTCATTCCCAGAGGTCCCTCCCCCTAGCGTTAGTAACAGGTTTGATTGACAGCTAGTTTTGCTGCTAAGTAAGTTCCCTTCCCACTTTCCTGCCCCGATTGACTATTTTTGAAATAAAAGGACAAAATATCTCAAACAATTACAGTAGTTAACGTTACTAGAATCTTAACTAGCAAAATTTACCTAGCATAAATAAAGTGAATTTCGTTAAATTGCAACTCTACTCGACTTACTATTTAAAGTTTGATGACAAAAGCTAAAAGTTTCCTTAATATTCTCAAGAATCACCGAAATACAGCGGCCCGTGCAGAATGGTATAGTGTAGCATAGCATAGCATAGCATCGCAGCTCTGCCACGAGGAGGGCGGCACAATTGATGACCTCACTCATGATTGGCTCTTGTGGTTGCTATGATACTTGTGGTTGGATCTCCACATATGGAGGCTGGCTCCAGATTTGCTCCTGTAACTGTGACATCGGGAGCCTCATTTGAGCGACACTGACGCTGTGGTGACGTCACACTCACTTAGTCCACTCATGTATACGGAATATGGTAGAAAACTGAACAAATGAATGATACATGGATTGTTCTCCATTTGGTTGTTTTTATTACTATAACTTCTATAATTTGCCTTTCAAGATGAAATGTTGGTTCTTGGTCGCTGATTTCATAAAATAAATTTCCCCCAAAAAGTGTGATTTATCGTCCAGTGCGACTTATACATGTTTTTTTTTCTTCTTCATTCATTTATCATCTTCTGCATTTTTTGGCTCGTGCAACTTATACTCCAGACTTGTAGTCCGAAAAATATGTGTGAATGAAACAAAACACAACTCCAGGTCTGTTTTTGAGGAGGTAACAACATTCTAACCTGGCTTAAAGCTCACGAGTCAATTTTGTGTAATATAGGACTTTTAAGACATTTTTTTCAAACTATGGTAAAGAGTCATTTGGTGCTGTTATTCTCTGGTCCCTGGAGTAAATGAGGTGTTAGATCAGCGCTCCTAGTGGCGAGGGGATGCGCTGCACTCTCAGAACAACATCATAATAATTCAGACTTGACTCTCCTCCATTCTCTCCTCTCTCTGGTGCATGTAAAGCCCTGGTCCGTCCTGTAGGCTCCTCCATAGCGCTTCCTCTGGTGTGTGGGGGTAGTGCACGCGCTGTAGATGTCACTGCTGTTTTTCTCTTTATGGAATATAGTCTATGTGAATAATACATGGTTTTGTTTTGTCCAGGGCACTTCAGGACCAGACCCCACTACAGTGTTTGTGGACATGAGAGCTCTACGGCACGACAGGTAACACTATAGGGTTGGGCGGTAATACGGTAATAAGGTATCCCGCAGTATCTAAAAATAGCCACGGTATCAGATTCATTACCGTCATTAAAAAAAATCTTGCCCTAATATAATATTAACTATAATTGATTTAATGCCTAAATAAAGAGTGTTTTTTCAACACTTATGTATGTGTGGTTGTGTTTGTTAATTTAATACTATTACAGTTTAAAACGAATATTACTATGTTATAGTGTAATGTTGCTCTTAAGTTCCTGGATGTTGCGTAGTCACGTGACATTACCGCTCCGAAAGGAGAAGGACAAGACAACATGACAGGCCGCGCTGAGTTGGTCCCAATGAAAAACACAACGTCTGCAATTTGGCAGCATTTCGGATTTCGGCCAAATGACAAGGGAGAGCCAGGCAGATCCGGTCGGCACTGTAGAGGAGCGAGCAGAAGCAGAGACAACTGCATATTGTCGCGAGCCTGTTATTCCGGGATATGAAGACCCGCTTCTTTGGTGGAAATCCAATGGAGTCAGGCGCTTTCCTTTAATGTCGCGGGTTGCCCGAAAATACCTGTGCGTTTGTGCCACAAGCTCTCCATCGGAACGGGTCTTCAGCACCACGGGCAAAGTTGTCAACCCACAACGTGCCCTACTCAAGCCGGAAAAAGTGAACATGCTGGTTTTTCTGGCGAAAAACATTCAATAGCTTAATCATTTTATTTTCAATAAGGAGTGGCTTTTTCTGACGTACAAAAACGGTTCGAAATGTTGTATAGTTGTACTTTTAATTTATTTGATTTATGTTAATATATTTTAAAAATATACAAACGAGCATTTCCGCTGCGTTCTCATATGCACATTTTCGGTTATGTCTTGTTAGCCTGTTTATTGTTCAGATTTTCTTATTTGATAAGATCAAGTATTTTATTTATTTGATTCTTGTTGGTTTGTTACTGCCTTTGTTATTTAATCTAATTTTTGTTATTTGATAAGCCTGTGAGTGCTGGATTATATAGGGCTGTGTTTTAATTTAATTGATGTAGCCTATAGATTACTGTACTGGAAGTGGGCTTTAGCCCATAGACAATGTGTTATTTCGTTCTGTCGGTTGACTGCTGTATTTGCACTTTTTAAACATTTGTTAATAAAAGTTACTAATTTTTTACATGTTTTGTTATGTTTTCAGTATCATTAGGCCTATGTAATGCTTTTCTGTTTCTAAACGGTATAGGTGCAAGCTGCCATTTGGCCAGCGGACTCCACCTTAGTGCTACGAAGTGTTTTTTTTTTTTGTTTTTTTTAGCCTTAGCAACGGTAATACCGTATAAAATGTGGAGACGGTTTAACGGTATCAAAATTTGGATACCGCCCAACTCTATAACACTATATATTAATATTCAGTCTATAAGTTACATTGTGGTGTGTGATATTTACACTAACAGTCAAAAGTCTGGCACACCCTCTCATTCATTCAATGTTTTTGTTTCTTTATTTTTTTTACTTCTTTCTACATTTTATAGACATACAGAAGACATCAGATATATGGAGTATGGTTAGGGATTAGTGGCGGCTCAGTACCACTCCCTAACTTGACCTAGATCATTCTAAACTCTCGTTATTTTGTATTAGGCAGTATATTTAATATTTTGTTTAAAATTCAACGCGTATCTGCATAGACATATTTTTAACATAATTTGCTCATATCACTTTATTTGGTTCATGTGTTTGAGTTCGCTAAGTCAAAGCGGTTTAATGGAGTTCGAAGCCTGAAGTTTTACTAGAATATCGGCGCCAATACTAAAAAAATTAGCCGTGTATCGATTCTATGATATCGGTTAAGCTGATATTGTGTTTGGCTGTAATAAGATTTTTCACAGGCTCATTTGGGCCTAAAATGATATATATATATAACTTTATTACAGACAGTTAGTCCAATTCACATACAATAAAAGAAAAAATATAAGAATATAAAAGAGTGAAGATACGAAATGTGTACAATTATAAGAGGTACAAACTATTACACCAGCGCCGTCTCAGTTTAGACACAGATCTCTAGCAGCTTTTCTGAGGACTGACCAAAGCTGCTATTACTTGGTTTTCAGAGTTGTCCAGGCGACACATAAAACTAAACATTAGCCGTCTTAAAAGTGCCTCACGCGCTGCTAATCTCGTGGATACAAACAGTTGACTCGCACTGTGCCACCAAGGGACTCGAAGGAGCATCTCAAAGCATCATTATTGGCGAACTTTAACCTCTGCAAACTCGATTTCTTATCATTTGACCACAATTGCTGTATAGAATGGTGTTATAGAGGTTTTAAACAGGGAACACGTCACAAAATCAGAGAAAACATGTAAAACTTCCTGAACAACATGTGAGCTCGAACATGAATGTCCTCGTCATCCATCCAATCATTAGATAAGACATGACCTGAATATTTCATTTCTTCACACACGTCATGAAGACTGTCAGATAAATAGAAATTGGGAAAAGTTGATTTCATGTCCCCAGTGCTTCCAACTATCATTATTTTACTTTTCTTGGTGTTAAAATGTCTCATGATGTCTTAACTTTTATTCATTCAAGTTTTTCAATAGGCATTTGAAGGATAAATAACAGTTGTATAACACAGTTGGATCTCTTGTGTAATAAGTGCTATTTTCCATTGCTACACTGGTATTGGTTAATATTAGGTATCGGCAGATGCTTACTGATATTGATATTGAGATTGGAACAGAAAAAGCTGGATTGGTGAAACAAAAAAATCTTTAATCAAACAAATCAATTCTTTAATACATTTTATATTTAAGTCCTTAAAGTAGGCACCCTTGGTGTCAAAAAATGTACGACAAATTGAACTCTACTCTAGATTCTGCCTGGACGAATGAGGGTTTCACGTAAAACGCCAATTTGCTTCACACTGAAGAAGCTTAACACCACTTTAACCCATCTTACAACAGCCACGAGTAACAAACAAAACGCTCTGCCTGGTTCACTCATTAGTGTCTGGAAACGTTAGAAAACAACTTTATAAGCACCTCACACTTCCCTCTGCTGATTTCCCACTGGCTGTTGTAAGATGGGTTAAAGTGGAGTTAAGCTTCTTCAGTGTGAAGCAAATTGGTGTTTTACGTGGAAGTTCAGAACTTGCCCCCATCACTACACTAGTTTGTTTCCTTGGCAGACTCACTCCTACAGCGAGATCTCAGCCGAGGAAACACTGATCTGTGCAGTTTTTTGGCTTCTGACAGAATTCCATCACCTCTTGCAACGGACTTTAGCTTCAGACGTCCAAAGGTGGCTCTGGGTTAATCATCATGTCACTGTAGTTTTAAAAAGGGCCGGGAAGCCCTCCACAAACCTCTGTGCTCTTTCAGAACCTGTGTGCTCTTGGTGAATGGTTTAAGTTGCACGCTCCCTCAATGCTTGCGCCATCTGTGGCATTTTGCTGTGAGACAAAACTGCACATTTCAGGGTGGCCTTTTATTGTGGACAGTCTAAGGTTCACCTGTGCACTAATCATGGTGTCTGATGAGCATCTTGATGTGGCACACCTGTGAGGTGGGATGGATTATCTCAGCAAAGCAAAAGTGCCACTATCACACATTTAGACAGATTTGTGAACAATGTTTGAGAGAAATGGTAATATTGTGTATCTGGAATGAACTTTAGATCTTTGAGTCCATCTCATGACAAATGGGAGCAAAAACAAAAGTGTTGCGTTTATATTTTTGTTGAGTGTATTTATTGTGTTTTTATTATATGTATATAAAAAGTCAACATTTCATTAAGTGTAACTATTATCATTATTATTATTATTTATACATTTTTTATTCCAATTTTTTTCTATATAGCTTTTTAAAAAATCTTTTCTTAAATAAATGTCTACATGTAAATGGTTATGTTTTAATATATTTATGTGGGAGGGCGGCACAATATATCGAATCGGTATCACAATTTTGGTGATTCCATCCATCTTCTTCCTCTTATCTGGGGTCAGCTCGTGGGGGCATCAGTCTAAGCAGGGACTCCCAGACTTCCCTCACTCCAGACACTTCCTCCAGCTCCTCCTGGACCCTCAGGTGTTTCCCAGGCCCAGAGACAGAGTCCCTCCAGCGGGTTCTGGCTCTTCCCCGGGGCCTCCTCCCGGTGGGACATGAACACCTCCTGAGGGAACAGATGCTCCTCCCCTCAGCTGCTTCTCTCGACATGGAGGAGCAGCGGCTCTACTCCGAGCTCCTCCCCCTCTCTCTAAGGAAGCCCCCGGCCACTCTACGGAGGAAACTCATTTCTTCGCTTGTATCGGCCGTTCCCCAGAGTCAGGACCACAGGTGAGGGGAGGAACTTTGCCTTTGCGCTCAGCTCCTCTTCACCACAACGGCCCCGATACAGCGACCACATCTGACAAACGACTGAATGTCTCTCCCTGCTCTTCTCCCCCATGTCACACTGTCAAATAAAGCCTTAGACCAAACAATACTTAGGAAACCATTAGGCCTGCACAGGGATGCGCTGATACTGGTACCTTTTGTCTCTAAACGCTCCTAAACCATGGCTTTTTTATGGCGGCAATTCAGGAAACGTTTTGCATTTTAAATCTGACATAAAGTCGGTTCATTTGTGTAAAATGTTCAGAGTTCATGTGCACCGAAACGTCACACTGCACCAACTCTTTAGGGGGGCTTTAAAACGGCTTTATCGTCTGTTTTTAACTTGTTTGCAGGATCGGCATGATAAGGTGGACAGAATACATTTTAAATACATTTTTAAACCATTCATGTTTGATGTTAGTTCGTTAGTTGTGTCTCTCATCAGGTATTTTCTCATTGTTTCGCTTTTTAAACTGAATCAGGCTCCTACACTTTTAGTTCTTCTGATAATCCGTTCCACAGATGAACTCCATGAACTGAGGTGCACACTGACTTTAAAGTAGTTCTAAATTTTGGCTGATAAAATTTTTAATTACCTCTAAGTTTGTAGCTATGATGAGCATTTTGTTCTTAAAATAAATCACTTAAATAAGCTGGAAGAGAGCTGACCGATGCACTAAACATAATTTGAGCTGTTTTAAAGTTTACCAGAAGTTTTAAGTTTGAGAAGTTTTAAGTTATTTTATTGCAGTGAAATTAAGAGCAATAAACGAGTATTTAGCTTTTCCCCCACAATTCAACACAATCATTTCAATAAAACAAACTGTACATTTGTTGTTGTTTTGAGCGACTGTGGGAAAACTTCTAAACTCGATGTAAAAACCCGAGCGTCAAAGGAAAGTCTAAAGCAGGACTTTTAAACACAGTTCCTGGAAGCCTCCGAGGTCCTTTGAAGCAGCGCTGAAAATAAGCTGAATAATGAAGAGATAATGATGTGTTTCCGTTCCAGTTAAAGGCGCCTACACCAGAACGTGACGCCACTGCCTCCTAATTAAACCAATTCAACACATTTAGAAGGACCCGGGTTTTCTTCGTGTTCAATCAGGAGAGATTATCCGGAGCGGAGGAGGGAGGAGGTGCGGCTGTCTGCTTCATCCAAAACTGTTCGGGACATTGGACTGAAAAAGTAAAGAAACACTACTTTACTTTGGACTACTTTACTTTTGGAGCTTCCGACCACGTTCTAACTTTGTTCCCTCTTCAAAAACCTGCCTGAAGAGGTTTTAGACGTCGTTCGTGTGCGTTTGAGGGACTGAACAACCTCTTTTTGGCCCAATAGACCCTTTTAGAGTTCGTAAACCGTGGTGACGTAGGCTCGGTTGCATTTTGGCAACAGAAGTACGGCAGGACTCGGCAGCGTGTCGAGCTCTGCGAAAGGATTATCGTCAAAAGATCGAGAATATTTCCTCAACAAGATGAACTTAGACAAACGGTGTCCGACTGCCAGATCCTTATGAGTAAAACTTTAAAACTTTAATCCGTCGGTAGAATATCGATTCTGACAAACACACACGGAACAACCAGACATTTTGGTGCTGGAAATGTTTTTATCTCCATCTTCTTCTTCTTTTTTTAAAAATATTTATTTATTTAAACGGGACAATGCACGTTAATGAACAGACGATCATATACAGCATGAATGTAAACAGACGGATTATAGCAGAACGCTCATTTCCATCCATTGTCTCAGGGGTTTGGGGGGAGGTAGGGAAAATGTGCAATACAATAAACATTTGATTCGTGTCTACGCTACTATAAAACAGCTCCTAGTATATACGCACCTGCAAACCTGCCATTATCGTAAATACACATTTCCAAAGATTAATTTAGTATAATACATTATAATTTATGTGTTACAAGTGAGTGCATTTTTGATCCAACCAAAGCCAACTTTTTAATTGAGCTTTAAACAAGTTCTATGTCACATGTGTCAAACATGCGGCCCGGGGGCCAGATCCGGCCCTCCAAGACCTTTAATCTGGCCCTCGGCTGATTTTTCTATTAAAATACTTAAAGTTTTCTGATTTTTCTGTTAATTTTCTGCACCGTTTAGCATAGCAGCGTCTCCGGCGTTTCTGTACGTTGCGACTCCCACCAGAGCAGCACAAATGAAGACTTTCCTCTTTCCAAACGCTCTTAAAGGACGATTGTTTTGACTGTCGGCCGTGACCCTCATCAGCAAAATGTCAAAAAATGAGAAAAGCAGATGCTGAGTTCAGGATTTCCCAAGAAAAATAGTCTAATTCTTATTTGTTGACAGAGGTGAATGGGAAATCTGTGCTCAGTGTGTTTGGAACAAGTGGCGTTGCTCGAGGAATATAATCTTAAACACCACTACGAGACACGGAGAAAAATACGATAACTTGAAGAGAGAACTGAGTTTTCTGATCCGGCCAATTGGGATCAAATGGTGTAGGCTTTACAGGGACCAAAATGAGTTTGACACCCCTGTGAATCTATGTGGTCGTGTATTGCATAACAGAGTTCAGCCCGACTAAAAGGTGCACCTGTGTGGGACCGTTACGTCTCCTCTAGTGGTGGCCCTTTTGTCCTCTGTGCACCGATGCCACAATTAATAAACTCCCCCAGTGGAGGTGGCGCTAGAGAGTGTAGTGTCTCATAAATCAGGCAAGCATTTTTTAAGTTAATCATATTTTGAAAATCCAGTAACTTAACTTTTCTTAAGATGTTGCAATGATGGTGAGATTTAGGGTTTTTATCAAATATTTTCATAGTTCTGTCTGTTCTGTCCGTGTTCAGTCTGAATGAATCGGAATGAACGGGGAACAATGACACTTCCGTTGCCAAAATGCGCGCAGTTTTTTTTGTTTATCACTTCCGCCCTAAAAGAGTCTGTTCAAATCCTCCTCGTGGTTCGCAGTAAGATTCTGTCCAGTGCTGCGCCCACAAGCCAACGTCCCCCATGCTCCCACACGACAATTCTGCATAAATGTACAAACGTCACAAACCTGATGCGATGTGTGGACTGATTGTGTTGCGATGCTGCTCTGAAGTGGGAGTGCGAGGAACAAACTAATTCAAGATTTTTATGTTGTTTGTGGCACAAAGTATTTTCAAAACCATAAAAGGTAACATGGCAAACAAAACGCTCTGCCTGGTTCACTCACTAGTGTCCGGAAACGTTAGAAAACAACTTTATAAGCACCTTACACTTCCCTCTGTTGATTTCCCACTGCACCAAAGCCCAAAAGACTCGACTCGACTCCAGCGGCGGCGAGAGGCTCGAGCCGCCAGAAGAAACAAGTGAAGATCGACTACTGACGGTGAAGAAGAAGAGAAACTGAAAGATGTTGAAAGAAAATGGCTTGGGAATATTTTTTTTTGCGTTTTTCAAAAAATATATCATTCACTGGTAAATAAATGGGATCAGAAACGACATCGACGATCGAGCCTTTTGGGCTTTGGCCTGTGCAGTGGGAAATCAGCAGAGGGAAGTGTGAGGTGCTTATAAAGTTGTTTTCTAACGTTTCCAGACACTAATGAGTGAACCAGGCAGAGCGTTTTGTTTGTTAGACTCGTGGCTGTTGTCAGATGGGTTAAAGTGGTGTTAAGCTTCTTCAGTGTGAAGCAAATTTGTTAGGTTGTGTTCTCATATATAAATATCTTTTGTCATTTTTATTATTATTCTTTATTTTCAGCCCATGTGTAACCAGGCAATGTCTTTACTTTTGTATGATATATGTTAATGTCATATCAAGGACTTTTATTTTGACACCTGTGGACTCGGGAGTAAATTGTTTTTTGTGTTTTTGTTTTTTATGTGTGTGCCTGTGTTCTGGGAAAATTTGGATGTTAAGTAAGCGTGGTACTGTTCATTTGGGTACCTGCCGCTGCCAGGTGAAAAGAACAAAATAAATGAGACTTCAACCCAAATAGAGTAATCCTGAGTGATGCGTCATGAATATTAACTAATGGACGAAGAAAAAATTTACTTTATCAACATGGAAGACAACGGAGATGAGAACCCTACAAAAGTGGTGTTTTACTTGGAAGTTCAGAACTTGCCCCCATCACTACACTAGTTTGTTGCCTTGACAGACTCACTGCCACAGTGAGATCTCCACCAAGGAAACACTGATCTGTGCTGTTTTTTGGCTTCTGACAGAATTCCACCACCTCTAGCAATGACTTTAGCTTCAAACGTGCCGGAACTTTAAAGTACATGCTGGAAATACATTATAAGCTCGTCATTTCATGTTACCTCTCATCACTTTAGCCCGGTGCACGTTTCGGAGAGGATTTGGTCATGTGTCCGCTGCGGCAGGACCAGCGTAATCCTGGACACACACACGGGCTGTGTTTGTGCTCCGGCTCCAAACAGGATTATCCCACAGAATCCTCCGTATCCTCAAACGAAAGCTGAACTGTCAGGGCGGCTGCTTCTACACGTGAGGTGCAAACGGAGGTGCAACGTGGTCAAAATGAAAATCCACCGAAAATCGAAGTTCAAATGGGGAGAATTTGGAAAGTCAACAGCCTGTTTTATTTTCATAGTTACTTAAACAGTCTGACACCGCATCAGAAATCACCTTTGGATACTTTCTTAGATGAACATTAGAGCGAAGCTGGTCTGTTCTCCAGCAAAACAACTCCCTCATGTCCAGTTCTAACATTCTGTAACGTTTATTAGTTTTATTGACGTTTATGGTTTCAGAGTTTGTCTTTAAATACAGAATGTGAACAGCCTTGTGCTGTTTGGTTGTTTAAGGGTCACTTAAGGCTGTACCTGGGTCAGCTCTGTGTTCCCATGTTCGTTTGGAGGTAGTTATAGGGTTATGGTTAAAGGGTTAGGCTCTGTTTCAGAGATTATGGTTAAGGCAAGTTTATTTGTATAGCACAATTCATACACAAAGTAATTCAAAGTGCTTTACAGAATAAGAAATACATTACATCACAATATAAACAAATCAAAACTTAAATAATCATCATAAAATTAAAAAGCGAGAAAGACATTAAATTAGAAAGAAGAGTGCAGAATGAGAAATGAAAACCTTTCAGTCGTCTGCAGCTAAACAGAACCGTTTTTAGAGTCTGTCTCACATGTTCAGACTGTTCCAGGTTTTAGCTGCGTGAATCTGAAACTCTGACTCCCCGAGTTTAGTCCTGACTCTGGGACCAGCGTGAGGCCGGTCCCTGAGCTCCTCCTAAGATTTTCTGACTAGTTGAGTCACGGAAGAACCATATGCGACCATTTTTAAGATTATACAACCATTTCAGAACTAGTAAGTCGATAATACATCTGAAAACAAGATGAAGAATTTGATATAAGTTTGAAAATCTTGGCCAGATCAGAGACATTCACAGTGTAAAGAAAAGCATTTATTTGATTATTGCTGTTTTATTGCAACATGTGTCCTTTACTGTGCGCGGGCTTGCCTCTCCACAGACCTGTTTTGTACCTTTTCCTGGTGGATATTAGGATGCTGCGCTGCTTTAATGTTTCATAACTTCAAACCACAAATCGCTTTGGGGACTGTCAGAATGTGCGACAACAGCCCACGTCTAGAGACCTGCTCGGGACTGTTTCTTCATCCGACTTCCGCTGAATTTCTGATCATTACCGCCCACTCCCACGACGTGTATGTCCACTT
Organism: Odontamblyopus lacepedii; assembly: GCA_034769755.1. NCBI lineage: Eukaryota > Metazoa > Chordata > Actinopteri > Gobiiformes > Gobiidae > Odontamblyopus > Odontamblyopus lacepedii. Next base: position 39,639,857 of record CM068354.1, on the reverse strand, counting down.
CCACCTGCAACCCACAAAACTGAGAATTATGTCCGCACATGTACAGTATCGCCCAATAGATTTTGTGTCTTCGTCCATCCTGCGGGAAAAAACAAGTCATTTATTTTAATAACAAAGAGAATCGTGGGGTTTTCTGTTTCGTTTCCCTCCCTGCACGTCTTTTGATGCACTAGGAAGGGCGCTCCTGTTTTCACTTGTTTTTAAAACTAAATAAAGGCAGGTTTACCCTTGTTTGATGCTCTTCTCTACTTCGTTGGTGGACTGAGTCGTCCTGCCGCTCGGCTCGCTGATCCTGAACTCTCCCGCAGGGTTTTTTTAGCTGCCCATTCCCGCCCACAGGTAAAATGAAACCGCCCTTTCCCGCGAGATTTGCGACCCGATCCCAGTGCAGACCTCTACCCCCATCTGCTCCAGGCCCAAACTGTTGCCTACACTCTGCTGTGTGAAACTGAGAGCCAAGAACATTCCAGACGACGCAGTAACATCTCCACGGCTCTTGCTGAAAGTGATGCACGTTTTCTCAAATAAATGGTTTTTGTATTAAAGCGAAAGTGCGTCTGCGTCGCCGTGTTTGCGTCGGTTCTGTGGGACACTTCACCTTTGGCTTAGACCGGAACGCTGCGCTGCGATTGGTCCAGTCTCTGTAGCACCGGGGGCAGGCGAAGACGAACTCATAAATACCACGAGCATTTGCAGTTAGAAGCGAAGACAGCTGCGATTCAGTCTTTAAGAAACGCTGAAAACCGTGCGAGGCGATCTCCAGGGCCTGGGGCTTATGGTGAGTGCAGAGAAAAGTGCACCTCAGCACCCGGTTCCTCCAGCCCGCAGGAACATTCCTCCACTGAAGACCAGACGAGAGCGCAAACAAACCCACCGCGAAGTGTGGAGCAGAGGAGGAGGTGCAGACTCTTGGCTTTGGGCTTTTGGGACATAAAACAGTTTGAAAAGCTCATCGCGCTCAGAACGAAGCATCTGCTGTGGATCGGAGCGAAAATGATTCTTACTGAAGTTTGTTTTAGTGTTTTAGTGCATTCTTCTCTAGCTTAGGTGCTGGTATCACTAAAAAGTTGCTGATACGATACAGACCTCGATACAGCGCACTTTTGATTTGATGTGATATATTTCAATTGATTCCATTTTGGTCAATAAAATATAGGGCTGTCAATATTAACATTTAATCACAAAAAAACATCGCACTAATGTTTTTTTTTTAATCACAGTTTATTCTGAATGTTCCTCTGTGGAAAGTGCAGATGGACCTGACAGGTGGTGCAGGTTATTAGGTCAGTGATCAGGTCCACACGCGGATTTGAAGACGACAGATGAGACTGTGACTGGGGCTCAGGGGCAAATTTCTCTGTAAAAAAACTGCCCCACGGGACTTTAGATAAACTAAGGCGGTTTGCAGATGTCGCAGCGATGAACTCTGTTTCCACAGAAGCACAAGTTTAAAACACCGTCTTAAAGCAAAACACGGTGATTCAGCGCCAACAACGACGATACTGCACCAACAACAAGCTAAGCAGCAAGAAACTGCATTTTTGTCTTTTTTTGAAGAATATTTAACTGCAATTAATCGTGATTAATCAAAATTCTAAAGTGTGATTAATCTGATTGAAAAAAATTAATCGTTTGACAGCACCAATAAAAAAATAAACGCTAAATCGTGGCTGTGATACTGAAAGTCTTTATTAAACCACGTCTTGTGCAAATTTCATACAAAACGCACCATTTTAATCATCAAAACTGAAAAAATAACGAGTTTCCTTCCACTGAACAAGCAACAAAACTGTAGCTGCAACAAAATTTAGGAAAATATATTAAAAAAACCATCAAGGACCATGTTGTCCACCCTCCTGTGGGCTCACCACCTGCAGAGGGGTTCATAGGGGGGGTCAGGTGCTATGAGTATTGGGCAGCACGCTGCCCCCGCGACCCAGCCGGATTAAGCGGGAGAAGATGGATGGATGGATGGATGGATGGATATTAAAAAAATACTCTTGCTGATATATCGATACAGCAACCTATGATATCGATACTGTTTCATCACATTAAACGATAAATATCGATATTTTTGCACAGCCCTACTCCATATTAAACTCCACCTACTGGGAGCACAATGTTATCACGGGGTTAAAAGCTCAAAGTCATTTTTGCATAATATGTGTCTTTTAAAGTCACAGTAAGTAACTTTCTGGAGGTGGCACATCCCTTTTGTATTATTACATCAAAATAAGATGTTAAAACTTTTACTATTTGAAACATGGGCCATTTAGACAACGGTCAATGACGTATAAGGATTTTCAACAGGAAAATTTTAAAATATAAAAAATATGAGTTTATACTGAACTTTTTCAAATATTTCCAGTGTCAGGAGCACAAATCTGTGTTTAACATTTATATGAAGCATTTTTTGTGTAAAATGTCATGTGGTGCGACTGAGAATAACCTTAAACCTGTTTTATTTTCTAAAACATTGTTGGGATATTAGTCTAAGTTGTGAGTAATATGAAGTGTATAGAAACAAACTGTTGTGTTTCCTTAGATTTTTAATGCATATTGATATTTTCTTTTGCTGAGTCTCCTGCTTGTGTTTAATGAACAAACTACTGCCCTGGAAAATGAAGAAAAATGAAGAAAAATGCAGAAAGAATCTCATTCACGACAGAAATGTTCTGAATTATTATGAAATTTGTACCTTTTTAACTGAGGAAACTGCAACTGGACAGAAAATGTAGGCGTCATGACACTGACCCATGTACGTTTAATGCCATACTACTACTACTACTAAGATTTTTAGATTTTCTGAACATTTCCATGGAAAAAAGGAGGAGCAGACCTTTTAAACCAATTAAGAACACTTTTAATTTGGTCTATTTGTGGCAAAAAAAAGCTGCAGCAAAAGAAAATTCCACAGGGAGACGACGTTTAAATAAAAAAAGTCAATAAGCCAAACAGCCTGTGGAGCTGCAGTGACCTCCCGCTCGTCTTCCAGAAGTGAATCTGCCCGTGCGTCCCGTAAGTGTAGATAAGGACAGTGTGGAGGGTAAATGAGCCGTGCCAGCCCAGGCCGGGCCCCGCTAAAAGCTCCAGTGGTGATTTAAACAGGGGCCTCCGGCGCATCAAAAGTTTATTAAGATCCAAACTGCATTAAGCCTGAGCCCTGCACTTTTAATGAGCGCTGCATAACGCACACTTCACTTTCAGGGCTCATATTCTTTCAAGGAACCGTAATATAATCTGCTAAGCTCATTTTTCTCTTGCTTTTTTCCTAGTGTGAGGTCTGCTCTTTCTTCTTTTCATGGAAATATGAATGCTTTGCCTGGAATGCTTCACAGTAATGTATTAAATAAGGGTGCAGTTATTGCCGTGGTAATAATGGACACAATAATGAATAAAAAGACTGCCCAGGATGACGCTGCCGCCATTAAAAAAAGAAACTCTGTGCGTCCAAGAGAGCCGCACTTTAACCTTTAACGTTAACAAACCGCAGACGTGTGGACATGTTTTTATTACAGAAAACCTCACACCTCTGGGAAGTGTGGGAATAATCAGATGGTCCTGTCAAACGCAAAACTACACAGAACCGTGTCTTTAGTTTTGGAGATATTAATGATTCTTTTACAGGTCAAACTGGGGTTGGACCCACAGGAAGCTTCAAAACGCTCGAAAACGCCCGAAATAAATTTGTGCTTCGTTTGTGCTGCAAAAAGTTTTCTTTGTCTGATTCTGGTTCTTCAGAGATCAGAAGTTTTATGTTCCTCTCATCTCCTCTTCCCTCTCTTCCTCTCTCGTCTCTCCACTTCCCTCTCTTCTCTCCTCTCGTCTTCCTTCTCCTCTCGTCTCTCCTCTCGTCTTCCCTTTCCTCTTCCATCTCCTCTTCCCTCTCCTCTCGTCACCTCCTCCCTCCTCTTCCATCTCCTCTCCTCTTCCCTCTTCTCTTCCCTCCTCTTCCCTCTCCTCCTCTCTCGTCTCTCCTCTTCCTTCTCCTCTCTCGTCTCTCCTCTTGTCTCTCCTCTTCCCTCTTCTCCTCTCCCATCTCTCCTCTTCCCTCCTCTCTCGTCGCTCCTCTCTTCTCTTCCCTTTCCTCTCCTCTTCCCTCTCCTCTCTTCTCCCTTCTCCTCTCCCCTCTCCTCTCTCGTCTCTCCTCTCCTCTCTCGTCTCTCCTCTTCTCTCTCCTCTCGTCTCTTCCCTCTCCTCCTTTTCTCTTCCCTCCTCTTCCCTCTCCTCCTCTCTCTTTCCTCCTCTCCTCTTCCCTCTCCTCCTCTCGTCTCTCCTCTCCTCTTCCCTCTCCTCTTCCCTCCTCTCTCGTCTCTCCTCTCTTCTCCTCTTCCCTTTCCTCTCCTCTTTCCTCTCCTCTTCCCTCTCCTCCTCTCATCTCTCCTCTTCCCTCTCCTCTCGTCTCCCTTCTCCTCTTCCCTCTCCTCCTCTCGTCTCCCTTCTCCTCTCCCCTCTCCTCTCTCGTCTCTCCTCTTCTCTCTCCTCTCGTCTCTTCCCTCTCCTCCTTTTCTCCTCTCCTCTTCCCTCTCTCGTCTCTCCTCTTCCCTCTCCTCCTCTCCTCCTCTCCTCCTCTCCTCCTCTCCTCCCCTCCTCGAGCGTTCCTGAGCGCACAGTGTGGGAGTGTGGAGCTTCTTTGTGCTCCTTTGTGCTCGTGCGTTCCTGCGGTTTTCCGAACACGCCGTCTGTGATATTTGGGAGCGTCGTGGGCGTCCGATCGATCCGAGCTCTGGCCTCACATCAAGTGAATGAGTCAAAGCCGCGTCTGCGTCACCGCCGGAGGATCGATACTGCACAGGAAATCGATACTAGTCTTTGTTAAACTTCGGTGATGATGTGAGTGAGCAGGACGAGGAGGAACGCAAACCAAACCGGATTTACAGCTCCTTTATTACACAAAATGACCTCCTGTGAGCGTTAGTGTCAGAACGACGTGACCTCACAAATATAAAGTGCTGTTTTGTTTGATAATGAAGGAACAACATTAGAAAAGAGATTAGAAAAGTAATATGGACTCTCAGTGAATCCATGTGCCATTTGTTCATTCCTTTTTCAAAATAAGAACGAAAAAACAACTCTTTTCTTCATTGTTTGTCTCCAAAACCAAAACCAAAATGAAAAAAAATAGATAATGATTCATTTTTTCAAGTTTCGATTTTGTGTTTGAATGAATAATGGAAAAAACAGAAAGAACGTTTTCAGTTTCTCAAAACAAACTCCTGGTCCTGATATCCAGTGTGGAGCGTCAGGGTACGCCAGGTCTAAACCAGGTCTAAACCAGGTCTAAACCAGGTCTAAACCAGGTCTAAACCAGGTCTAAACCAGGTCTAAACCAGGTCTAAACCAGGTCTAAACCAGGACTAAACCAGGACTAAACTAGGACTAGAACTAAACTAGGACTGAGCCAGGTCAAGCTGGCTTGTCCAAATGTGCTTTAGCAAACCTCAAGCGACTCTGTTTGTGGCATGTGCGCAGAAAAGGCTCCGTCACATTACTCTCCCATACAGCATCTCCTTGTGCAAAGTGCTGAATAGTGGATCGATGCACCGTGACACCATCTGCAGCAAGATCATGTTGTACGTCTGTGGAGCTGGTCTGTGGATTAAGTTTGACTGTTTTCACCATCCTTCACCTCTGCTTATCTGAGGTTTTTCTTGACCTGCCACTCCGGACCTTAACTAGAACTGTGCCTGTGGTCTTCCATTTCCTCACTATGTTCCTCACAGTGGAAACTGACAGCTGGAATTTCTGAGCTTTTTGTATCCTTCCCCTAAACCATGAAGTTGAACAATCTTTGTTTTCAGGTCATTTGATAGTTGTTTTGGGGCTCCCATGTTGCCACTGTTCAGAGAAGATGCAAAGAGGAGACCAACTTGCAGCTGCCCCTTAAATACTGGCCCCCTTTCTCATGATCAGCCTCACCTGTGTCTGTAGGCCAAGGGTCAGTGAGCTGAACAAACTAATTTTGTGTTCCAATAATTAGCGCTAAAGGTATTAAAATCAATAAAACAACAAGGGTGCCCTAATTTATGCACATGCCTACTTTTGTTTAAGTAATTATTGCACTTTCTGTAAATCCTATAAAGTTCATTTCACTTCTCAAATATCACTGTGTTTTTCTGCTATATGATATATTTAACTGAAATTGCTGATCCGAACAACCAATGATTTATAAAGGAAAATCTTGAAAATGATCAGGGGTGCCCAAACTTTTTCACATGACTGTATATGAATAAAATTAAATAAGGTAACTTTATTTCTATAGCACTTTTCACAGACACGTCTCCAGAGACACTTCACAGAGCATTTTTAACAGAGAATTTTTCATTCACTCCAGACCTGTTGGTGTAAACTATTGTAGCCACAGCTGCCCTGGGACAGACTGACAGGAGCGAGGCTCCAATCAGCGCCATCGATCCCTCCGACCACCATTACACTCACACACACACGCACATATACACACACACACACACACACACTCCACTTTCACACCTACAGTGCAGCTTTTGGGTTGTTGGGGGAAACCGGAGCCTGGTGGAAACCCATCCAGACACGGGGAGAACATGCAAACTCCACACAGAAAGGTTGAGGTGTGAGTGCCACTCAGCCACCGTGCCACAAATAAAATGCAAATAACCGGAACAAACACTGAGCTGTTACACTGAGAGCGCCCCCTGCAGGTTTGGAGCTCTTCCGTTGTGGTGACTCTTTCATTTTTCGGCGTGTTCTTGGTTTTTGTGCTTTGCGTCGTTTCTCTATTAGCGGCGCGTTTGATGATGAAACATTTGTCTTTGTTTCACGCACCACACTCTTTGTCTGTGCCTGGTTGTGTTTGAGTTTGTGTATTTGCTTCGTTTCTGTTCTTGAATCTGTTTTCTGAGTCTCTGCGCTGTGTGTGTGGCCGTACGTGACCCTCTGAAGGACGCAGAACGATCCCAAACACGTCGCGGTCTGAACGCCACAGCTGTCTGTCAAAAACCACCTGTATAACCTCTTTGAAAGAAAAAAAAATTGAATTGGACTTGACAGGCAACAACTCTTCCACCCACATCGCCCCTGCATCCCTCCATCCCTCCATCCCTCATACCTGTGACTAATATTTCGTCCTTTCTCCAGCCTTCTCGCGTTTAGCATATTCACTCCGTCTTTCACTTTGAGACGTTCTTTTTGTGCTTTGACGGACGGCGTATAAGAAACCCTTCAGACCCCTCCTCCTCCACCTCCACCTCCTCCTTTTCCTCCACTCTCCTCCGCTCTCTCCTTCGCTCTTTTCACGCGCTCTCGTTGAATAATAATTCCTCGTGGCGGTTGAAAGCGTCTCGTTGCTCTTTCAGAGGGAGCGCTCGTGAATGGGCCGGAGGCTGGAGCTCTGAGCTGCTGCCGGAGGATTTTGTGGTGCTGAAAGTAGGTCTCCTCTCACACTCCACCGATCTGTATTCTGCAAAAATAAAAAACTAAAAATCAGTATGTTATCGTGTAAGGTACAGTCCATGCACGACTTTTTGGTTTGTGTCATGAAAATAACACATTTTCTTTCGACGTGACCTCCGCCTACACCCGCACCGCTCTCGTACTGTGCTGAAGTGCTTTGCCTAAGGACACAACATAATCTGTGCAGGTTTGGTTTGTGAAATGGAAGTTTGGTTTGGTTTAGAGTTAGAAAAACCAACGTGTAAGCGCTCCACTGCGTTTCTAAACTTCATCCACCTTCACTAGAATCATTTGGATGATTTCAGACCCTGGAATTGACCTATTTCACAACGGTCGACGTGCCGCGTTTTAGGTTTGTGGAGCTTCCGGTTAATGTTTTTCTGTGGTAAATGTAAATATTCATCTTCAACCAACAAGGTCCACAAAGGAGAAACATTCTTCATGAAGAATTTATCCACAACGATCGAGGGAAGAAAGACGAAAAGACGAAAACTTAAAGGGACAGTTGGGAATTTTGGACATTTCCTCGTGAGTGTTGTAACTCCAGACTGTCCGTGTGAATGTCTGTGCTGATAGAATAATTTAAAGTAAAACCCAACCTTGCATTTGAAGTCGTGCTGTCAATCAATTAAAATATTTAATCGCGATTAATCTTATGAAAGTAATAGTTAACTCCCGATTAACCGCACATTTTTGTCCCTAGAACCATCATTTTAATCCTCTTATCCACATAGAAAAGTGGATAGGCTTTGTGCAGATGTTTTTTGTTTTTTATTGCAATCCAGAACAGTCGTCAGTGAGACTTTGTGCTCTGCATCAGTGTGAGTGAAGTGTCTCTTCTGTCTTCAGAACAGTCCAATAACGGGTGAAATAATGTGCTGTGGCCTGACGCTGTTAAAATGGTTTTGAGTTAACACATTAATAGCGCGATATTTTTGACAGCACTAATTTGAAGGATTTCTGTCTGAGCAGCAGCAGTGAGTTGTTCTTCCTGATAGAAGCTCAGCAACGGCGGACTGATATATGAGAAAATAGTCCCTCAACATGTGACACAAGGTTAGTTTTATTTCAGACATGATTCTCTGGACACAGACGTTCACAGGGACAGTCTGGAGCTCTAATAGTTTTCCCTCTGGTCTGTGGAGTGGGTCAGACTGTTTTTAGTGGCAGGACGACTGTGGCCATTGACATGCACTAGCCCAGCACCAGCACCTCTGCAAATACAAGGACTGGAGGAAGATTTAAACAAGTGTCTCCACACGTCTCCAACACTGTGGCTCATGAGGAAATGAGGAACTATGTCCAAAATTCACAACTGTCATTTTTTCCCTTGATCCACTGAAGCGCTCGTTTCTTTTCTCGTCGGTGGGCAGGTGGTCGATGTTCTCCGAGTCCATTAAAGTGCCTCAGATCAGCTGCTCTCCCACAGAATCCCCAGAATCCTCCTCTCAGCGCTCTGCTCCCCATCCATCCACTCAGGGTTTTACGAGCGCCGGAGCCCGGAGCTGTTAAAACACGAGTACGGAGATAATACAGATCAGGTACTCGAAGGCGGCGTCAGCACCAACGGCCTCATAAAGAGAAACCCTCCAGGGACCCGTCCTCTCCAAGCTGTTCCCCGACGACTCTGAGGAACTCGCTCCTCGCATAGAAAGCAGCGGGATAATGGACGCCTAAACCTCCGGCGGCGCCTGTGGGTCCTGACCCGGCGTTATGGGGTCAGCGCCGACGCTTCCGGATTAAACGAACATGGACGATCCCAGAGCTTTGGCCGCTGACGCTACTTTAGACTTTACACTTACTGCAGCCCACAGGAGGCACGGTTTATTTTATCTTAAGGCCGTCACACACGACAGGAGAATTTACCCGATTTTGGCTGCAATTTCTTGAGTCGGGTGTGACCCAACTTTTTGTCTCCTCCGTGTGCAATTTTGAAGCCGCTGCTCCTCGTGTGTGGAGTCAGTGTCGGATCAGAACCACCGAACATCAACAACGCGACGGAAACAGACGATAAAACAGAGTCAGGGGCAGAGGAGCGACGGACACAGAGACGCAACAAACAAACTCAGGACAGAGCGAAAATAAAGACTTTATTCCTCACCTGATGTAAAGTGGAACATTTAAACTGCAGCGTCTGATCCACATTATCCAGAGAAATAGTCCTCCACAAATAATGACTCCAGTCCACAAAACCGCAGTATTAATCCAGGTTGAAGCGTTCTGTGAAAGTAAAAAAGGCGAAAGTTGTTCCTCATGTGTTTGTTTACGTCCACAGAGCGTAAAGCTGCAGCTCAGCGACAGTGACTCTACTTCCTGTGGACTTTATCTCCTCTTTTCTCCTTTTAAAAATCCTGTATCTGAAGTATCGCTCCACATTTCACACATAATAATCCCACAGTTTGGACTTGTGTCTAAACTCTGATCTTTGAACACTTCAGAGCAGGGGTGCCCAAACTTTTTTCATCTAGGGCCATATATTAAAACACAGAGCAGCGTGAGGGCCGATCGAGGGTCATAGACTGGAGGTCAAAACAGTGAGTAATTAAAAACTGTGCATTTATAACAGGTTTGAATGACCCTCCAGACCTTTGTTCAGGCTTAGACCCTCAAAAGGACAAACTACATTTTTGCTTGATCAAGGTAGATTTCAAAAACATGCAGTAAAAAGTACTACTTGTGGTAGTATGGGCCAATTCACCTGGAAGCCTGAGGGCCAAAAACAACTGGTCTGAGGGCCACATTTGGCCCCCGGGCCATAGTTTGGACATGCCTGCTTCAGAGTCTCAGAGCGAGTGGTTTTACTGTCGATACGCTCACAGTTTTCTACGCTCTCACAGATCCCGCTGCAGTCTGGGAGATCGGAGATTTAAAGTCTCATCAGTTTCTCCTCGTGTCTGTTGTATTTGCGCCTTTTGTCGCACGTTTAAAAATAGTTTAAGACAGAAAAAACCTGTAGTGTGTGGCGGCCTATAATGAGGGTTATAATTTTACTTCCCGGTTGAACACGGATAGTAAATATGTCATGGGCTCCGTACAGGTGATTCTAAACACCTGTGCAGTAAACAAGGACCATACCTCGTCTAATTTACAGACGTTATGATTATGACTAAAGGTTTAATCTCGCTCATAAACACAGCCGGTGGTTCCACTCAGAGGGACGTGGCCCTGTCGCGTCGTGCGTCTCTGAGGTTTGTGACGAGTTTCACTAAAATCAATAAACGATATGTTAAAGTCTTCACATTCTGCTCACGTTGGCTCAAACTTAGGTGCCAAAATAGACCCTGAGCTAAAATTTGATCAGCAAATTAGTTGTAAAGTTTGACAACTGGCCAAAGTTAAGCCCATTTTGTCAGCAGAACAATTCCAAACTGCGATACCTGCATTTGTGACCAACAGACTGGACTATTGTATTGTATTTGTAACCAAAACAGCTCGACTTTTAACTGGAACCTGGAAACACGAGAGCATCTCACCTATTTTAGTCTCTTTCCACTGGCTCCCATTGTGTTTTAGAGTCGAGTTCAACATCCTTTTATTTACTGTTAAGTGTTTGCACGGCTGGTGTCCTCCTACCTCGCTGACCTGATCCAAACTCTGGCCCCGTCTCGCGCTCTCAGCTCAGCACCAGCTCCAGCGCCGTCCCAAAGACTAAACTCGAGCTTCGTGGGGACCGTGTGTTTTCTGTCACTGCCCCACGGCTCTGGAACCGGTTTCCATTAGAGATCAGACGGGTCATCTTTTCTATAATTTCTATATTTTGTTGCAGTGCTTTTAGGATTTTACGTTTTAACAGAAGTCAGGATTCGCACTGAGACACACAGACGCACCTTTATAAACCTGACGTACCTTTCTGCTTTACTCCTGGTTTGGTCCTTATTTGGAACTGGTTTACGTCACATATACTGCTGTCCCACTGCACTTCAGGCTCAAAGTTCAGCACCCTGGACAGCGACAGACTCTGCGACAAACTGTGTGCTTCACGGAAAAGTCAATATTACACATACTTCACCAAAATAAACTTTCTTATTCACTTTGGACTATAGGAGTGTGTTGCTTCTTCATGAATAACAAACCTGGAGGTGTGTGGGACGTTGTATTTATTTTAAAAAGTACCAACAAAACAGCAAAATGTCCCTCCAAAGTCTGGGGTCACTTCACTTCTCCATGTAAAAACCTCACTGTGGATCTGGGTGCAGGAGCTGCTGCTGGAGGAGTCGTCAAACAGCCGGTGGGTTGGTGGGTGACACTTTCTCTGAGGCTCAGATGTGATAATTACACAGTGTTTCGACTGGCCGCTCTGAGTCTGTCTGTGAAGGAACTGAATCCACGCGCTGAAAATCTGTCTGCAGTTCTCTGTCACTCGGGGATTTTCAGAATATTGTTATTTTCCTAAAATTACAGGAATATATTGTGTTATTTGAGCTTCAAACTGTATTAGTGAGAAAAGCGAAGACTTCGGCGAGCGCAGGTGTGGGATGTTTCCTTTTCAAATCGGTAATAATGATGTCGGGCTGTGGACCGTTTGTTATTTTGAATTTCAATTAAGAACGAAAAACAATAAAATGGGTAAACAGTGTGTTATTTCATTATTCTGTTTGTGTCAAACAAAACATATTTTGACTTCTATTTCCAATATTTAAGTTAGGGCTGGGCGATATCGACCAAAAAATATATCTCGATATATTTTGCTATATCTCGATATACGATATATATCTCGATATCTTTACAGGAAAAATACAGCCCCCAAACTACTGCAAAAACAAAAAAACTAATATTATCTGATTAATATTCATTTAGTACTTCACTTAAACACTCTGTGCCCCTTTTTGGACCCTCACCCACAGTTTAAGAACCTCTTCTTTAAGAGAACTTCCACTGACACAAAATTGCTTCAAAGTGAAACAAGTGTGCAGGATTTTTAAGTTACATTCTCTTGTTTTCAAGTGGTATTTAGCCTCTGCACATTTACCAGATCAAACGCACATTGTGACAAACTGATTTATTTGGCATTTGGCACAGGCTGCAGAGAGAAGCCTCGCAGGCCCCCGCAGGCCCCGCGTGGTCCCGCACACCGGGATGAGTTTAGTGCCGACAGCAGCGGCCTTAATGAAAATGACCGCACTCAGTATTCAGACCTTGAGTCCGAGACAAGACCAAGACTCCGCTTTGGCGGAGAAGGAAGTCCAGCGGTGTGGGGGTGTTTACTGAGTGGTGGGGCAGGTGTGGGTCCTGCTGCGGGGCGCTCCTCGTTTAAGGGGGCGTGGGGGTGTTTTGCAGCGGAGTTTGTTCGTATGAGTGGAGCTCGTGTGCTGGAGTCGTGCGCGGTCGGAGGTGTCCTGTGGTTGCGCTCCCGCTGCATTTAGAAAGTTTAACTCGTCACGTTACGTCTGTGCGCAGCTCCTTATTGTGGCTGCAGAAGCACTCGCACAGATGCGCGTTTTGCACGTTCGCACGACGAAATATTTACTCGCAAATGCAAGTGAAATGGGCGCACTGTAGAGCCCTGGTCCTAGTCTTTGTTTAGTCCGCGACCGAGCCCCGGGCTCTGCGGCCGCGTTTAATCCAGGTTTAGTCCTAGTCCTGGTTTAGTCCTAGTCCAGGTTTAGTCCGCGGCAGATCCGGGCTCCGCAGAGGAGCTCGGGGATATAAGCAGGAGGCGGCGGCGAGCGCGGCACAGAGAAGGCGAGACAAGCGAAGCGGCGAAACCAGAAGTAAATGTAAGCATTATAGCGATATATCGATATGCCAGAATTCATATCGAGTTTCGAAAATATCTCGATATATTTTAAATATCGAGATATCGCCCACCCCTAATTTAAGTTTATTTCAAATCACACCAATCAAAAAACAATCTGTCTATTTTCATTTTGATATTTTATTCTCTGGTTTATACAAAGTTCTGCTGCTTATTGCGGTGTGGAATCAATTTTGTGTCAAAATGTTCAAAGAAAACTTTTCGAACATCAAGCATAAAAAATCAAAATACCAAATTAAAAAGATCAAACAAAAAAAAGGAAAATAAAATAAATAAAAATCCAATCAAATTATTTGTGTAATCGTGAAAAAAGAGGTATCTGTCTTTGCCTCTTCTTTTTTTTGCGCGCGTCTTTCTCAGTTTTGTTTGTTCCTCCCTTTTTTTGGTTGCGGTTCCAATTTTCTCCCGGACTTTTTGCTTGCAGTTTTGACACAAATTTGACCGTGGGTGGGATTTCCGTGGGTGCATTCCCATTGGCTAATTTAGATTTTCTTTGAACATTTTGACACAACATCGATTCCATAATTGCTCCGCCTGTGAATTCAGAGTCGACTGAACAAAGTTCATCGCTGCTTAATGTTTCTCGTCATCGAGTTCAACATTTACTTTCTAAGACGCCAAAGTAAACGCGTCGCTCCAGCCTCCAGGTCCTTCCAGCAGCAGAATAAAATATCAAAAATAAAACAGACCCCGAGAACTTTAACTTAAACATCGAGGTCGGACATTACCATTTTATTGTTTTTCGTTCTTAATTGAAATTCAAAAGAACAAACGGTACAGACAGATGTTCAAGGTGTTTGTTTTGTTTTGTTTTTTGGTTCAAGACGCTTATTTATTCACAAAGTAGATTGAGCCTCACTGAATTATACGTATTGTACTGAATAACGAACAAATTGTTAATTAGACGCCTGTTACCATTGTCCCATTAGATCACATGTGTCAAACATGCGGCCAGAGGGCCAGATCCGACCCTCCAAGACCTTTAATCTGACCCTCGGCTGATTTTTCTATTAAAATACTTAAAATTTTCAGATTTTTCTGTTAATTTTCTGCACCGTTTAGCATAGCAGCGTCTCCGGCGTTTCTGTACGTTGCGACTCCCACCAGAGCAGCACAAATGAAGACTTTCCTCTTTCCAAACGCTCTTAAAGGACGATCGTTTTGACTGTCGACCGTGACCCTCATCAGCAAAATGTCAAAAAATGAGAAAAGCAGATGCCGAGTTCAGGATTTCCCAAGAAAAATAGTCTAATTCTTATTTGTTGACAGAGGTGAATGGGAAATCTGTGCTCAGTGTGTTTGGAACAAGTGGCGTTGCTCGAGGAAAATAATCTTAAACACCACTACGAGACACGGAGAAAAATACGATAACTTGAAGAGAGAACTGAGTTTTCTGATCCGGCCCTTTTGGGATCAAAGTAGGTTGCATACGGCCCCCGGACCAAAATGAGTTTGACACCCCTGTTTTAGATCATTTAGCTGCATAATTTCTTGCAAACTCTAAACCCGTCTGGCCAAAATTTAAGATATAAGCACTTAAATCGATCAGAAAATGACTTAAAAGTAGTGAAATTCTCTGTCCACGCAGTAAGATCATTTTACTGGACAAGTTCTCTTCAAATAAACGACCTCCAGACGAGAATGAAGCGTCTCAGAACGAGTGAGTCGAGAATAAATCTGAAAACAACACGAAGAACCTGATACACTGTACGTTTATAAATCTAAATAAATGTTAGACGGTTGTGTTTGAAGCCGTACCATTTCAAAGGAAACGCTTAACTTGAAAACTAACACTACATGACATCACAAGGTGGAACATTTTGAGCTTTGGAGATGTACAGACTAATAATAAAGAGTTACTCAAATGTGTGAATGAAACAAAACACAACTCCGGGGTCTGTTTTTGAGGAGGAAACTGCATTAGAACACGACTTACAGCTCACAAGAGTCTACTTTGCGTGATATTAGAGCTTGAACAAAGACCCGTAATAAACCCTTTTCTAATATCGGACTAAAAATAAGTGTTGGGTAACAGACTCCGCCTCCATCTCATTTCTACAGGCCTCGGTCTCGCGTTCTGTCGCTCCGTTCCACAATGGCCGTGGATAATGTACACGGTCTGATTTATGAATGACTGTGTGAACGGGAGCGTGGCGTAAAGAGCGTGTTGTTCAGCGGGAGAACATTTGGGAAAGAGCTGGAGCTTTCACGGCGTCATCAATTCATAATGAGGCTAAAAATAGTCCCGGGCGTTCTCAGACCCCAAGCAGAGTCGAGTCAAAGGCGTTAGAACAGAATATGGGCTCGGTACATTTACCTAAAGCGCTAAAGTATGATACCAAATGGATCCTTCTGAGGTTTAAGACGTGTTCTAATGTCATTTCCTCCTCAAAAAGAGACCTGGAGTTGTGTTTTGGTTCATTCACACATCTGAGGAAGTTGAGTAGTGGTGTTGGATAAAAGACAGTTCATCGAAATGGGCACTAGACCCTTTTCACAACGGCCAGAAGTGTCGCGTTTTAGGTTTGCAGAACTCCCGGTGAATGTTTTTCTGTGGTAAATGTGTGTGTAAATGTGGCGTATTCTCCGGCAGCTTCATAAATCTGCCCCAGCACCAAATCTACAACCAACAAGGTCCACAAAGGAGAAACATTCTTCATGAAGAATTTATCCACAACGATCGAGGGAAGAAAGACGAAAGCTTAAAGGGACAGTTGTGAGTTTAGTTCATAGTTCCTCATTTCCTCGTGATCCAGAGTGTTGGAGACGTGTGGAGACACTTTCTTCAATCTTCCCTCCAGTCCTTGTATTTGCAGAGGTGCTGGTGCTGGGCTAGTGCATGTAAAAAAAAACAGTCTTACCCACTCCACTTGCGTCGCCTGAATCGTCGCATGGTGAGGGACTATTTTCTCTTATATCAGTCGCCGCTGCCGAGCTTCTGTCAGGAAGAACAACTCACTGCTGCTCAGACATAAATCCTTCAAATACAACGTTAGGAACAGTGTTTATACACAGCAAAAAAGGCCGAAAAAATAAGAAGAAAATACCAATTTTAAGTGAAATTATCTTCCAGTGCAGTAAGAAATTTTCACTTACCAAGTTTTCTTGAAACAAGACGAAATACGAATCTTGTTCTAAGCAGAAAACACGAGTTTCAAGTATTTATGGCAAGATTTTTCACCTTATTGGTTTGAGGAGGAAGTTAAAGAGGATTAACCTGGACTGAGTTAATATAAAAAGTGCTTAGAATAAGTTGTAATATCGAGATAAGATAAATCAGGATGAATATCTTGAAACAAGCAAAAAAAAACTCATCTTATTAAGTAAAATGTATTTATTATTGTCAGTTTAACTATGCTAGAAAATCCTGTTTTGCAGCGTAAACTCATCGTGGTGAATAATGAGGACGCTCTGAATGCAGAAGGACCTCTGCAAACTGTTTAAAAAGAGCTAAAAATCAGGCGCGGTGCCTTTCACAACTTTCAGAGACCAGAGCGAAGTTTTGCCTTCGCGGAAATGCAACGGCGACTAGCATGCTAACTGCGCACTTCCTGATTTCAGGCACAAAAGGCTTCATAATCCTCTACAAACAGGACCTCGGTGACCTCAAGAGCTGCTTATATAAAACCAAAACCACTTTTTGTAAAATGAAAATGCCACAGAGTTGCTCATTTTTGCGGTCGCCAGGAATTTAGAACTTTTGTGTTCCTAGATCCAGAGTAAATCTTGTTTTTGTTTGTTTTTGCGTCTGTGTATAAAACTAAAACATCTTGAAGAGACAAAAAAAAGTTATATCAAGTGAGAAAATGAATAAGAGAACAATAAAAGATATAGAGTAAAACTAAACTAAACTAAAAAAAAAAATCAGACCTGTAGAGTGCTGTGTTCCTTGTCCTTTTTTCTCAAGTATAATTTCTAAAAGGAAAAAAAGAGTTGTGTGACTTGCGGCGAGGGCAGAACCCAGACTGTGCCGTATGGTTCCTGTGTGTGTCAAAGCTCCGTCTGTGCTCGGTGATTACAAAAGCACTAAAAGCTGTAATTAGCCTCTCCGTCAAACCAGCGTCCCAGCTCCCACACACACCCACAAACACACACACACTTAACGACGCCGCAGTCTCACGTGGATCGCGCATAAATCACTTCAAAGGTGCACTAACTTTTCCAGTGGGGGGTCCGCCTCGGGCTGCTCTCAGTGACGACGACGTTTCTTTGTCTGAAAACTCTTCAAAACATTTCTCTGACTCGAAACTTGTGTTGTCTTTGTATTTTGGTTTAAAATTTCATAAACCTGATCAAACCCTCCCCAGATATGAGCTAAATATGTTTAAATCCAACAGAACTTCTCACTGATAACAACTGTAAGGCTGATTTATTCTTAAAGTGGAACTCAGGCACGTTTGAAGCTAAAGTCGTTTCTAGAGGTGGTGGAATTCTGTCAGGAGCCAAAAAATGGCACAGATCAGTGTTTCCTCGGTGGAGATCTCACTGTGGCAGTGAGTCTGTCAAGGCAACAAACTAGTGTAGTGATGGGGGCAAGTTCTGAACTTCCACGTAAAACACCAATTTGCTTCAGACTGAAGAAGCTTAACACCACTTTAACCCATCTGACAACAGCCACGAGTCTAACAAACAAAACGCTCTGCCTGGTTCACTCATTAGTGTCTGGAAACGTTAGAAAACAACTTTATAAGCACCTCACACTTCCCTCTGCTGATTTCCCACTGCACAGGCCAAAGCCCAAAAGACTCGATTATCGACTCCAGCGGCGGCGAGAGGCTCGATATAGTTTGAGAATGTATTTTTCTACTGTTTTTCACACAATATAATTGCAAAACAACCTCAGCAATCAAGTCTTTTGGGCTTTGGCTGAGTGGCTAGCACTCATGCCTCACAGCAAGAAGGTGTGGCGTTTGCATGTTCTCCCCGTGTCTGGATGGGTTTCCTCCAGCCTCTGGTTTCCCCCATCAACCCAAAACAGCTGTAGGTGTGAAAGTGGAGTGTGAGTGAGTGTTGGTGGTGGTCGGAGGGGCCGATGGTGCTGATTGGCAGCTGCGCTTTAGTCAGTCTGCCCCAGGGCAGCTGTGGCTACAACAGTAGTTTACACCACCGGGTCTGGAGTGAATGAAGAATTCTCTGTAAAGCGCAATATAAATAAAGTTACCTTACCTCACATGAGGCTTGTCCATAAACTAGATAAAACTAGAGAACAGTCTCTATTCAGGCTTCCATCACAAACCAGGAAGACATTGGAAAACTTCTGATGAAACTTCCGGTGTAGTTCCCGACACTGGACTCGTTCTCGTTTTTTCTAATCACATGTACCCAGTGCTCTCGGAGTTGTGCGTCAGTGGGGAAATGATGAAAACTGAGGTATGGATGAAATTGTGGATGAGCCGAACATAACGGAATGGTACGCTGTCATGGAGATGAAGGAAACTGGGACAGTTTGTCGAGGGTTCGTCTAAACTTTTCCACATGGCGCCGGATCCGTACTCGGGCGAATTGATGGGAGCTGCGTATCCAGATTGTTCCGTCTCCGGAGCCGTTTTCCATCAGATTTGTGTGGATGAACGCTGCATCCACAACGAAAAATGACTCAAATATGTACGAGTGTGGACGGGGCCTAAGAGACTGACTCTGTCTCTGCAGGTGAAGAATCTGGAGACACAGGGTCAGATCACAGACTGCAGACTGCTCCTTTAACAGAAACATGTACATACTTTTTTATTATTGTGATAATGTGTTCCTCAGATGATTTTACGACAGCAGAAAAAGTGCTTAAACGCGCTCGTAAATGTCTTGGCTGAGGCTGAACCCCAGAAACAGTGACTGATCTGTGAACCACTGAAGTGCACACACCTTTATCTTCGCTCAGGCGATTACACAGACAAGTTTTACTGTGTTTTTTTTTATTTCAAAAGACATTATTTTACGTGGCGTCTCTCCAAATATGAGGCGACGATCGTTTAGTCTTTGTATCTGCCTGAAGCGCCTCCATGTTCTGTGGAAAACCCAGATCTGTGAGTGTGGAGAGCTGCGGTGTTTGTGTCCTCTGCATTAGCCTGACTAAACATGGACATCCCCGTGTTTTAGATTAATATTGAATCAGACCTGTTCTGCAAACTGGACTTTTCAGAGCTTTTCTTCGTGTTCTTGTAGTTTTCTTCTCTCTCTCTCCCTCTGAACTTGCATTTGGACTGATTTATGTTTGAGGACTCTTTAATCTCTTTTTGCGCTGCGCTGTAGATACTTTGTTGTATAAGTTTTAGGGGTGGGACATCAACGCGTTCATTTCAATTACTTAATTACAAAGAAAATAATGCGTTTAAAATATTAACGCCTTTTATCGCGGAACGTTTGTCAGGGGTCAGTCCTACGTTCCCTCAGCTTTATGTTCTCTCATTTCTAAGAGTCTTAAGTCAGGTCATTTTCATACTGCATTCAATCAATCAATTAATCAGTCAACAACTTTATTAATCCCAAAGGGGAATTCGGTTTGCACATTTCCGGTCGTGCACAGTCCACAAACAATATAAATATAAAAACAAATACAGTGATCCCTCGTTTATCGCGGGGGTCACGTTCCAAAAAGAACCCGCGATCGGCGAAATCCGTGAAGTATCAGCTTTATTTTTTACAATTATTATACAATACAATACTGTAACTATAGAATGAAACCAAAGATCAAATCCTGTTTTCAGGCTCAAGCATTTAAAAATATAAACATTTTCCTACAAATAACTATGATAGTTTTTAAAAAATGCTGTAAAATAATCATTTTAATGAATATGAACACGAGGTTGGACATTGTGACTCACGTGTATTTCACAGTGCCTCTGACTGAGCCTCTTCCTCCTGACTCCTGT
Organism: Odontamblyopus lacepedii; assembly: GCA_034769755.1. NCBI lineage: Eukaryota > Metazoa > Chordata > Actinopteri > Gobiiformes > Gobiidae > Odontamblyopus > Odontamblyopus lacepedii. The sequence goes on along the minus strand of CM068354.1, from coordinate 39,619,808 downwards.
AGCGTCTCTTTCTCCTGAAGGCTGTGGTGCAGGTGTCTTCTCCCGTCGTCCTTATGTTATTTTCCTCCTTCTTTATGGCACCCATGTTTTCTTTTCTGTGGGAGACGCTCCAAACGGCTCTTTGAGTGTTAAAGGTTGCCGACCCCTGGTCTAAGTGAAAGACCAGTCAACTTTTATCACTTCTAGACTACAGTCCCTTGGCCAATCAGGATTCAGAACACAATGCACTGTTAAAAAAATAAATAAATAAAAAAGCATAAGAAAATCCGCGAAACAGCGAAGCCGCGAAAGATGAACCGCGTTATAGCGAGGGATCACTGTACTTAAAACACACGTCGTACATTCAAACCTTAGTGCATCAGGAGACACAAGCAGAATTACTTTCCATTTAAAAGCTCTATGGCAGAAGGGATGAAAGATTTAGCGTAGCGGTTTGTCCAAAGGGATGATTCAGAGTCATTTCAGCCTAGGGTCCTTTGCACCACGCTGCAAATACGGACACACTGACGCACACAGTTCCGACAACAATAATGGAGCCTGAACGTGTTCTGGCTCCGCAGCTGGACGGTACATTTCTATTCAAAGAACGACCCGATGGACGTATCGACAGAGGTGCAGAAAAGAGTTTGCATCTCACAGAAGCACCTGAACTCTGCGAGAACATTTAAATGCAAAACACGTCCCGGCAGCACAGAGACACGACGTTGAGAAGGTCACGACTTAAAGCACAACGGCACTTTAACTTTAGTCTCTTCGGTTTAGGACGGGGACCTTTCCTTTGTCGACTGTTTTGAAATGCAATTTATTTTTTCCAAGACATTTTTCCAGACGTTTAAAGATCTTGAGTTTAAAAGTGTCTGTGCGTTTTATTTGATGATCTCGTCCACTAAAACTCATTTACATAAAATAAATGTTGCTATTGGGGCAAATATTGTTATGCAACTAATTGAGATTAATTAATGACAAAGCCTGTAATTAATTAGATTCTTTTTTCTGTATCAAGTCCGACCCCTAATAACTGTATTTTCTTAATGGGTGATACTTGTAGGATTGGGCAGTGTTGCGTTGTTTTGGTCCAAATGTGAAAAAAAAAAACGCTCTGCTCTAGTGTGACGTGCAGCCTGGTTTAGTCCTGGTCTAATCCTGGTTTAGTCCTGGTCCAATCCTGGCTTAGTCCTGGTCTAATCCTGGTTTAGTCCTGGTTAACTGGTTAAATCCTGGTTTAGTCCTAGTTCGCTCCATGCAGCGTTTTGTTGTCATGACATTTACGGCTCCCACTGGACACCACGGTTTTCTAACGCCGAAGTCAGAGCACTTGTTTCTTTATGACGTCGATTTAAATCAATCCTGTGATTTAAAATGTCCAAATTATAACGTAATGATCCACCGGTGTCATAGAGCTGTACTGTTCATGCTCCTTTTTGCAGATTCATGTTAAAAAAACTGTTCCTTATACCTCCAGACCCCACCCCTCCTCCCATCTTAGTCTTTTCCCAGTTTAGAAGCTCTGTAAACTGTTTTATGTGTTAGCTATTACTACTCTTTGACAGATTTTTCCTGTTGTAGGGAGACCAGATGTCCCAGTTTACCCGGGACAGTCCCAGTTTTGAGCCCCGTGTCCCCTGTCCCAGAAGATTTATACAAAACCGCTGATTTGTCCCAGTTTTATACAAGAAATGTCCCAGGTGTCCCTATTTTTGACCAGTCTGATCCCTGCCAACAGTAAAAAGAGGCATAAACTGTCATTTGTTTAGGCAAAGGAGCGAATCCAATTTGTCAACTGGACAAAAGTTGATTGAACAGAAGATGATTCTGCTAATATGACCCCACACTCAAGGCAATTACAATAGGCCGAGCGAACAACAGAAACTGTGAACAACTAGGGTATTAGTTTCAGAGTAATTTCTTAGTAGTTAGCTCCTCCCTTTACTTAAGGCGGTGTCCTCCAGCGTCTGACCAGAACTGAAGCAGTCAAGTTTCTCCTTTGCCGTGGATTCCACCAGGACGACTGAGGGATTTTACACGTCATGTGTTTAGGTAAAATACAGAAAAAGCTGCTTAAAAATGACCTAAACACGAAGAAAATGTGACTATACTGACTTGTCATGAATGAGCCGAGGGCAGAACAGTTTTCCTTAATTATGAACTCGTTTCATAATTTCATGATTACCAAACACTACAAACCGAGGATGTCCCAGTTTTTGATTTTGAAACTCGCCCTATTCAGTAATATGATTTAAATGTTCCTATAGAAAACCAGATAAAAGAATAAATTACCAGACAGAAAGATGCAAGAAAGGGCATCAAAGCTCTACGAATGTGTTCAAGTGTCCGTCTTCACTCTCTGAAGTCCTGTTTTGGACGTGGCGTCGCAGTAAATCCCATCACCATCTACAGTCCTCCTAACTATCTCCATTAGCCTGTCTAAAAGTCCAAAGCGTCATGAAGCGTTTGTTTGCAAGTGAACAGCTCCTTTTGTCTTTAGTTCAGTAGAGATTAGCAGTGTTCCAGGTCTGAAATGATCCAAATGATTCTAGTGAAGGTGTGTGGAGTTTAAAGAACGCCGTGGAGCACTTTCTGTATCGTGTTTTCTGTTTGAGAGAAGAACTTAGAAGCCTAAATCTTCAGGGTTTGTGTGTTAATTAAACATGTGTGAATGAAACAAAACACAACTCCAGGTCTGTTTGTGACGAGGAAACAAGATTAGAGCATCTGATCAGAAAATAGTGTAATATGAGCCTTGTAAAGACAGACAAGTTTTGAGGGAAAGTGTCCAAAGCTCCGTAAAGTTGGTCACGATCTCGTCTGTCCTCGTCTAACTGTTCCTTCCTGTCCTGAGGGGCGAGTGTTCAGACAGAGACAGAGGCGCTGTGGCTGTTCCTCTTTTATTACATCTCATAAAATACAGAATCACAAACACGGCTGATTGTCTTTTGTCCCGCTCTGGACCTCATCAAGGCAACGTCTGCACATCAGTGGGTATAAAGTACATTTCAGTATTTCAGTACATCAGTATGTTTCATAGTATTACGCACTCGTCTTTCTAACTAACGTCAGAATATAATGACACACTGGCCACGTTTACATGATGTTTTTTTTTATTCTGAATGAACTGTTCTGAATTAAATAGTTCTTATTCGAGTTTATGTGGAAATAATAATTCCGAATTGAGGTTTATATGAAAACTCATTAAATGGTCTCTGGATTTAATTGTTCTCAGCGTCTGGAGGTGGGGAAGGTTCTGATTGGACAGCGACACAAACGTATTTCCGTCTTTGGGAAGAAAACCCACACTTCAGCTGCTCCCGGCTTTTCTGTCATCTCGGTTTGTCGTTTCGCCGCCGACACAAACACGATCCAAACTTTTTCCGCAGTGGTTCCGATGATAATGAAGCAGCAGCTGGAGAATTCTCTCCTCACGCTTTCCGTCTGTGAGCTGAGGAGGAGAAGGGAAGAGTGTGGGAGAAGGAGGAAGAAGACAAACTGAGTCTGAGGCTGCCACACCTCAGCCCACTCCCACATCCCGCTCACAAATCCAAAGAGACGTGGAGGAAAGTCCCAAGAGACGACTGGAGGAGCCGGATCGAAGGACGAGCCAACGAGCACCAACCACCGGGATTATTTTGAAGAAGAAGAAACGTTTACATGATCCAGGAAGAAATTCATTCGGCTTTAAAATCAGAATAAACCCACTGACTTTGGAATTAAGTTTAATTCTGGATAATCATTTTCATTAGGAATTAAGTGTTTACATGGACTTTTTAAAGTGGAATTCATTTTTATTTTTATTCAGAATTAAATCTCTCATGTAAACGTGGCAAACACAAATGTAGAAGGTCCGATATGATGCAGAATTCGCCCCTCGACCTCAGTCTTGCGCTTTATAACTTAAAGATGCACTATTTCTTTGGAAGGCCCCGTACCGGAGACAAACTGATCTCCATGGAGACAAGCAGGCGACACCACTTGGCTATGTTTACAGGTCAGATCTGCGGAGAGGCGACCCTGCTCACAGCAAAGTGGAGGAACAACTGCTGTAACCACCAGGGCGATAACAGCTCAATGATAACACTACAAATTTCTCTGATCTGGCCAAGATTTGAAAACTTCTATCAGGTTATTCATCTTGTTTTCAGATTTATTATCGACTCACTAGACCAGGGAAGATTCATTCTAGTCTAGAGTTCGTTTATTTTAAGAGAACTCGTCAAGTAAAATGATCTTGCTCCTACTTTTAAGTAATTTTCTGATAGTTTTAAGTGTTTATATCTTACATTTTGGCCAAGCTTTTTTGCAGTGTGGAGCAGTTTTGTTGTTGTTTCCTTAGGGCAGACATTTGTTGATGGCTGATGGCACAGATTGGTCATCACGCTTCCATCAGTCACTAGCATCTTAGCACCACCGAATATTGAAAGAATTAGTATGAATCAGGGGTCTCCAACCTTTTTCCTCCTGTGAGCTACTTTTTGTAAAACGAAAATGCCTTTGAGCCACTGAAATTTTGTAAATATAAGAGCCACGATGAGCTGAAAATGAGGTACAGTTAGATGTCAATAAAACATAACCCATTATCCATGTATCGGTGCACAGAATTAGGCATCAGAATTATACATTTACAGTGGAAATAGGCATTTCATCAATCAGATTTAAGTTATTCAGCACAATACAGCAAGTACAATTCAGAAATCCCTTTGCGAGCTACTTGGAAGGGGGTGTAGAGCTGCCCGTGGTGTAAAGCATCTCGAAAGGACATTTATAAAACATTATGAATGATTCAGAAAGCATTTTTCAAGGTGATTGTGTGTAATTAAGAACATAATGCCATACGGTGGGACATTTCAGATCAAGCAGAAGCAGTAATAGTAGTGCAGCGTTAAAATAATGTGTTAAAAAGCGAGTAAGTGTCGCTCGGGGAGTGAGTGTGAAGCAGCACAGATGGAATCGGGGGGCGTGCAGCGGCGTAACTGAGGCTACGAACAATAGCTGCCAGTTTGAATCTGGGATGCGTCACAGTACAGCGATGCAAACGCTGAAAGAAACGCACACAAACCACAGAGAGATGACTATACGGGTGCTTTTCAGATTCTGCAGTGTGATCATGGGGGCAAGAGGCAGATTTACCTATAATAATAATGTTGTTTTGTCATGAAAGATCCAAAAAGTCTGTTCTTAAATGTAATACAGGGTGTCCCAAAATATTTTACTTCATTTTACAGGTCAATAATTTTGGAAATTCTTGTTGAAATAACCTCATATTTTCACAGAATTTACAGAAACAGATCAAGATTTTATATTTAATGTTTTATTTTTGTTCTGTTTTCAGGTTGGGCCGTTCACTCCCGAAGAGAAGTCGTTTTGCGTCTCGAATCTGCTCGAACGCTCACTTAAGACTGTGCAGCGAATGAAGGTTTGGCGAATCCTGAGGAAACGATCAGAAATGAAACCGTCCTCAGGCTCCTTCAGGCTTTAAAAACGTCAAGAATTCTGTGTTGATGCTGCAAAAACTTGAAGATACGCTAAACCGTCATTTGAGGAATCTGGGTTTCCAAACTTGTTCTCGTTATGAAATTCTTAGAGTTTTTCACAAACTTGCTCGACCTTCTCCTCTGGTGTTGATGTTGTTCTACCAGATCCTTGAGCCCTGCATAAACATCCTTCCACTTTACATTTTTGGTACCAAGTCCAAATTTGTTTCCAGTTGATGAAGTTTTTTCCAAATGTTGCACTGAAAGCTGCACAGTCTTGGGTGAGTGTGCTGAGCCATTCACTCCCAAAGAAAAGTCATTTCGCGTCTTGGAATCTGCTCGAACAGTCACCCAAGACTGTGCAGCGAGTGAATGAAGGTTTGACGTATCCTGAGGGAACGACTGGAAATGAACCGTCCTCAGCTCCTTCAGGCTTTAAAAACATTAAGAAAACTTCGTGTTGATGCTACAGAAACTTAAAGAAACGCTAAACCGTCATTTGAGGAATCTGGGTTTCCAAACTTGTTCTCCTCACGGACTTCTTTTCACAAACTTGCTTGACCTTCTCTTCTGATGTTGATGTTGGTCCAGATTCTTTAGCCCTGCATAAGCACATTTTTGGTACCAAGTCAAATTTGTTCCCCAGTTGGTGAGGTTTTTCTAAATTTTGCACTGAAAGCTGCACAGTCTTTGGTGAGTGTGCAGGTTGAGCCGTTCACTCCCAAACAGAAGTCATTTCTCGTCTTGGAATCTGCTCGCACAGTCCATAGGGTCCATAAGGAGAACAAGTTTGGAAAACCAGATTTCTTGAATGATGGTTTGGCGTTTCTTCAAGTTTCTGTAGCGTCAACACAGAATTCTTGACGCTGTTAAAGCCTGAAGGAGCCTGAGGACGGTTTCATTTCCAATCGTTCCCTCAGGATTCGCCAAACCGTCACTCGCTGCACAGTCTGGGGTGAGTGTGTGGGGCAGATTCAAGACGCAAAATGACTTTTCTTTGGGAGTGAACGGCTCAACCTGTAAATAAAACAAAAATAAAACATTAAATATGAAATCTTGATCTTTTTCTACACATTCAGTGAAAATTTGAGGTTATTTCAACAAGAATTGCCAAAAAAATTACTGACCTTCGAAATGATGGAACATTTTTGGGACACCCTGTATTTTCTATCCGTGACTAAACCCGTAAACTTGCTCCTGTTACAACAAAAACATGAACAACTGTAACGTCTCACTCAACGGTCCCATAGACCTTTGTGTTCCGCTGTAGGTTTGTGGAACTTCCGGTTTACGTATTTCTGTGGTAAATGAAGAATGTTTCTCCTTCGTGGACCTTGTTGGTTGAAGATTTGGTGATGGGGCAGATTTATGAAGCGGCTGGAGAGTAAACGAGACATTTACACACACATTTACCACAGAAAACTATCAACCGGAAGTTCCACAAACCTACAGCGGGACACTTCTGGCCGTTGTGGAAAAAGGTCAATTGCGACACTTGCCTTAATATTATTTGGTATCAGATTAAAACCAAAAAAAAAACCAAAATCACTTTACAAAACTCCAGTTACGTCACTTCCTACACTTACATCACGGTTACAGTTTGAGTCTTTAATATAGGACCTTTTAAAAGCTGTGACAAATAAAAAAGATCTGAATGATTCTCTGATCCGGATGAACTCAAACAAAGGTGCATAGTTTTGTAAAGTGTGCTGCTAAAGGGCACATTTCCACAGGTGTACTGGCGGTGAAGGTAAAGGGATTCTGTAGACGCTTGTACTGTTTTTCTGGGAAAGGTAAAACACACACATATATATATATATATCCGCGTATTCACATATTTTTATTGCTCCAAATGACCTCCAGGAACAAGCGTCCCACTGTGAGCTGACTCGCCTCTCCACAGACCTGACTCTTAAGCGTTTATGAGAGATTAGACCACTCATTTGACCAAAAAACACAGCTAAGATCATTCGATTTAAGATTTGGGCGCTTGAAATTGGAAAAGCGCAACATAAAAATGTGATTATGTGACCAAGAATTTACAAAAAATTACAAATAAATAAAAAAAAAATCACAATTTTAAATATTATTAGCCTACAGAAGTGGGTAGAGCAACCACATCATGTTCTCAAGTAAGAGTACTGTTACTTCAAAATAATATTACTCAAGTAGAAGTACAACATTGTGATCCAAGAAATGATTCAAGTAAATGTATAAAAAGTATTTAAGTAAGAGTGACTTAAAGAGTAAATGTCTTCAGATTTAAAGTGAAGGACAAAACATGAAATAAGTCCAAAATTCTGGAGTTTTCAAAGGACAGACGCGAAAACGAGACAAACTGAATCAGATCTGCAGGAGCGTTTAAGAAACACAAACATTTGAATCATTTCGTATTGTCACGTTAAGCTTTCGTCACTTCAGAGCGTCACGTCACCCACAGCCTTCAGCGTTCATTATTAGTTTGTTAATTTAGAGCCGGAATTAGGAATAGAAATGTATGTATGGACAAAACAGTGAAACATTAAAAGAGTGGGTTGATACGAACATTTTGAGACCAGAATGACTAAGGTGACCAGACGTCCCTGTTTATTTTGAGCCCCGTGTCCCCTGTCCCAGCGGATTTACCCAAAAACCACAGATTTGTCCCAGTTTTACACGAGAAATGTCCCAGGTGTCCCTATTTTGGACCAGTCTGATCCCTGCCAACAGTAAACAGAGGCATAAACTGACATTTGTTGAGGTAAAATACAGAAAACCTGCTTAAAAATGACCAAAACACAAAGAAAATGTGACTATACTGACTCACAGGTTAGTCATAAATGCGCCGAGTGCGGAACAATTCTTAATTACGTGCTCATTTCGCAATTTTATCATGACCAACCAACCCAAACTGAGGCCGATGGAGCCGGAAAAGGGCCCAATGCCAACTTCCCGTCCTGTTTTTTTTTCTGCCATGTCCGTTTACGTACACAGTCCACTGTCTAACCCGAACCCTCTGCCACCGTTACTCTCTGTGGAAATGTGAAACGAAAAACCGCGAAGGCACCAAGACGAACTTCTACTAATGACTTCTCTGCCTCTTCCCATCGCAAAACCATTTCCGTGTTGTTTTTGGTGAGCTGCCCGGTCTCCCAAAACGACGAGACGAGTGAAAGTTTATGCAGAAGGTGAAAAGGGGGGAGGCTCGAATCTCGGCACGTTCCGCACAGAGTGATAAACCACAAAAATCTGCAAAAGTTAGAAAGCGACGCTGCGCACAGAAAATCCAGCTATAAAGATTACAACATTATACACATTTACAAAGAGTTCTACACAGTTTTAGTTTTACACAGTTGGAAAGTTCTTCGCCGTCGTCTCCGCAGAAAAAAGTACGTCGGGTAACAGGAGTCCGTAAAAGTTGAGATCCTGCAACTTTTCATTTCAGACGCGTTGTGAGGAATTTTCAAGGAATCGGTTTTGATTTCAGAAGAAGTTTCAGTTTCGGGGGAATGTGCAAATCCGTCAAAATCGGTCAAAATGTCTCCTGGCCGTTTTGGCAGTAACAGTTTCGGTCCGTGAAGCAGCTTTTGAAATTCTTGCGTCAAATCCCGTCCGTTGTTTCGGTCCAGCAGGTCGACAGACTTCTTGAACCCGTAATCAGTGTTTTTTAAATATTTTTTTAAGTTGGATTCATACCAAAATACTAAAACATTTACAACAAGATCGAGGATTTATGTAAAAAGCCCCACTGCGTAACATTCCAGTCAATGGATTTACTTAATTTTGTTTTGAATGGCTCCAAATGACGTTTAAGAACAAGTATCGTTGCTGTGAGCCGGCTCGCCTCTCCACACACCTGACTCATAACATATCACTGCTTATATTACTATAAACACTTTTATAGCTGGATTTTGTTTAATTCTTTTCCCAGGCCAAGTTCTTAAAAGTTCTTCTACGATAGTTCGGACTAATTTGACTTTTTTTTCAGCTTTTTAATTTTATTTTTGTTTTTAAGTTTGATAATATTTAAGGTTTTAAATCGTGACATCAAACTAGGGAATTCCTGAACCGTTGCAGAGATTATGATTTGAAAAATAAATTATTTTAAATATATGTTTAATATATCAAAAAAATGATATTCCTGTTTACTTCAAGCCCACAAACACTTTAAGACAGAAACTGGTCCAACCTGAGGGCAAAACTCCGAGCTACAAAGTGATGTTGTCCACTCTATACAGGAGGCATGTCCAAATTATGGCCCGGGGCCCGAATGCGTCCCTCAGATCAATTGTTTTGGCCCTCAGGCTTCCAGGTGAATTGGCCCATATAACTGCAGTAGTGCTTTTACCGCATGTTTTTGAAATCTACCTTGATCAAGCAAATTGAGTGTGTTCTTTTGAGGGTCTGAGCCTGAACAAAGGTCTGTAGAGTCATTCAAACCTGTTATAAATGCACAGATTTGAATAACTCACTGTTTTGACCATTAAACTATGACCCTCGATCGGCCGTCACACCGGTCTGTGTTTTAATATGTGTAAAAAAAAGTTTGGACACCCCTGATATACAGTGTAGTGCAGCCAAACAGCCTCTACACAAGAGGAATGACCAGCACTGACGAGAGAGCCAGAGTGGACCTCAGTCTGCTGTACATCTGCGCCTAAAAGGACCTCAGTCTGCTGTACATCTGCACCTAAAAGGACCTCAGTCTGCTGTACATCTGCGCCTAAAAGGACCTCAGTCTGCTGTACATCTGCACCTAAAAGGACCTCAGTCTGCTGTACATCTGCACCTAAAAGGACCTCAGTCTGCTGTACATCTGCACCTAAAAGGACCTCAGTCTGCTGTACATCTGCGCCTAAAAGGACCTCAGTCTGCTGTACATCTGCGCCTAAAAGGACCTCAGTCTGCTGTACATCTGAACCTAAAAGGACCTCAGTCTGCTGTACATCTGCACCTAAAAGGACCTCAGTCTGCTGTACATCTGCACCTAAAAGGACCTCAGTCTGCTGTACATCTGCACCTAAAAGGACCTCAGTCTGCTGTACATCTGCACCTTAAAAGGACCTCAGTCTGCTGTACATCTGCGCCTAAAAGGACCTCAGTCTGCTGTACATCTGCACCTTAAAAGGACCTCAGTCTGCTGTACATCTGCGCCTAAAAGGACCTCAGTCTGCTGTACATCTGCGCCTAAAAGGACCTCAGTCTGCTGTACATCTGCGCCTAAAAGGACCTCAGTCTGCTGTACATCTGCGCCTAAAAGGACCTCAGTCTGCTGTACATCTGAACCTAAAAGGACCTCAGTCTGCTGTACATCTGCACCTAAAAGGACCTCAGTCTGCCATACATCTGCACCTAAAAGGACCTCAGTCTGCTGTACATCTGCACCTAAAAGGACCTCAGTCTGCTGTACATCTGCACCTAAAAGGACCTCAGTCTGCTGTACATCTGCACCTAAAAGGACCTCAGTCTGCCGTACATCTGCACCTAAAAGGACCTCAGTCTGCCGTACATCTGTACCTAAAAGGACCTCAGTCTGCTGTACATCTGCACCTAAAAGGACCTCAGTCTGCCGTACATCTGTACCTAAAAGGACCTCAGTCTGCTGTACATCTGCACCTAAAAGGACCTCAGTCTGCTGTACATCTGCACCTAAAAGGACCTCAGTCTGCTGTACATCTGCACCTAAAAGGACCTCAGTCTGCAGTACATCTGCACCTAAAAGGACCTCAGTCTGCTGTAGATCTGCACCTAAAAGGACCTCAGTCTGCCGTACATCTGCACCTAAAAGGACCTCAGTCTGCCGTACATCTGCACCTAAAAGGACCTCAGTCTGCTGTACATCTGCACCTAAAAGGACCTCAGTCTGCAGTACATCTGCACCTAAAAGGACCTCAGTCTGCAGTACATCTGTACCTAAAAGGACCTCAGTCTGCTGTACATCTGCACCTAAAAGGACCTCAGTCTGCTGTACATCTGCACCTAAAAGGACCTCAGTCTGCTGTACATCTGCGCCTAAAAGGACCTCAGTCTGCTGTACATCTGTGCCTAAAAGGACCTCAGTCTGCAGTACATCTGCGCCTAAAAGCCACGGGACACTCCTGAGGTTCAGATCTGAGCCAGAGAGAAGAATTGGTTTGAACGTGGAGTTAAAGAAGCTATTTTTGTTAAAAAAAAAGAGAACTCTTCTTTAAACAGAAATGGAGGCGTCCGTCTCCATCTATAACTCCATTCTCAAACCTAAATCAAAACACATTAAGAAAACAATAGGTGCAGCCAGGCCAGGTCCAGAGGTGTGAAACCCCCATTATGCCCTGAATGATTCTGCTAATGTGACTCCACACTCTAGTCTATTTCAATAGGCCGTGTGAACAACAGAAACTGTAAACAAGTCGGGTTAGTTTCAGAGTAATTGTGGTATCTGTCTCCAGGCTGATATTCAGTGTCTGACCAGAACTGAAGGAGCAGCTTGGATGAGCTGTGAAACGTCTTCTACCTAAAACTCTTGTCCAGTCAATAAACTGAACTCTACCCTTTGCCACTTATAATTGAGTGCATTATTAACCATGTCATGTTCTGTACTCTTCCCATTACTGTCAGCTTTTGGGTTGATGTTAGTTAAAACTGTACCGTGGAAGAATACAGGAAATACAACTACACCTTGATGTTGCCCAGTGGAGCTTTAAGGACACTTCCCTTTTAATCACTTTGAGGACCTTGAGTTTTACCCTTTTTCACATATTTTAATTTGAATGATGAAACTGAACTCACCGACAGGCAGTGAGCAACAAAACTGAGCAATTTCTCTGGATTATTTTGGTATGAATCCTTCCTAGAAAACCAACAAAGTCAAATCAGTTTCTTTTTTCTTCACAGAACTATTAAAGGGCCCATATTACGCTATTTTCTGATGTTCTAATGTAGTTTCCTCATCAAAAACAGACCCAGAGTTGTGTTTTGTTTCATTCACACATGTTTAACACACAAACCCTGCAGAGTTAATAGGTTCAGTTCTTCTCTCAAACTGAAAACACTCTGTTCCACCTTGTGATGTCATAGAATAATACAGGAAGTGCTCCACTCCAGTGTTTTTAAACTCAGTAAACCGTCACTAGGATCATGGAACTGCCGATCTCTGCTGAACCAAAGATAAGAAGTATCTGTTCACTTTAAAACTACTGCTTCATAACATCACAAGTTGGAACGGAGCATTTTGAGCTTTGGAATAATAAAGTTACTCAAACGTGTTAATGAAACACACGCAAAAAAGCTTGGCCAAAATGTAAGATATAAACACTTAAATCTATCACAAAACGACTTAAAAGTCGGGGTGTAACGATATCCAAGTCTCACAAAACGATATTGTCACAGTCTGGACCTCACCGTACGATATTTATTGCGATATCGTGGGAAAGTTCACAATATTACGATATTCTACAGAATAACAAGACTGACTCTAAAATGCTTTGATCAGTCATTTGGTACATTTATTGTCATTGGGGATGGAGCGAAATCCAAAATCTCTCTGGACCAGATTTTCACCATAAACATATCGTACCAGATTTATTACAATATTTAAATTGTGAATCTGCTCCTTTTTCCTCTAAAAATGCTTCACAGACTTAATCCAGAGAATGAAGATGTAAAAGTGCTTAGAACAGTTATTTCTTCATGTCGTCTGCACTGAAACGGAGCAAAGGATCATGGTCTATGTAGTTCCCTCTGTTTTTTTTTTTTTTTACTATTTCTGCATCAGAACTGTTCATTTAAGCAAAGAGACTTGGGATTCGATATATCGTGATGCTCCACGATATTATTGTGAGACCTTTGACGAAACAATATCACCAGATTTTGGTTATTGTTACATCCCTACTTAAAAGTAGTGAAATGATCTGTCTAAGCAGAAAAATCATTTTACTTGGCAAGTTATCTTAAAATAAACGACCTCTAGACTAGAATTAAGCGGTCTCTGGTAAGTGTTTATGGGGTTTTGAGTTTTATTTTTATTTTATCTAGCAAATCTGCATCACTGAATCTAAAAACAAGTGAAGTGAAGTGTTGCAGGGGGAAACTATGGTAAATGGTTTGTAGCTTCTTTTATTTATTGCCTAAATGTAAGATTTTCCGATTGTTTGAGTCATGGAAGAGACATCCATCCATCCATCCATCTTCTCCCGCTTAATCCGGCTGGGTCGCGGGGGCATCTTGCTGTCCAATTCTCACAGCACCTGACCCCCCCTATGAACCCCTCTGCAGGTGGTGAGCCCACAGGAGGGTGGAAGAGACATATGTGACAATTTTTAAGATTATACAACCAATTCAGAATGAGTAAGTCGATAAAAAATCTGAAAACAAGATGAAGAACCTGATATAAGGTTTAAAATCTTGGCCAGATCAGTGCAGGTCTGTTTTTGATGAGGTAAAAACATTCTAACACGGTTTAAAGCTCACAAGAGTCCGTTTTGCGTAATGTGGGACGTTTAATTCACTTTCTTACAGTATCCGCTCACTTCCAGCTGCCTCCACTACACCTCAGACTCGGGTTTCTCCACCAGTTTGAGCGCCTCGTGCATACCGGCCGCCGACAGTTTCCGGTTGATGTTTCTGTACCGGCACCTCAGGAGGTTACTGTAGGTGGTCCTCAGGTCGCGGTTGAAGAAGGCGTAGATGAAGGGGTTGATGAGGGAGTTGGCGTATCCCAACCAGAGCAGGGTCCTCTCCAGCCACAGGGGCACGCAGCTGCACTCCACCCCGCACACGAAGGGCCGGGCGGTGGACACGATGAAGAACGGCAGCCAGCAGAACGTGAACGCCCCCACCACGATGCCCAGCGTGGCGGCCGCTTTCTGCTCGCGCTTGAAGATGGACTGGTTCTTCCGTTTGCGCCGCTGATGGTGCTCCCCGCTCTTCAGGAGCCGCGACACCCGGTTCGTGCATTCTTCCTCCACTTCCCGCTGGAGTTTCAACGCTGCCGACACGCAGTCCAAGCTCTCCTCCTCCTCGTCCTCCACGTCCGCCTCGTCTTTGCGCTCCGCCTCCGTCCCCTCCACGCTGGCGGTGTCCCCGGACTCGGTTTTGGCGCCGCGCGAGGTGGCGGAGTCTCCGTCCCTGGGGAAGCCGGTGATGGTGTGTTTGGCGGCGCTGAGCTTGGCGGCGCGGTAGATCCGGTAGTACATGATGAGCATGACGGACATGGGGATGTAGAAGGCGACGGCGGTGGAGTAGACGGTGTAGCCAAAGTCCTGGCTGATGAGGCAGACGCGCCCGTCGTTCACGTTCTGCGCCCAACCGAACAGGGGCGGCAGGGTGATGGACGCCGAAAGGAGCCACACCGACAGGATCATCTTGGCCATACAGCAGCCGTTCTGACGCACCGGATAAGTCAGGGGTTTGGTGATGCCCAGATACCTACGGGGAACACAGAGAAGACAACAGACGGTTTACAGTGGACCACAGACGAACCAGAGACTGAAGCTCAGTTATGTTGGCAAATTTGGAGTCAGTTTTGTTTTTTTTAGGGACAAAATAGCAAAAACAAAACCCCAGGATCATGTAGGTCATGTAAGACCTAAAAGACGAGGCTCATTGCAGCAGTTTCAGAGCGAGGGATGACAATATCCCAATGTAAGTTAATTAGACAAAGGTGGAAGCGTCTCCTTGGAACGGGACAACATGTTCTGTCCATTTATACATCCAGTCTATGGATGAACCCCCCGCGCTGTGAAGTAACACTGCTGTGGAGAAAGTGTCCTTGAGCGCTTCAGAGTGAGGCCATATGCGGTCCCAGGTGGAGCGGGATTATGGCCAAAAGAGCACGGATGTTTAAACTATGGCTTAAATACAGAGCTCTTCACTCTATAGATAATGTGATTGGATTTTAAGACGAAGGTCGGGCGTACACTGTGAATTTTGGCCCTTTTAGAGTCGATTTTTCACTCATGTGACTGTTTTTGGGATCGGGCCGAGTTTTGGCTCAATCATGTGTCATGCTCCATGTAGTGAACGTGGGGGAACACGAACTGATGAATACCTCATGACCATCTCCAGATCGGTTGCAGAAATATCAAACCTGTTTGAAATCCGGTCACCTATCGTGAGGGTTTCACTGCTGAAGTCGTTCCACAGGCCGATTTGCCAGAATCTGCCAAACCGCTCACGCACGGACACAGAATGACAGAGATTGCCAAGGCAACGCGTTTGTGTTTTGCAGCATTCTCCGCACCTTCTGTGGTTTTGTACTTTGGGAACAAAAACTCCAGTTGTGATGTGGACACAACATCTACACTCCGGCGCTCTGAGGTCTGAGGGCAGCTCCAGCTCGTGGTGCCTAAGACGAGACTTAAATCCAGAGGGGACAGGGCTTTTTCTGTGGTTGGTCCTAAACTATGGAACGCCCTGCCCCCCCCACGTCCGAGCAGCTCCCACAGTGGAGTGTTTTAAGTCTCGTCTTAAGACCCACTTTTATTCTCTGGCTTTTAACACCGCGTGAGTTGTGTGGTCCTCTGTGTCTTTTATTGTATTCTAGGGTTTTTTATTAGAGTATTTATTTTTTATTAATTTTATTTTTTTAGTGTTTTTATCTTTTACTGTTTTTATTATTTTATGGTATATTTATTTGTATGCACTCTGGGAGGGCATTTGATTACTTGTTTATTTTAAACAGTTTTTGTGGTTATTTGTTTATTTTAAATGATGGTTTTGTGCAGCACTTTGGAAACGCTTTCAGTTTATGAAATGTGCTATATAAATATAAAGTGGATTGGATTGGATTGGACGTACAGTGTGCACAGACATCAGTTCGTACAGTGTGAGAACATGAATCATGAACTGTGAACTTTTAAACCCTGAGATTTGGTCGCACAGTTTGTACAGTTTGAGCTGGAGCTGAGTAAAACCATCGGAAATATTGCACCGTGTACGCCCGACTTTAAAGAGCAGAACAACGGCTCTCTGATTCTGGAGGACTAAAGGGGAGGAGAATAACTGTTAATTACATCCAGACTTTAGTGTCATTGAGGCACTGAGGAATACAGAGAATTCTTGCAAGAGTGCGATCTGATTAACAGGATAATCTGTAAAATGAGGATGTGGTCAGTGGTTGGATCTGGTTTGTAAATGAAGATCTGAACGTGCCGCCACACACTACAGGATTTTTCGGTCTTAAAAGATTTTTAAACATGCAACAAAAAGCGCACATCACAGACACGAGGAGAATCTGATAAGACTAAAAATCTCCGCCCTCCCAGACTGCAGCGGGATCTGTGTGCGGACCACAGGATGTAAAGCTGTGAGGCTGTGATGGCGTCAGCTGTTTCCTGTCTACAGTGAAACCACTCGCTCTGAGACTCTGAAGTGTTCAAAGATCAGAGCTCTAAGCCAAAACTGTGTTATTTTTATGTGTGAAATGTGGAGCGACACTTCAGATCCAGGATTTTTAAAGCAGAAAAAAGGAGATAAAGTCCACAGGAAGTAGAGTCACTGTGGCCGATCTGCAGCTTCACCTCGATCCGTGGCTGTGTGGATGGAAACAGACACACGAGAGGAACTATCTCCACTTTTTACTTTTAAAGAACAACTCATCTACGCCTAGTGAGTGGGAGGAGTCAGGGGAGGGGAAAAGAAATATAGAAACGATATAAATGATGATTCTGTTAAAGGCTCCTCTGAGGTTTAAGCAGATTAACACAGATTCATCTCTAAAGTGGATTGCTGATATTTTCTGTAATATTTTAATAATTTACTGATAACATTTACTCAAAGACCATTTCTAAGCATTGGACGGTGGAGGGTCTTCCTGTCTGTCTCTTATTGCTTTGCCTTGAACAGTAATGTAACATCAAACACACCATTCAAACACTTCTTTCATTTACCTGTGAATGGGTCCAGTAGCATCACCTGTGCTTGTTTAATGCAATACTGTGGAACATTCCAGGCAAAGCAACGACGAGCAGAACGCATTTAGGAAACTATGATTTTTTTTTCCCCAGATATTTTGGCTAATATTTGTGAAACTGAGAAAAATGGCTTCAAATGTTTTGTTTTATCCAAAAGTGTAATAGGGCTCACGAAAATTTGAAATTTGAAGTCATTTTTCTCAGCTTCACACTCTGGTGAGTTAAGATCTTTAGCCTTTGTAGGGCAGAATAGACCTTTGTATAAAACATACAGGTATCAGCCTGGATTTACCAGACAACAAACTATGAATAATGGTTAGAAACTGTCTTTACGTCAATTTTATTACATTCAAATATCACCAAAAATTACTCTGGTGAGTTAAGGTCTTTTGCCTTTGTGGGGCAGTGTTAGTCTGGTCACTGTTCTTCTCGTCTCAAACCAGAATCACAGCCGTCCAATCAGATTTGTTTATTTCGGTTCATTTCATTGGTCAAGCAACATTTTGAACAGAATCACATTTTTCTCACCTTAAAATTTAGCACTTTTGTTTTTTGATTCTACAAATGTTTTCAGTCCCCTTTGATTTTTTTTTTTACTTTCTGTTTTACTTGTGTTGATACGAACAGACCGTACACGTTCCCGATTGGCTAATCCACGTGTCAATCACAGCCGTCTGAACTCGGGGAGATTCACCGCGACCAGACTCACATCTTCAGAAACTGTTGAAGAACTGTGGATTCTGACCCCAGGCAACAGATTTAGCAAAGCGACAACCTTCACTCGAAAGGTTACACGATGCACCTTTAAAAATGTCCTCCACTTATGCGCTCTGTTTATCGAGTCAGTTGCAGCTGGAGCCGTCCTTGAGCCCCAGATCTGCAGGTTTGGGTCTTCCCCGTTGAACGCAGGAGCAGAGGTGGATCGATGCGGCCCTCTGAGCCTTGAAGTGCGATTATTGTGGTTCACGCTGCGGATCACGTCGCCCGTCGGGGACATGAACGGGCTAAACGAACCCCCCGCGCTGTGGAGTAACACGGCTGTGGAGAACGTGTCCTTGAGCAAAGCGCTTCAGAGTGAGGCCATATGCAGTCCCAGGTGGAGCAGGATTACGGCCAAAAGAGCACGGACGGAGTCTCAACTATGTGCATGATGTGATTGGATTTGGGGTTTTCTCTCTGCACTCAGATGGTAAAAAATTGCCCTTTTGCGCCAATAAAAGGACACTTTATGCATTCATATGGTCTTAATTTCCGTTTAAACATGCTTTTAAACACTTTGGGACAGGATTCTCTAGCTCTTTTGGTGCCCCGGGTGAGTTTTCTGCCCCCACCCGCAGGCGTTACTGCACAAACTCAGGGCTGTGTAGATTTTGGAGCAGGTCATTTCATATTTTTTGTCCAAAACTGAAGTAGCTTCCTTTGATTTGGGGGTAAATTAGATCGACAAATCCATTTTTCAGTGGTTAGTTTCTGTCTCTTCATGATTATTGTAAAGTTCTTCTCTCCAGAATTCAAAGGGAACACGAGTTTTTATAGGAACACTCGTGGCACAGTCGGGGCTGACAAGTATTTTACTCATTCTACACATCGCTGCAGTGGAGCAAATACAGATCTGTAAAAAAAATAAGAGCCCACTGCATTTGTTTTTCTGAAATCAGCGTCTCTACATGTGGCACGAGGCACTGATGAGGAGATCACCTGAACCAAACCTGATTTAAGGAGGAAAAGTACCGTATTTCTTTCATGGTTTGGGTGGCGACTTATATACTCAATTTTTCACACTGACAGCCCATAGACCGTATATATGAATCCAAAAGGAAAAAACAAATTGTTATCAGTTTTTTTTTTTCATTTTGGTTGAAAAGAGTTGTTTTTTCGTTTTCTTATTTTTGGTTCTATATTGAAAAACGAACGAGCGACACAGATTCTTCTCTCTTGGGTTGTTTTTGTTACTATAGTGGCAGAGAAGGCGCTAACATTGCCCGAGTTTGCAGACAGGAGGCGTCACTGTTCCAGCTTCTCGTTCAGGAGAAAACCGGAGTGGACAAGAACAAGAAGTTTGTCCAGGATTTTAAAACTCTTGCCGATGTGATCATTCAGGAGATGATTCGACACGATGTGGGAGCTCAATTTCCTGAAATGGTCGGTTTCATTCATGGAGAAGAGTCGAATAAGTTTGAAAATGGCCTTGGAGAGAGTGTGGTGGTGACCATCTGTCCCTCTGAAGCAGAAACTGCGACTCTATTGTCCACAGTTTTAGATGTATAACTTCTATAACGCGCCTTTCAAGATAAAGTGTCAGTTCTTTTATAAAATAAATTTCCCCCCAAAAGTGCGACTTATACGTGTTTTTTTCTTCTTCATTGTGCTTTTTTTTTTTTGCTGGTGCGACCTATAGTCCGGAAAATACAGTAAAGTTTATAGAATGAAACAAAAATGTTAATTTTACTCAAACACAAACCTATAAGTAGTAAAATCAGAGAAACTAATAATAATTTTGCAGTGGTCTTATGTATATATTTGTATATATTTGATCCATTGCTGATTTTGTAGTTTTGCCCAGTGACAAACAAATGAACAGTCTATAATTTTAATGGTAGGTTTATTGTAACATCGAGAGATAGAATATCACAAAGCAAATCTAGAAAATAACTGTTAATTGTTAGTTTTCAATTGAAGTTTTTCACATATTTCCAGTGTCAGGAGCATAAATCTGTGTTTAACATTTATATGAAGCATTTTTAGTGTAAAATGTCACGCGGTGCGACCGAGAATAACCTTAAAATAGTTTTATTTTCTAAAACAAGGTTCGAATATTAATCTAAGTCCTGAGTAATATGAAGTGTATAGAAACAAACTGTTCTTTAGATTTTTTATCCATATTGATATTTTCTTTTGCTCCAATATGACAGTCGCCTGCTTGTGTTTAATGAACAAACTACTGCCCTGGAAAATGAAGAAAAATGAAGAAAAATGCCTAAAGAACCGTTCACCCAAGTCGACTTTGTCTGTTATTAAACTGCAGCCACAGAATTCCTGCTGTTATTAGTCGCACCACATGATGCACGGTCGCACCACATGACATTTGAACACTTTAAGGACAAAAAACATGCAGAAGAACTCAGGATTTCTGAAAAAACATATTTTGGTTCCATGGAGGTCAGAGGTACGACAGAAATGTGCTGAATTATTATGAAATTTGAACCTTTTTAACTGCGGAAACTGCAACTGGACAGAAAATTTCAGCGGGATGTCATCGACCCATAAATGGATTTGCGTTTCATTGAGTGAAAAAGGCGTTCTGGCTCCCACAGACCACACCGCACTCCTCATCAACTCGTTACTCCTCCTAAAGACAGAAGACTGGACCAAAATTCCTTCTGATCTGTGCTCAAAACTGGTCATCACCTACAAGAAACATCAACAACGGGTTTTGCCACCAAGTACTAAGTCTTTTTTGGCTCGAGGGTTCAGATCCTCAGAGCTGTCAGTGAGCGGACCAGACCACAGCCACAGTCCGGTCTAGATCTTTAGTCCAGGCTCCTCATGTTTCTGTGAGACTCCAGCTGAAACGTGGAGAGACGTTTAGTTTATCACATAGTTTAGTTTTCTTGCTGCTGTATCCAGGCCGCGTTTGTTCGTCAGCTCTTTGTTTTTCTCAGCGTTCACAGGGTTATGAGGACAAACACTCACTAAACACTGACTAAACGTGATTATTTTGGAAACTGGACTTCGGTCAAGCTTTTATTTCACTGTTTTTATTGCTCAAAACTGGCCTGAAAATCCCGTATTCTGAAAGCGAATGGACTCGCCTCTCCACAGTGAATGGGCCAGTGGCATCACCTGTGCTCGTTTTTAAAAAGATGATTAGTGCAGTGCTGTGGAAACGAGCAGCTGGCAGATGTGTTTTGATTGATTATTATTTAAGTAATCCTGGATTGTCCTGTGGATGAGGCTCAGAAAGTGTCCAGATCACCTACCCCCTGTCTCCGCCCCCTGCTCTGTATTTACTCATGATTATTTGGAACATTTAGACGCCTCGTAGTTCGTACATGTGGGGTTCAAAAACGTCACGCGTCGCTTTTTAACAATGAAAACACATGAATGAAATTTGAACAGGAAGTCAGTGGTGTTTTAAATCAGTATTGTGGTTTACAAAGCACAAAATGGAAAATAATCTACATATGCCATCCATCCATTTTCTTCCTCTTTATCCGTGGGGGCAGCGGTCTGAGCAGGGACTCCCAGACTTCCCTCTCCACAGACACTTCCTCCAGCTCTTCCGGGGGATCCTGAGGTGTTCCCAGGTCAGCCCGGAGACAACGGTCCCTCCAGCCTCCTCCCGGTGGGACATGCCCAGAACTCCTCCCCAGGAAGTGTCCAGGAAGCATCCGGAACAGATTCCCGAGCCGCCTCAGCTGCTCCTCTCGACATGGATGAACAGTGACTCTACTCCGAGCTCCTCACCCTATCTCTAAGGGAGCGCCCGGCTTCTCACTTGTATCCTCGATCTCGTCCTTTCGGTCGTTCCCCAGAGCTCCTGACCATAGGTGGGGGTAAGACGTAGACTGAGGTAAATCGAGAGTTTGCCTTTCAAATCAGCTCCTTCTTAATCTACATATAATAAATGCAGTGGCTACCACACTCATTCGATCCCCGGGTCGCCCGGGCCTTTCTGTGTGGACTTTGCATGTTCTCCCCGTGTCTGGATGGGTTTCCTCTGGGCTCCGGTTTCCCCCATCAGCCCAAAAAATGCACTGTAGGTGTGAAAGTGGAGTGTGTGAGTGATGGTGGTGGTCGGAGGGACTGATGGTGCAGATGGGCAACTGTGCTTCCGTCAGTGTGTCCCAGGGCAGCTGTGGCTACAACAGCAGCTCCCACCACCGGGTCTGGAGTGAAGAATGAACTGTTCATAATGCTCTGTAAAGCGTAAGTATGAAAGTGATGTGTGCAGGGCAGGACTCCTTTGAAAAAGAGATTAGTAATCTCAATGGGACTTTCCTGGGTAAATAAAGGTAAAAAAAAGCATCTGTGTCAGTGAAAAGCACTATATAAATAAAGTTACCTTACCTAAATCTATATATAAATCTACATATAAATCTACCTGTGTTCTAGTTTAAACACTAAGAAATAAAAGCAAGTGTCTGCTTTAACATTATCCATTCACTGATTTTATGTATTTATTTTTTGTCTGTTTCTTTTGTTGTGCCCCTAAATGTGCCCAGAGAGCGTCTTCTGCCACAGCTCTGGGACTAGAGCCAAACTGTCACTGAACAACATCTGCACATTCTCAAAGGAACTGCACACAGCCCCTTTCTGTTCTAAAAAAAACTCTGTTATAATCACAACTGAGCCTGTGTCTCCAGAGCCTTCACCTGCGACAGAGACGTCCAAGTGTGTTTATGTTCAGGCCTCATGTGACGTTCAGAACCTCCATTATTCCCTCCCTGAGCTGCAGAGGCTTCACTAGCTCCGACTCTGGATTTCAGCACTGAACCAGCAACCCACATGAGAGAGTCGTGTGAGGATCAAGAAAACGAGAACATAAACAACATTAGGATCAGTTAAAAATACAGTTGATTTGAACGTGTTTGTCTCGTATCTGGGAAACACGGATACGTCATGTTTATGGATTTTAAAATCAAAATCTGACATACAGCTCCTTTAAAACAGACTTTTATTTGGTAAATGTTGCTTTGGCACCGCGTTAGAACAGTTTTTGTTTGAAGGGGAAGTGAAGCAGGAGGGAATATCAAAGCCCAGTCAATCCTCGCAACATTTGAGGCTTTACTTGAAGGTTATTTTATTTGTGTTGTTATGGTTTAATATTTATGAGTGTTGGCTGGAGGCCAGACGGGAGCGTGGACTGTCACAAAGTGCAGGCTTTACAGCGTGTTCTGTTGTGGAAATACAAAAGCAGCAGCGCTAAGAGAGACGGACTGATTATGTCACTGTTTAGTTGATTCTTTTCTTTTTCGTTTATTCATGTTCAGGACGGGGGGTGGAGGGGAGAGCAGGGGGTTATACTGATCATCACTATCGTCTGAAACACTGAAATGTCCTGTTCTGTGTGTTAAAAGAGCGCGCGTAATTCGGACGCAGCTCTTCGTAGTATTAAATGTGCTTCATTAATCAGCTGAATTTACGGAGCTGACAGTGACGCGTCACTGTGTTCTCCGGCCCCACAGAGCGTCCTCTGTCCGGCCTCTGTCCGGCCTCTGTCCGGCCTCTGTCCGGCCGCTGGGCAGGAGCACCGCGGGTGCTGCGTAAAGGTCAGGAGCTGTCCAAGTGCTTCTGTCTCATAAGAACATTTGCGCTCTGAGGGCGTGCCCTGTCCCCGTGTCCATGACGCGCACATGTGCCCCCGGGGCTAAAAAATCTGTGCGTAAAGGAATTTAGTTCAGAACCCACACGGGACGTTTGGCACGTTCCAATATACCCGCGCGTAACGAGCTGTGGCACCACAGCCGTGCGTAAAAGCGCACAGAGTCCTACATAAAAGTGTACAAAATAAACAGAAGTGTTTGGATAAATGGATAAAGTTGTCTGACCTGTCGATGCTGATTACGCACAGCGTCATGATGGACGCGGTGCAGCACATCACGTCCATGGCGATGAAGACGTTACAGAAGAACTGTCCGAACACCCACTGTCCTCCGATCAGGTCCGTGATGGACACGAAGGGCATGACCGCGAGCGCCACGGAGAGGTCGGCCAGAGCCAGAGACACGATCAGGTAGTTGGAGGGCTGGCGCAGCTTCTTCACGAAGCACACGGAGATGACCACCAGCAGGTTCCCGCAGATGGTGGACAGCGTGAGCATAGTGAGCACTCCCCCGATCAGGACCTTCTCCACGCGCCCGTAGCTCAGGATCTGCTCCCCACAGCGCGTGGCGTTGCTCTCCATGACGAGCGGCGGACTGTACGTGGCCGGAGCGGTGGCCGCAGCTGCCGCTTCCGCCGCGTCCTGCGCGATCTTCAGCAGCCGCGGCGCGAGCACCTCCGAGATGATCCTGTTGGATCCCGCGTGGTCCCCGCCGCCCGCGCGCTCCCCGATCATAAACGACCTCATGTTTCCGCCGAAGGTTCCGTTACGCGCTCCCAGGACGACCATTGTGCCGCGCGCGGAGCCTTTTTATCCATCTGCACAGACGCACAGATGTGCCGTTGGAGCGGGGATGGCGCAATGCGCGCAGCACAGACGCACAGATGTGCCGCTGGAGCTGTGAGCGTGACTCAGGACCTCCGTGACCCGCTGACACGCGCACTGTGTATCAGAGGCTCGCGCGCTCCATCCTATTTACTGGCCACCGTCATGACGCACGTGATGAGCCGCGGGCGCGCTCTCCAAACTCGCGCCCTCTGTAATAGTTTAGACTCTGTTTGGCACGAGCCGCCTGTCAGCCCCACGTGAACAGACAAAGAGTCCGGAGCGCGCGCATTTATACCCCAAAAGTTACGCATGACGTAAAAGTCCAGTTCAAAGAAACCAATGGAGACACGAGGGGAGAGGCGCGTGCAGCACCGGGCTGTGGGACAGCTCCTCACTGTGCGCGTGCACACACCAGAGCGCGTGTACATGTGCGTGTGTGTGTGCGTGTGGGTCCGTGAAAGCTCCACTCACACCGTGATCTGTGCGCGTGCATGTGCGCGGACCCTGGCCCCGTTCACAGCACGAGCCTTAAACATGACACGCGCCTCCGAGTTTCACTTTCCTCATGTGGCAGAGTTTAGAGCAGCAGCGCCGCCCCGCGGCCGCGCACGGTCAGTGCAGCTGCGCTGTTCATGTCCTGGGTTTAAAAAGCGCATTTTATAAACCTGCATTACACAATTACACAATGTTTAAATGTGTAAAAATACTGTTATAGAGGCAAACTGTAAGGCTAGAATATGGGATCAGACTAATCGCCTTCAGGAACATTTCAAACACAGACTGTTTGAAAAGTCTGTTTACAGTCTGTGATTTCCAATAAATCAGGTCAGAGGTGAAGCACAGAGTTTTGTACGTTTATAAGACGCTGTGATAAGACACGTGCTGTGTGTGTTTAGTCCACACCTTTTTACAAACAATAGCCCGAAACAGCCCAGTAATAAACCAGATTTTTTTAATTTTAAAACGAAATAGCAGAGAAAACTATCATAGCCTATTCTCTGATATGTATGTATTCAATATGATTTGACTATTCTGTGACTCTTGACAAGAACAAAGTCAAACAAAATCCATTTATTTATTTGTTTTCACCATTCGGCCTTATATCCTTCAGCCTCGCATGTTTGTTGCATTTAAATCTACAGTTATTGTCATTTTAAAACCACTTTTATCCGTTCTCCTTGTAACACATCTTTTATTTTGAAGTCCCTCCCGCCCCTCTCCGTTCACCTGTCATGATTCAGGCGGAGGAAATCCTGCTGCTTATCCGCTCCACGGCCTCCCCCTCCGTCCTCCCTCTCCGCGGACGCGCTGTGTAAATACTGTGTTGCCACGTTTGCGTAAATCCTCCTTTCCTACACTCTTCTTTCCTGTACCGCTCCTGCGCGCTGGTTTCCGGTCTCCACACCACCCGATCTGGCAACCCGGAGACGCGCAGGTGTGGACGGCTCTGTGACTCAAAGGATGACAAAACACCATTAAGATTGCGATTCCTTTATTGTATTTCCCAGTTTTACGCGTGTGTCTGCGGTGCATGGCGCGCTTTGACGCACGGATCTCCGCTCTCGGTGCGTTCGAGGCCGGTGCGGGATCGCGTCGCGGGGAATGAATCATCGCCTTCCTCTTCGTGGCGCGGTGTGCGGGATGGTGATGCTGTCAGCGCCGCGGCTCCTTTAACGCCTCACGGACAGGACCACCGCGTACCCGAGCATCCGAACGGCGCCGTCGCTCGTTTCCGTGACCGGGGGGAACGGGGGCCCAGAGCCATGGAGGAGATCCTGCGGAGGCTGCAGAAGGAGGCGTCCGGGCACAAGCACAAAGCCCTGCGGGATGCGTGCGTGTGCGCCTGCGGTGAGCGGACAGCAGACCTCCGGGGAGCTGGTGGAGGGGCAGCGGCAGAGACAGGGGCAGAGACAGGGGCAGAGGGGGCAGAGGGGGCAGAGGGGGCAGGTGTGAGGCAAAACATTGACATGAGCCTAAACAGCTTTTTCAAACCCATTTTATAGTCTCATTATTGTCACTTTATATTTGGTCCTAACCTGAGGACATTTTAGTCCAGATGTAGGTCTGGATTTGTCCTGGTTCAGTCCTGGTTCAGTCCTGGTTCAGTCCTGGTTCAGACCTGGTTCAGTCCTGTGTAGTTCATTCATTTTGTGGTTCATTTTAGCTCTGGTGTAGTCCTTGTATAGTCCTGGTCTAGTCCTGGTCTAGTCCTGGTCTAGTCCTGGTCTTGTCCTGGTCTAGTCCTGGTCTAGTCCTGGTCTAGTCCTAGTTCAGTCCTAGTTCTTTCCTGGTTTAATTCATTGTTGTAGTTCTTGTATAGTTCTGGTGTAGTCCATGTTTAGTCCTGGTCTAGTACTGGTCTAGTACTGGTCTAGTCCTGGTTTAGTCCTGGTGTAGTTCATTTTGTAGTTCTGCTTGTGGTTCATTTTAGTCCTGGTGTAGTCCTGACCTAGTTCTGGTTTAGTCCTCGTCTGGTCCTGGTTCAGTCCTGGTGTAGTTCATTTTATCGTTCATTTTAGCTCTGGTCTAGTCCTTGTTTCGGTATGTTTTAGTCCTGGTTTAGTCCTGGATCAGTCCTGGTGATGTCCATTTTAATCCTGGTGTAGTCCTGGTCTAGTCCTGGTGTAGTCCTGGTCTAGTCCTGGTCTAGTCCTGGTGTAGTCCTGGTGTAGTCCTGGTCTAGTCCTGGTCTAGTCCTGGTTTTTTTGGCCCTGTTTCGTCCTGATGTCCTGATTTGAACCTTGTCGTGTGTTACTCATTGTGTATTGATTTGGTCTGGGTTTAGTTCCATCGTCTCGGTTTAGATCTGGTTTAGTCCTGGTACAGACCAGGTTAGATCTGGTTTAGTCATAGTTTTGAACTGGTTTATTACTGGTGTGTTTCTGCTGTGGTCCCAGTTTGGCTTTAGACCTGGTTTAGATCTGGTTTAATTCTGTTGTAGTTCTGGTCACGTTTGGAAAAGGTGCATGTGTGTTTTGCATGTTTTTAACCATATCTTAGATTTGGTTTAGTCCTGGTTCAGTCCTGGTTCAGTCCTGGTCCAGTCCTGGTCCAGTCCTGGTCCAGTCCTGGTCCAGTCCTGGTCCAGTCCTGGTCCAGTCCTGGTCCAGTCCTGGTCTTTTGCATGTTGAACAGATAGGACAGAGGAGTGGTGCAGCTGCCACGTCCACACAGCAGCTGCTCCTGTGACACGAGGCCCAGGATTTAATCAAATTTTGCTGAATTACGTAAAACTCATTAACAAAAATCAATCCGACAACGTGAAATAAATAATCATGAGGCGAAATTGTTATATTTTCATTTGTTTTAAAGCCGGGGTGTTCTGGAAAAAACGTCTTTTTGGAGCTTTTTCTCATGTTATTACGTTATTTCCTCATCATAAACCTGCCTGAAGAAGGATTAGAGTCGTTCATGTGTGTTTGAGTCATACAGAGATCTCTCCTGGGCCCTAAAGGGAGCAAAAGTGGGCTGTGCAGTGCATTCTGGGACGAAAACAACGCGTGTGGCCGTGACAATATGCGCGAAGAACTGAGTGAGAAGCGAGTGAGACAGTAGCTGCAGTTTAGTACAGTTTTGATATTCTCCGATATCGTGGCGTACGGGATAGAGGCCTAACGATATCCGAGTCTCACGATACGATATTTTCACCATATACATCTCACGGTACCAGATTTATTGCCATATTTTTCCTCTAAAAATGCTTCACAGACTTAATCCAGAGAATGAAGATGTAAAAGTGCTTAGAACAGTTATTTCTTCATGTCGTCTGCACTGAAACGGAGCAAAGGATCATGGTCTATGTAGTTCCCTCTGTTTTTTTTAGCTATTTCTGCATCAGAACTGTTCATTTAAGCAAAGAGACTTGGGATTCGATATATTGTGATGTTCCACGATATTATTGTGAGACCTTTGACGATACGATATCACCAGATTTCAGTATTTCAGTTGTTTCATCCCTAAGAAAAACAGATAAGACATTATTTAAGTATTCGATGCCTGGGAATATGTTTTATAACTGTGGATAATTTACTTTTTTCCCTTGAAAAGCTGAGATTTTCGGTTTTTTGAGCATATTTCTGGCTTTATCCTACGTCACACTCACGCTGTGTGATGACGGGAGCAAAACGAGTGTCCAACAGGAACTTTGTTTTCCCCAAACTCATGCGCTCCGTCCATTTTGATCGAGCCAAACTTTGCCAAAGAGTGAAGTGAGTCAAGATGGTCGACTCCTCTGACTGTGTGTGTTTAGAACGAGGGAAAAAGTCGCTCTAAGTGGAGTTAATTCTCACACACATGGAAAATGACACATCTTGGTGTGTGTAATTGTGCATCTCTTTCTATTTTTATTTAAAGGTTTATTTCAGTCCAAATGAACAAATCCAAATGTAATTTCCACCCTGGAAATGCAGAAGTGCTGTGGCTCTGGCCCTGGACCTGACAGGAGCTGTTTCCAGGACTGGACCAGGAAAGTCATGGAGCCACTGCACTTTTTTTGTTTTTAGGGCAAAAAGGAGATTTTTAATTTACTTACAGACTTGAGATTTTGCATTTTTGTAGCTAAGGCCCTAAATTAAGCATTTTTTATGTCCAAAAAGTTATTTCTACATGTTTGCTGTGGGTTTTGTATAAAATAGTGGGAATTTTATTTTCTGTATTTGTATTTCTGGTCCTGTAGCTTTTCTCACAGCCTCATGACACAACTCCAGCAGCAGATTGTGAAATAACAGGTTGGACTGAACAAAAGGAGGTAGAACACTTCATTAGGGGTAAAAGGGGCAGTTTTAAAAGCAAAATTAAGAAAAAAAATCCAGACGAGGAGAAATGTACTAAAACTGCCCTTAGGTCTGGAAGTGTTAAGTTTCTTTTAAGTTTGACATCTTTTCTTTACACCTTTTCTGTGTTCTTCTCTATTGTCTTTTTCTCTTTTTCGCAGCTACTATTTCTCTGTTTACTTCCGGGGCAAAGTAAAAGGTCACATGACTCAAAGGTGAATCATTTTTAAAAATAAAATATATGAAAATGAATAACTAATGTGTAGACATATCATAATATTTGAACATTAAGGATGTAACAGTTACTGAAATATGGCGATATCGCTGGATACTGTTACACCCCTACTGAACAGATGAAATAATAATAATTTTAGGACTTATTACTATGAAAACAGATATCGTTAGTAGGGGTTTGCATTGCCATTAATCTGGTGATACGATACATATCACGATATCCCTGTTACGATTCAATACATCATGACAAATATCACAGAAAACAGGACGATATATTGTGATTTACCAATAATTACCTATAGTATTATGGTCGAGTGCTCCTTCATGATGCCCAAATTGGATGAAATACGTTTAGTTTAATTTTTAAAGAACATGACGATTATTTGGATGCGTTTTAAATCGATGCGAGAATCACACAATGAAGTATCGCGATATATATATATATATTTATTTATTTATTGTATTTCATTCATTATAAAAGAAAAGGCTTTTTTTGTTTCACATGACGGTACAATATCAGAATGAAAAGGAGCAGAGAGAAGAACACATCTTATATTTTCTGCCCCTTTTTACAAAAAATATATTTACTTTTCACAATTGATTTCTGGTTTAGCGTCTTAATTTAACTAAAATTAGTCTCGTATCACCGAATCGATTTTTTTCTTACACCCCTAATCGTCAGCTGCTACACGTGTACGTTTTTACTCACTCACTTTCATGGACTGAGGTTTATTTTTAGATCAGAGTCTCTCGGAGCCTCTTTTTGTTTGAGTCGTCGTGGCACAGTGACTCAGAAGGTGCCGCACGAGCTCCTCTTCTTATGCCGTCCCCTCGTTCCTCCTCCTCCTGCCCTGGCGGTGGCGCTCTCCTCTCGCAGAGCTGATCGGGTTAAAGTGACTCGGTGAACAGACCAGTCCGGGGATAATGGAGCGATGAAGATGAACGAGGGGGAGAGGAGAGGAGGGAGGGACCGGAGCCTCGTCGTTTTGGTCTTAAATGTTCGTATTAAAACGCTCGACGTGATTCGGGGGCTTTTATTTGTCTGTTTTGTCCGTAAATCAAACCCAAACCAAACGGAGTGTGAGTGAGCGAATGTGCAGTGAAGCTCCTGAGTGTCCTGACAGGCGCTAAACCCGCCGCTTTATTATTACCGAGCACATCTG
This sequence comes from Odontamblyopus lacepedii, assembly GCA_034769755.1. Classification (NCBI taxonomy): domain Eukaryota; kingdom Metazoa; phylum Chordata; class Actinopteri; order Gobiiformes; family Gobiidae; genus Odontamblyopus; species Odontamblyopus lacepedii. The sequence goes on along the minus strand of CM068354.1, from coordinate 39,589,151 downwards.
GGTCTTTATTGTTTTATTTTGTCGTAAAAAGCAGAAGGACTTCAGACGCCCCGACCTTAAGAAGCGTCTGTTCCTAAACACACTCGGCTCCTCCTGATCCTGGGAAATGTGGCGCTGGTTCAAAGTGAGAAGTTGGCGTAGAGCTGCTCCTGAAACACGATCGAGCTGAGAGAGGCGTGACCCGACCCTCCATGAGCACACACTGTTCTGCTGATAGACGGACTCACAAGGGCACGTACCTGAATAAATGTGACTGCAGAGGCCAAACATCCATTTTACACCGTGTGGAGCTCTGGAATCACATGTGCAAAACCTCTCAAGTCGGTATAACTTTAGAGCCTTTTCAAGAAGGGCTCTCTGCAAATGTCCTTTTAGGCGTTTGCCCAGTGTTGGGAGTAACGCCTAACAAAAGTAGTGGATTACTGTAATGCATTGCTTTTTGCTGTAATGGAGTAATGTAAGGCATTACCGAAGAAAACTGGTCATATTTTACTTGGTACAAATGTGTATACAGTGATCCCTCGTTTATTGCGGGGGTCACGTTCCAAAAAGAACCCGCGACAGGCGAAATCCGTGAAGTATCATCTTTATTTTTTTACAATTATTATACAATACAATACTGTAACTATAGAATGAAACCAAAGATCAAATCCTGTTTTCAGGCTCAAGCATTTAAAAATATAAACGTTTTCTTACAAATAACTATGATAGTTTTTAAAAAATGCTGTAAAATAATCATTTTAATGAATACGAACACGAGGTTGGACATTGTGACTCACGTGTATTTCACAGTCCCTCTGACTGAGCCTCTTCCTCCTGACTCCTGTAGCGTCTCTTTCTCCTGAAGGCTGTGGTGCAGGTGTCTTCTCCCGTCGTCCTCATGTTATTTTCCTCCTTCTTTATGGCACCCATGTTTTCTTTTCTGTGGGAGACGCTCCAAACGGCTCTTTGAGTGTTAAAGGTTGCCGACCCCTGGTCTAAGTGAAAGACCAGTCAACTTTTATCACTTCTAGACGACAGTCCCTTGGCCAATCAGGATTCAGAACACAATGCGCTGTTAAAAAACAAAAACAAAAAAAAAAGCATAAAAAATCCGCGAAACAGCGAAGCCGCGAAAGATGAACCCCGTTATAGCGAGAGATCACTGTATATATGTATAAATATATAAAAAAGTACCCTTTTTGTGTGTACTGCTTGGTCTAAATAACTTAACCTGATAAATAAATGTAAAAAAAAAAGGCAGGTACCTGATAGGGATGCAACGATATTCGATATAATATTGAATCATTCGATACTGGTCACGATTCGATACACGTGTGGATGTGCACGTGTGGATGTGCACGTGTGGATGTGCACGCGTTGATGTGCACGTGTGGATGTGCACGTGTCCATGTGCACGTGTCGGTGTGCACGTGTCCCTCCATGTGTCTGTGTTGTCATTTATTTTGGTCCAAAGGGGAAAAGTTTTCGCTGTTTCCTCCTCCGATGCAGAAAACGGCTCCACAGAGACTCACAGCTGAAATATTCTAACAGAGGAGGTTTTATCTTTCACTCACTTTTTATTTTACGTTGATAGACCCAGAAATGACAAAGATATGAACTTTAAAGTACTTTAGAATTTGCTTTTGGCTTTACAGCTCTGATCAAATGTGCCCGTCGTACGTGCACACGACACGACTCCCGCTCTGTTTCTCAGACTCTGTTTCTCAGACTCTGTTTCATAAGTTTCCCTCAGAAAATGGTCTGTTGAGGCATTTCTGTGTGATATAACATAGTTTGAGTGTTCGGAAAGAGGACGGGACAGCGCAGTGTGAATAAAAAGAGCAGGACAGTGTGGAAGGAGCAGTGGAAACACACGAGGAAAAGAAAAATAATCAAATCAACATCAGAAAACATAAAGTCTGATAATAACTCTCCCACAGTCGATATTAAGTTTAGGCTGGAACATTATAAAATATCCTGAGAAACTCTGTTCTTATTTTCACTGAATTAAACTTCTGAGCTGTGACTCATTGAACCAAATGAACTAAAACACTTCACACATAAACTGCAGCTGTGCACGAGTTCTGCTGTAATGTGTCTAATGTTTCACTAATATCATATTGTTTTTATCAGCAATAAAATTACATGAGGTTTTTTTTTCATGTCGTAAAAACGTATCGAAATCGAATCAATATCGTGACCCGTGTATCGAGATACGTGTTGAATTGTGGGAAAACTGTATGTAAAACTGTCATTTGAAAGCAGAAATCAAATACAAACATCCCTCAGTTAGTATCTGTATCGATGACGCTGTGGCTAATTTTTTCCTTATGTATTTCATCAAAATTGACCCCAGTACAGATGGATTTAAGCAGCCCTTTATTGTCTGATCATCGGGAAACGCGCGTTAGCATGCCAGTTGCTCTGGTCTCGTGAGAGTTGTGAGAAACACTTGAATAACGAGGACGCTCTGAATGCAGAAGGGACGAGGGGAAAAACTCTGGCCCTCTGCGGTCGGCGTAAAATGAACCTCTTTAACTGAATGTGAAAATCTGCTTTTGTTTTACAGAAACGCTGGAGCTGCAGAATGGAACCGGCAAAGTCCCACCGTCCAAGCTACGGTAAGCCAGGAGGGACACTTTACTACAGAAATGACTTTACTATGAATACAAAATGCTGTAGTGTGGCTTAGCGATGCAAAAAACAACAACTCTGAAGCATAAGTAAAGTATAAAGCCGAGCGACGCTGGAGAATATTGAACGATCTTGATTTTTAATTCGATTTTCCTCCATTTTATTAAAACCACAGAGGTGTGAACTTAACGTGTAACTTCAGGCTTAAAGAGCCGGGTGTGGAGGTCACTACAGTTTTTATTTTGTGTTAATAGAGCCGATAATTCTGGAGATATTCACATTTAAAGTTTGAAGTGAGTGTGTAGAATGCTAACTAACTAATGCTAGCTAAAAGCTATGCTAACAGAAACATGTGCAAAGATTCACTCTTCTTATTTTTCGCTCTTACTCCATCTTTAATCTTACTTCCTGTCCACGCTCGTGTTTTCGGAGCATATTTACATGTCTTGACTTGAATATTAATGGAAACGTCTTTATAAAAATCAAATGAAAACATGAGTGAAGAGTTGACGCTGTGCTGCTGTGTCCTGCAGGGAGCGCTGTCTCCGGCCTCTGCAAATGGCTCTGGAGTCGAAGAGCACCAAACTGGGACAGACCGCACTGGCCGGGATGCAGGTAACACACACACAAATACAAAAACTATACACACACACACACACACACACACACACACACAAATACATACAAAAACTATACACACACACACACAAACACCTGGTTTAGTCCTGGTTTAGTCCCTGGTTTAGTCCTGGTTTAGTCCCTGGTTTAGTCCTGGTTTAGTCCCTGGTTTAGTTCCTGGTTTAGTCCTCGTTTAGTCCTGGTTTAGTCCCTGGTTTAGTTCCTGGTTTAGTCCTCGTTTAGTCCTGGTTTAGTCCCTGGTTTAGTCCTGGTTTAGTCCCTGGTTTAGTTCCTGGTTTAGTCCTCGTTTAGTCCTGGTTTAGTCCCTGGATTAGTCCTGGTTTAGACCCTGGATTAGTCCCTGGTTTAGTCCTGGTTTAGTCCTGATTTTGTCCTGGTTTAGACCTGGTTTAGTCCTGGCTTAATCCCTGGTTTAGTTCCTGTTCAGCCCCTGGTTTAGTCCTGGTTTAGTCCAGTTTTAGTCCTGGTCTAGTCCTGGTTTAGTCCAGTTTTAGTCCTGGTCTAGTCCTGGTTTAGTCCAGTTTTAGTCCAGTTTTAGTCCTGGTTTAGTCCTGGTTTAGTCCTGGTTTAGTCCTGGTTTAGTCCAGTTTTAGTCCTGGTTTAGTCCTGGTTTAGTCTTGGCTTAATCACTGTCTTAGTCCCTGGTTTAGTCCACGATCTGCATAATGTGAAAGAACCAAACTATCTTAATTTCAGTGAAGCTTCTCCTAAAAACTCGGGTGATTTTCTAAATAAACTGGGACACGGGCGGCACAGTGGCTGCAACACTCGCGCCTCACAGCAAGAAGGTTCTGAGTTCAATCCCCTGGTCGCCCGGGCTTTTGTGTGTGGAGTTTGCATGTTCTCCCCGTGTCTGGATGGGTTTTCTCTGGGCTCCGGTTTCCCCCATCAGCCCAAAACCTGGACTGTAGGTGTGTGAGTGATGGTGGCGGTCGGAGGGGCTGATGGGGCAGGTTGGATTGGCAGTTGCACTTGTCAGTCTGTCCCAGGGCAGATGTGGCTACAGCAGAAGTTTACACCACCAGGTCTGGAGTGAATGAAGAATGCTCTGTTAATAATGCTCTGTGAAGAGTCTTTGGGGACATGTGTCTGTGAAAAGCGCAGTATAAGTAAAGTTACCTTACCTGGCCACGTTCTCGCGCTCTTGTTCCTCTCAGATGTTTAACCATGTTCCTCAGCTCAGTTCCTCTCAGATGTTTGATCACGTTCTCGCGCTCTTGTTCCTCTCAGATGTTTGACCATGTTCTTGAGCTCATGTTCTCGCGCTCTTGTTCCTCTCAGATGTTTAACCATGTTCTTGAGCTCATGTTCTCGCGCTCTTGTTCCTCTCAGATGTTTAACCATGTTCTTGAGCTCATGTTCTCGCGCTCTTGTTCCTCTCAGATGTTTGACCACGTTCTTGAGCTCATGTTCTCGCGCTCTTGTTCCTCTCAGATGTTTAACCATGTTCTTGAGCTCATGTTCTCGCGCTCTTGTTCCTCTCAGATGTTTGACCATGTTCTTGAGCTCACGTTCTCGCGCTCTTGTTCCTCTCAGATGTTTGACCATGTTCTTGAGCTCACGTTCTCGCGCTCTTGTTCCTCAGAAGCTGCTCTGCGATGACCGGCTGGTGGCAGGTCTGGGTCTGGAGGTGGAGATGTTGGAGAAGCAGCTTTTGTCTCAGATGTTGGAGGCTCTGAGGGTCACGCCGGGTCTCCACGAGGACCTGCAGGTGGAGGTGATGAAGGTGAGCTCGCCCTCGGTCTAACCCGTGCTCCAGCAGGTCCCGGAGAACCCGTGTGTGACTGTGGGTTTGTTTCTTCTGAACAGGTTCTTCTGTGCATCACCTACTCGCCCAATTTTGACCTCAACGGAGACTCCATCCTCCGCATCGCCCAGGTAAGAAAGATCTGAGAGAAATAGTCCTGGTTTAGTCCTGGTTTAGACCTGTTTTAGTCCTTGTTTAGACCTGATTTATTCCTTGTTTAGTCCAGGTTTAGTTCAGGTTTAGACCTGGTTTAGTTCTGCTTTAGTCCTTTGTTTAGTCCTGGTTTAGTCCTGGTTTAGTCCTGGTTTAGTCCTTGATTTAGTCCTGGTTTAGTCCTGCTTTAGTCCCTTGTTTAGTCCCCAGTTTAGTTCTGGTTTAGTCTTTGATTTAGTCCTGGTTTAGTCCTTTGTTTAGTCCCCAGTTTAGTTCTGGTTTAGGCCTGGTTTAGTCCTGGTTCAGTCCTGGTTTAGTCCTGGTTTAGTTCTGGTTTAGTCCTGTGTTTAGTTCTGGTTTAGTTCTGGTTTAGTCCTGGTTTAGTCCTGGTTTAGTTCTGGTTTAGTCCTGGTTTAGACCTGGTTTAGTCCTGGTTTAGTCCTGGTTTAGTCCTGGTTTAGACCTGGTTTAGTCCTGGTTTAGTTCTGGTTTAGTTCTGGTTTAGTCCTGGTTTAGACCTGGTTTAGTCCTGGTTTAGTCCTGGTTTAGTCCTGGTTTAGTCCTGGTTTAGTCCTGGTTTAGTCCTGCTACAGATCAGAACATGGTGTGATTTTGGAGCTTTAAAACTGCCTCCAGATTTACATTTTTAAACTCTTTTTATCCTCGTCGTCCTTCTGCTCGTCCCGGAGACTTAATTAAACGACACGACCAGAATTGATTTTTATTACCGTAAGACGCAGCTCATTTTGAAGTGTTTTAACGTCCTTTATCTTTAATCGTGTCCTTCGCGTCCACATAAACACACACACCGGGACCTGCAGGACTCTGAAACCCCAGAGCGGCAGCAGCAGGAGGAGGTGATGGAAAAGCAGGTAAAAGCAGCTGGTGTGTTTTGTCCCCGTGGGCCACCGTCCGCTCACAGGGTCGTTACTCGGCCCCTTTACGACGGCGGCTCGTAAACAAGAGCGAGGACAGAGGCTCCGACGGACCGAGCGACCGCAGAGGCTTCAGCTCGGAGCGCCGCTGGCTGCAGAGGGGACGCGGCGGGTGCTGAATGAGTTTGGCAACGGTTAATTCATCCGTGATGATTATTAGAAATGCGCCGATCCGGCTTTTTCAGTTCCGATACCGATGCCAACCGATACATCACTGCAAATACCGAAAATAAACTTCATTTTTCTAAAGCAAAGGGTAGCAGGACGTGGCAGGAGGACTTATAACTCCATCCTCAAACCTAAATCGAAACAAATGAAGAAAACAATAACAGGTGTAGCCACGTCAGGTCCAGAGGAGTAAAAACTCTCACTCTGACTCTGTGTGACTGTGCTGATATGACCCCACACTCGAGTCTATTTCAACAGGCCGAGCGAACAGCAGAAACCGTAAACAGGTCGGGTTAGTTTCAGAGCGACTGGGGGGATCTAACTCCTCCCTCCTGCAGGCTGATATAAGCCACTGTCCTCTAGCGTCTGACCCATAGACCGTATATATGCGTGGACTAAGTGAGCGTGACGTCACCCACAGCGTTCAGCGCCGCTAACATGAGGCTCACGACGCCGCGGTTACAGGAGCGAATCTGGAGCCAGGATCTGTTATGAAGAGGATTTTTCTTGATGGACAAAATAGCGAAAAAAGACCAAAATGACGAGGCCACAGCAGAAGAGCCAGAAGATCCTAATGTGAGTCAATGGGAAAAAGGGAGAGAAGGAGCCGGAAGAGCCTCGTGGAGCACTTCCTGTTTGGCACGCGGCGGCTAACGGGTTAGCTTAGTCCACTCATGTATACGCAGCAGCTTGAATGAGTGACAAAACATATTCTACCTAAAACTCTCGTACAGTCAGCTTCATTCTAGTCTAGAGGAGGTTCATCCATCCGTGTTCTTCCGTTTATCCGGGGCCGGGTCGCGGGGGCCTCAGTCTAAGCAGAGACTCCCAGACTTCCCTCACCCCAGACACTTCCTCCATCTCCTCCTGGACCCTGAGGTGTTTCCCAGGCGCAGAGACAGAGTCCCTCCGGTGTGTCCTGGGTCTTCCCCGGGGCCTCCTCCCAGTGGGACGTGCCCAGAACACCTCCCGGATGCTCCTCTCCACGTGGAGGAGCAGTGGCTCTACTCCAAGCTCCTCCCGTGTGACCGAGCTCATTTCTTCGCTTGTATCTCGATCTGGTCCTTTCGGTCATTCCCCAGAGCTCATGGCCATAGGTGAGGGGGAAGAACGTCGACCGACTGTTTATTTTAAGAGAATTTGTCCTGGCTCCAACTTTTAAGTCATTCTCTGATAGATTAAAGTGTTTATATCTTAAATTTTGGCCAAGCTTTTTGGCAGTGTGTTTATTTCTCAAGTAATTACAGAGCAACTTTATATTATGTATGTGAGACTTTGTGGAGCAACTACAACAAGTCTTTTTACTATTTTATTTATATGTCCAATCAGGAAATCGACAGAACCGATATTTTCTTGGATCGGCACCAATACCAGTATTTTATTGGAGTATCCCAAATAATTATGATGAAACGATTTAATATTAAAAAATCGTGTTTTAGGACAGTTTGGTGGTGGATTTGTAGACATGGAGGTGTGTTTTGGGGTCCCATTAAACGCTCTCATAATCACTGGCTGTAGGTTTGGTTGGTCGGGTTTGATTTTGTTTGTTCGGGGACAGTGCACAATAAACACGAACCAAGACAGAAGTCGTAGGAAAAATGCTGCTGCAGGAACGCTCATTTCCACCAGTCGTCCCTGAGCAGACCGGTGGAAATACTACAAAACTGAGCACAAATAAATGAAAACAGATATTACTTCGGGTCCCAGAATCGCTAATCTGGGTTAAAAGCAGAGATTTATTTGACCTTATCGTGTTTGAATTAATTCCTTTACAGTTCTTTATAGCAGCGGGAGGCTCAATTTCCTCTCGATCAATGTTTTCCAGCTTTTTTTAAGCGATGACGCACCCACCAAATCGTTAAAGAGGAGGTATTATGGGGCTCAGAGCGTCTAATTCGTTGGTTTTTTTGTGTTTGCGTAGGTGTGTATGGAGACGTACGAGGCGAGCGGTCACCAGAGGAGCATAAACACGGCGGTCAGAGCCACACTCAGCCAGATCCTGGGAGACTTGGCCCTGCAGCTGCGCCACCGACAGGAGGTACTGTTCATTTAACACGACCGGACTAGACACGACATTTAGACTGATTTATCTGAAGACGAGAGCGCGGCGTTCCAACATGCACAACCTCTTTTGGTCAGTCGTCAGTTCACTCTCCTACAGAGTCGTTAAGGTTTGGAACAGCCTCACACGTGAACTTTTATCACGTACAAATCATGAAATGTTTACACGCCTGAGAAAACGACAGCTTTAACCAACCCGTCCACGTGAATCAATGCAGCAATGTGAACTGTAAAGGCCGAATTATAGTTCTGCGTCGACTCTGCCGCTGCCGTTTTTGATTTATGGATCTGTGTCGAGGTTTATGCACCGCCACAGCACTGGGAGGCGAGGATTTAAACCGGCCTGAGCTACTGCAGGCGTATAATCTGTGAAGAGTTTAATACGAATCATCTCCAGCGCGACAGAAGCACAGAACAGACTCAGCATCAGCAGAACATCCTCTGTCACAGAGAGAACACTCATATTCCACTGAGTCGTGTCCTTTAGTCCCACAGAAGCTGACGCAGAAGCTGTATGTGTATTAGGGTTGGGCGGTACGATACATTTTTATTTTATTTATCAGGCGCCTTTCTGGACACTCAAGGTCGCCTCACAACAAATAAACAAGTTAAGTGCGACAGTATTTAATTATTTGATTGTATTTAGCAGTATATCAAATTTTGATACGGCTAAACCTTCTCAGCATTTTACCGGGGTTTACAGTATTACCGTGACTAATTAACTAATTTAGTATCTGCACCTAAACCGTTCAGAAACAGAGTCGCAGCTTTATATTTGAAGATGAGGCACAAGTTCTGATCAAACCGAACTTTGCGGCGCGTTCGATCGCATCAGCGTCAGACCACAAGCTGTTTTTATCAGCGCTTATACTGTATGCAAATGAGCTGTATGCAAATGAGCCATGAGGTTTGAAGTTTGGTTTGTGTAAAACGTAAACAAATGTGCCAAAGCTGCATTAAACACATTATTACTCAAAGTCTATAAAATAGATTAGAATGGAATAGAAAGCCTTTATTGTCATTATACACAGTCTAATGAGAAAAGTGCACACAAAAATTAATAAAAATACAGTGACCCCTCGTTTATCGCGGGGGACACGTTCCAAAAATAACCCGCGATAGGTGAAATCCGCGAAGTATCAGCTTTATTTTCTACTGTTATTTTACAATGCAATACTTTACTGCAGAATGAAACAAAAAATAAAACCTCTTTTCAGGCCCAAAATGTGTTTAAGAAATAGAAATATTAACGTTTTCTTACAAATAACTATAATAGTTTAAAGAACGGTGTTGTAAAACAATATTTTTTATATAGTAATGAATACAAGGAGGAAACATTGTCACTGGCGTATTTCACAGTCGCTCCAGCTGCGCCTCTTCGTCCTGACTCCGCTGCGCTGTAGCGTCTTTTTCTACTGAAGGCTGCAGGGGTCTTTCTCCGAGAGAAGAACATCGTTATGGGGAGTTGTTGGCACTCTTTCTTTTTCTGAGCAAGAAGATTTTTATAAACGGACATGCCACCTTCTGTTATATTTGAGAACTGCAATGAACGACACATCAAAGGGTCCCATTCTTGTGCCGCACGCTGAAGTTCAGTGGCCATTCTCATCATGGTTGCTAAGCGACCAAGTGTTAGTCCTTCCTCCTCTTCTTTATCAACAAGATACAGATTCACTGTAAAAAAAAAAGAAGCACTGTAAAAAATTCCGCGAAGCCGCGATAGGTGAAGCGCGATATAGCGAGGGATCACTGTACTCGCTAATTCACGTAAACTACTCTGCAATAAAACTGAATAAAAGTCCAGGGATACACACACAGACAGACAGACAGACGGAAATGTCTGTAGAGCCGCGGTGGAGAGGACCAATCACAGCCTTTACTGTCTGTGTTGCTTTTCCTGCTGTTTCCGCTCGTTTTACCGTGTGGTTAGTAAATGTCGGAGCTGCAGGTGCTCTGTGGAGGGGGTTCACGCCGACGCACCACCATAAATAAATTGGGCTTAAATATGTCAGTAGTGCGTGGACGTGATGGCTGAGACTGAACGGGACGAGTTGTACTTGTTGATTTTGCTGTAACAAACATATGGCTTCTTTGTGTAGCTCAATGTTTTTATGTGAATGTCCCCGATAAATAAACTAATAAACTAAAGTAAAGTACAACCGAGGTGTTGGAAATCAAATCTCAAAGATGCGTTTAAAGACGGATTCCAAAAAACAAATATTAAAGCTCCAATATTACACGAAATGGACTCTTTTGAGCATTAAGTCATGTTCCAACGCAGTTCCCCCCACAGAAACAGACCTGGAGTTGTGTTTTATTTCATTCACGTGTTCGAGTAACTCTTTATTATTCGTCTGTCTGCATCTCCAAAGCTCCAAACGCTCTGTTCCACCTTGTGATGTCACGAAAAGGTCGTTTTCAAGTGAACAGCTCCTTTTAGCTCAGTAGAGATCAGCGATTCCGCGACGGAAATTAAACAATCCAAATGGTTCTAGTGAAGGTGTGTGGGGTTTAAAAACACAGTGGAGCTTTTCCTGTGTTGCCATATGACATCACAAGGTGGAACACGATGTTTTTAGCCTAAATGTGGAGGATTAGTGTGTTAAACGTGTGTGAATGAAACAAAACACAACTCCGGGTCTGTTTGCGGATGAGAAAAACTGCAGTATATCAAAACTTAAAGCTCAGAAGAGTGAATTTTGCGTAATCTACGACTTTAAAAACTCGATTCTGAAAAACAAAACTCGAATAGACGTTCTAATAACTCATGGTTTACAGATCTGAGATGAAATGAAGTGCTGCTGTGGTGTTTATCGACCGCGTGACACAGAACGATAAGCCCTGAGCAAACGTTCGGACTTTTAATCCAGTCAAAGAGAGAAAAATGAAGCGGGAAATGAAGCGAATGAAGTGGGCGGCGTCCGTGCAGCTCCGGGACAGAGTGGACGCTCAGGAGGGACGCTGCGGTATTAGCGGAGCATCGATCAGACGCTCCGGTGGTTCTTAAACACGGCTCTGAGAAAACTCCAGGATCGATCCGTTCAGATGAGGTTTAGTGAAGCGGCGGCGTTATCAGAGACACGAGTGAACGCACGGCGGGGATTCATCAGACGCACAACAGCTCTGGGCACGAACGCCAACTCGGCACATTCTGGAGTACAGTTTTAGCACCGTATTTTACCAAACATTTGCATTCACATTCTAGATTTCTCCAAACTTGCAGCATCGTACTACTTAGTGAAGCTATTAAAAGCTGTTTGTTGTAGAATAGAAACATAGAAAATAGTAAAAGACTATTGTTTTTTTCCATTTTTGTTGTGAAAAACTGAAAAAACTCAACTAAAAAACATGGAAAAACACTCGTCCTTACCGTGAATGGGCTTGCACCTCCACAAACCCGACTCTTACTCCAGTTCAGTCCAATCCAACTTTATTTGTACGGCACATTTTGGAAACAAGACGGTTTCCAAAGTGCTTCACGCAGCAACGTGAAACATTTAAGTCTAAAAAAATCTGCAGAATTATGTTCCAAGCAAAGGGGAGTAACAGAATCAATAGATCAAATAATAATAAAAAAAAAAAAAAACAGTGAATAAAAATAAGAAAATCAGTGAATAAAGGCAGTACTAAAAGAATAAAATGGATCAAAACATTAAAGAAATAAAAAAGAAATAAAAGACACAGAAGCCAGAGAGTAAACGTGGGTTTTAAGACGAGCCTTAAAACACTCCACTCCACTAGGGGGCAGAGCGTTCCAGAGTTTGTCTCTTCTTGGTTTTAACTCTTAAGTAAAAACAAACAATAAAATCTTAAAATGTATTCTAAAATGAGCAGGAAGCCAGTGCAACGACGCAAGAATTCGCACAGTGGAGGGATATGATGCAAAATCGAGCTTTCCGCCGTGTTGCGACGCTGTTCCCTCGTCACAAACGTGTCTGAAGACGTTTTATAACATCCACACATGTCTGAGTAATTTAGGGATCTCCCTGTTGTGAATAGACCTGTGTTTTTGGTCCTCAGGGAGCAGATGGAGATGAGGTGACGGCCCCACCGCTGCAGAGGAAAGGTACGAGTTTTATCTGTTTAAATGAGTCCTAAATGCCGTTTTTTTCACCCAAATTCTATCAGTAAAACTCAATTTGTGGAACTATATTTAACCAAAGTTTTGAGATGCAAATTCTGTTACTTTCTTGTACTTTTGACAATAAACAGTAGAATCTCCAGGGATTCACTGATGGAGTTTTTTCAGCTCCGTTACCGTTTTCAGTACTAAAGTTTTATGTTTGTGCTGAAACCTGATCCCAGCCAACACCAGGACAGAGACTGAAGCAGCATTTATTTCCTTTAAACTAAAAGAAAACGTGACAAAACTCATCCAGACGTGTGATGGAGCTGTTATTCGTCTCTCAAATAAGTTCAGAAGCAAGTTTTTAAAAAGGCACTTCATTTGGGCTCCATTTTCTAAGTTTAGTTTATTTTTTTGACTCCCAAAAAAAAAAAAACTACTACTACTACTACTACTGCTACTACTACTACTACTACTACTACTACTACTACTACTACTACTACTGCTACTGCTACTACTGCTGCTACTACTGCTACTACTGCTACTACTACTACTACTGCTACTACTACTACTACTACTACTACTGCTACTACTACTACTACTACTACGACTACTACTACCACTGCTACTACTGCTACTGCTACTACTGCTACTACTACTACTAGTACTACTACTGCTACCACTGCTACTACTACTGCTACTACTACTACTACTACTACTACTACCACTGCTACCACTGCTACCACTGCTACTACTGCTACTACTACTACTACTACTGCTACTGCTGCTACTACTACTGCTACCACTGCTACTACTGCTACTACTACTACTACCACCACCACTACCACTGCTACCACCGCCACTACCACTGCCACCACCGCTACCACCGCTACCACTACCACTACTACTACCACCGCCACCACCGCTACCACTGCTACCACTACTGCCACCACTGCCGCTACCATCGCTACCTGCTACTACCATCACTACCACTACCACCACCATTACCACCATTACTACCACCGCTACCACTGCTGCCACTACCGCTACCACCACTACCACTACCATCACCACTACCATTACCACCTCACCACTATTACAACCACCACCGCTACCACTACCACTACTGCTACCACCGCTACCACTGCCACTACCATCACTACTGCCACCGCTACCACTGCCACCACTGCCACCGCCACCTACCGCTACCACTACTACTACCACCACCGCTACCATCACTACCACCGCTACTGCTGCCACTGCTACCACTGCTACCACCGCTACCACTACTACCACCGCTACTACCGCTACTACCATCACTACTACCACCGCTACTACCATCAATACCACTACCACTACCACTGCCACCACCGCCACTACCACTGCTACCATCACCACTACCGCTACCACTACTACTACTACCGCTACCACCACCAATACCACCACCACTACCACTGCCACCACCGCTACCACTGCCATCTACCACCTGCCACCGCTACCGCTGCTACCATCTACCACCGCTACCACCGCTACCACTACTACCGCCACCACTACCACTGCTACCACTGCTACCACTACTAATACCACTACCACTACTACCGCTACCACTATCATCTACCACTACTACTACTGCCACCACCGCTACTACCACCTGCCACTACCTACTACCACTGCCTACCACCATCACTACTACCGCTACTACCACTACCACTACCACTACTACCACCGCCACCACCGCTACCACCACTACCACCATCACTGCTACCGCCGCTACCACTACCACTGCTACCTACTGCTACTACCACTACCGCCACCTACCACCGCTACTACCGCTACCACTGCCACTACCACTACCGCTACTACCATCACTACCACTACCATCACTACCACCATCACTACCACCGCTACTACCAATCACCACCACTACCACCACCGCCACCACCGCTACCACTGCTACCACTGCCACCGCTGCCACTACCATCACTACCGCTACTACTGCTACCACCATCACTACCGCTACCACTACCACCACTACCATCATCACTACCACTACCACCACTACCACCGCTACCACCGCCACTACTGCTACCACTATTACTACCGCTACTACCACCACCGCTACCACTACTAATACCACTACCACCACCACCACTGCCACCACCGCTACCACCGCTACTACTACCACCGCTACCGCTGCTACCATCACTACCGCTACCACTGCCACTACCTACCACCGCTGCCACTACCACCGCTACCACCGCTACTACCGCTACTACCACCGCCACCATCACCACCACCGCTACCACTACCATCACTACTACTACCACCGCTACTACTACTACCACCACCACCACTACCACCGCTACCACCGCTACCACTGCCACTACCACTACCACTACCACCGCTACCACTACCACCGCTACCACTGCTACTACCACCGCCTACCATCACTACCACCACCACTACCACCACTACCGCTACCACCGCTACCACCGCTACTACTATTACCACCGCTACCACTACCACCGCCACCATCATCACCACTACCACTACCACCACCGCCACCACCGCTACCACCGCCACCGCCACTGCCACCACCGCTACTACCACTGCTACCACTGCCGCCACCACCAATACCACTGCTACCACCACCGCCACCACCGCCACCACCGCTACTACCACTGCTACCACCGCCGCTACCACTGCTACTGCCATCATCACTACTACCACTACCACTACCACTACCACTACCATTACCACCGCTACCACTGCCGCTACCACCGCCACTACTACCACTACTACCATCATCACTACCACCACTATTACCACTATTACCACCATTACAACCACCACCGCCACCACCACCGCTACCACCGCTACCACCGCTACTACCACTACCACTGCCACCGCTACTCACCGCTACCACTGCTACCGCTACCACCGCCACCACCACTACCACTAATACTACCGCCACCACTGCCACCACCGCCACCACTGCCACCGCTGCCACTGCTACCACTACCACCACTACCACCATCACTGCTACCACTACCACCACTACCACTACTACTGCTACCACCACCAATACCACTACCACCACCACCGCCACCACCGCTACCACTGCTACCACCACCACCGCTGCCACTACCACCGCCACCACCGCTACCACCGCCACTACCACGCCACCACCACTACCACCGCTACCACCACCACCACTACCGCCACCACCACTAACACCACCACCACCACCACCGCCACCACCGCTACCACCGCTACCACTACCACCGCTACCGCCGCCACCACTACCACTGCTACCACTGCCATCATCACTACCACTACCACTACCATCACTACTACCACTACCACTACCACTACCACCACCGCTACTACCGCTACCACCGCTACCACCGCCACCACCGCTACCTACCACTACCACCGCCACCACTACCATCATCATCACTACCACCACCGCTACCACTGCTACCGCCACTGCCACCACCGCTACCACCGCTACCATCATCACCACCGCTACCACCACTACCACTGCCACCATACTACTACCACTACCACTGCCACCGCTACTACCACTGCTACTACTACTACCGCTACCACTACTACCACCACTACTACTACTACTACTACTACTTCTACTACTACTACTACTACTACTACTACTGCTACTATTACTACTACTACTACTACTACTACTACTACTGCTACTACTACTACTACTACTGCTACTACTACTACTACTACTACTAACATAAATAAATAAATAAATATAATCTTACCCCCTTTTTTCTTTTTTACCAACAGCTCAAAAAATAAGTGTTTCTTGCTTCTTCTTTTTTTGTCCAAACAGCTTCTCTTTTTGTTTTTTCCCATCAAACACTAGTAGTAGTATTAGTATATAAAAGGATATTCTGGGAAACACTCAGACTGTTTGATTTGTTTTATTCATCAGCCACATTATAATAATTTTCTTTTAGCTGTTTGTGCAAAAAAAGATGAGAAACAGTTTTTTTTTTACTTGTTGGTGCAAAAAAAAGAAGCAAAAACCATAAAAATGCAGCTCAGAGTATTTTTGTTGTTGTTGTTTTTAACGTTTGCCGCTCAGGGCTTCCGTAGTTTTTTTATGAATAAAAACTCAAACATTATGAGACTTTCTACGATGGCCCGTAAATCGTCATCATCAGTTTAAATGTCCAAACAGGATATCGAACCGATATCTAGAAGCCGATATCCAATACCAGTATCGGATCGGCGCATCTTTAAAAAGTCCTGTGGTGCAATCAACTTTTTCCAATAATAAACTGAATCCACGCGTCACATGAACGGAACCATTTTTACTTCTGTTGAAATGCACCTTAAGGTCACCGGGGAAAGTGGTGCTCATAAAAAGTTGTTTATCCTTAAAGCTAATATTGGATTCAGAAATGATGAGGATTTTCCGAACGTTTTGCTGCGGGATAAAAAGGATCATTACAGCACAAATATGATGCGAGTGTAAAGCAACTGCAGGATCCAAAGTAAAACTGTATTTAGAGTCATGAAGCTCTTCTGAAGGGTTTAAAGAGGCCGTTATTGACCTTTTTCACAGCGGCTCAAAGTGCTGCGCGTTAAGTTTGCAGAACTGTCCCTTTAACTCAGGGGTGTCAAACTCATTTTGGTCCGGGGGCCGTATGCAACCTACTTTGATCCCAAAAGGGCCGGATCAGAAAACTCAGTTCTCTCTTCAAGTTATTGTATTTTTCTCCGTGTCTTGTAGTGGTGTTTAAGATTATATTCCTCGAGCAACGCCACTTGTTCCAAACACACTGAGCACAGATTTCCCATTCACCTCTGTCAACAAATAAGAATTAGACTATTTTTCTTGGGAAATCCTGAACTCAGCATCTGCTTTTCTCATTTTTTGACATTTTGCTGATGAGGGTCACGGTCGACAGTCAAAACGATCGTCCTTTAAGAGCGTTTGGAAAGAGGAAAGTCTTCATTTGTGCTGCTCTGGTGGGAGTCGCAACGTACAGAAACGCCGGAGACGCTGCTGTGCTAAACGGTGCAGAAAATTAACTGAAAAATCAGAAAATTTTAAGTATTTTAATAGAAAAATCAGCGGAGGGCCAGATTAAAGGTCTTGGAGGGCCGAATCTGGCCCCCGGGCCGCATGTTTGACACATGTGCTTAAATTGGTTTTCTGTGGTAAATGTGTGTGTAAATGTGGCGTATTCTCCAGCAGCTTCAGAAATCTGCCCCATCACCAAATCTACAACCAACAAGGTCCACGAAGGAGAAACATTCTTCATGAAGAATTTATCCACAACGATCGAGGGAAGAAAGACGAAAACTTAAAGGAAACAACGACGAGCATCAGTGAAACGACTGAGCAACACGAACGTTCTGGTCCTGAAGAAAACAGAAGGAACTTGTTCACTCAGACTGATTCTACAATTAAAATGAAAAGTTGACTTCATGACGGTTTACAAGAAGGGCCAGAGCCGCCTCTATTTCCTGAGGAGGCTGAGGTCCTTTGACATCTGCAGGACAATGCTCAGGATGTTCTACGAGTCTATGGAGGCCAGTGCATCATGTACGCTGTAGTCTGCTGGGGCAGCAGTCTGCGCGTGAGGGACACTAATAGACTCGAGAAGATCATTAGGAAGGCTGGACATGTTGTGGGGGAGGAGCTGGACTCTCTGGCGGTGGTGTTGGACAGGAGAATGCTGGACAAAATCTGGACTATTCTGGACTCTCCCTCCCACCCCCTCCACAAGGTGCTGGCCAATCAGAGGAGCTCTTTCAGCCATAGACTGCGGCTGCCGCGCTGCTCCACTGAGAGACACAGGAAATCTGTCCTGTCGCCATCAAACTGTTGAACGCTGCACTTTAACTCACAAACTACTCAATCCTTTTCATCCTATTCCCTGATCACACATGTATATAGTCACAAATATGTCAATGATGTAAATAATTTCCCAGAGAGAGCTATTTTATCTTTTATCTTATTGTATTTAGCTTATTTTGTAACTTGTTTGATCTACATGCTCTTGGTCGGTTGCATCTGTAACAAAGAAAATTTCCCCTCAGGGATGAATAAAAGTAATTCTGATTCTGATTCTGATTCTGATGATGTCGATATTAGCGCAGACGGAGAGATTTGTGCAGTTCTGTAATCTGTGAACATCTCCAGCATTCGAACTTCACAAATCTCTCTATCTCTGCCAATATCGACGTCAAGAAATCGATTTTTAATATTCTTATATTCTTCTAATTTTGTAAATTTTGTGTTGCAGCATTTGTTGTTTTCTACTTTATTTGATTTATTGCATGGTTAGTAGTGTTTGTTTTATGTTTCGTTCCAAGGACCGTAGCGATTTCCTAATGTTGTGAACCTGTTCAGTCATATGGCAACAAAACCTTTCTGATTCTGATGAAATCAATTTCTCAATTTCTTATTTTAATCGTAGAATCAGTCTGAGTGAACAAGTTCCTTCTGTTTTCTTCAGGACCAGAACGTTCGTGTTGCTCAGTCGTTTCACTGATGCTCGTCGTCGTTTCCTTTAAGTTTTCGTCTTTCTTCCCTCGATCGTTGTGGATAAATTCTTCATGAAGAATGTTTCTCCTTTGTGGACCTTGTTGGTTGTAGATTTGGTGATGGGCCAGACATTTACACACACATTTACCACAGAAAAAACATTAACCTGAAGCTTTGCAAACCTAAAACGAGGCACTTTCGGCCATTATGAAAAAAGTCTGTTATGCAAAATCCACTTTTTGGAGCTTTCTCCCTTGTTATAACATAATTCCCTCGTCATAAAAAATGCCTGAATAGGTTTTATAGTCATCCATGTATCCCTCCTTATGGTTCACTGTAAGATTTAGTACAAGGCTCCGCCCACAAGCCCATCCCCCACGCTCCCACGTGACAAATCTCCATAAATATACAAACACATGACACAAAGCTGAAGCAAAACCTGTGAATGGGGAGTGACGTTAAAGAAACTTACAAAACATGTTCATCCGTAGATACCGGCAAATACAGCATTTTCCAAACAATAAGAGGAACATTTTGGTCTAAATATGTGATGTGTTATCAGTTAATGCCCCACAGAAGTGAACCGCTCCCTCTTTAAAGTGGATGTAATGTTTGTTTTGTCCCTTTGCAGACGTCTCCCCCACGAGCCAGGCCCTGTGTGAGGACGTGGTCACGGCGCTCACGGTGTTTTGTGAGAAGCTCGAGTCCGTGGACAGGTGCAGCTCCTGTCGCCGATGCTCCTGAAGGACCTGCGTGAAGTCGCCCCGTCAAACACAAACCTACACAAAAGCTGTCACTCATTTGTGCTGCAAAAAGTTTTGTTTGTACGATTCTGGTTCTTCAGATATTTGTTTTATTTTCGGCCGATGACGTCGTCCAGAACCTCAGAATGTGAAACAGCCTCAAAACAGCAGAAAATTATAGAAAACGTTTGTATTTCGTTTGTGCTGTTTTGTGCTGTGGCAATTTTCTAAAATTATTCATTTTTATTTCTGCGGTAATTATAGGACGTCATTTCCGCTCAACTGACGGCGACAAACTCCACAAAACTAGTGAAGCTAAATGACCTGAGGCTGTGGAAAAGTCTGTGTTATTCTATAAAATATGAATCAAAAGCAAAATGACTAAAGACTGAAACAGCCTCAGATCGTTTTTCGCCACTAGTTTTGTGGAGTTTGTCGCCGTCAGTTGAGTGGAAATGACGTCCTATAATTACCGCAGAAATAAAAATGAATAATTTTAGAAATAAACTCACACAAATGAAAACTGTCACAGCACAAAACAGCACAAACCAAATACAAATGTTTTCTATAATTTTCTTCCTGTTTTGAGGCTGTTTCACATTCTGAGGTTCTGGACGACGTCATCGACCAAAATAAAACTGCGAATATCTGAAGAACCAGAATCACACAAACAAAACTGTTTGCAGAACAAACGACACAAACGAAGCACAAACGACTGACTCCATTTTGCGCTTTTTAGAGCAATTTGACCTATAAAAGAATCGTTAATTTCTCCAAAACTAAAAGAGCACAAACGAAGCACAAACGACTGACATAGTTTTTGTGTAGGTTTGCGTTTGATGGTGCGACTTCACGCCGGTTCATGAAGGACAGTTGGGTTTACGAGTGTGTGTTTGTTCTTCGTCTTGTTTTCAGATTTATTACAGACTTACTTGTTCAGACGCTGCTTCATTCTAGTCTAGAGGTCATTTATTTTAAGAGAACTTGCCCAGTAAAAGTAAAAAGTAAATCTTGCTGCATGGACAGATCATTTCACTACTTTTAAGTCATTTTTTGATAGATTTAACCCCTTAACAGCTGAATTAATATACAGTTGTGCTCATAAGTTCACATCCTCTGGCAGAACTGATGGTTTCTTGGTCCAGAAGCTGCACATGGGACGTACTTGGATATTCAACATGATAATGATCCAAAACACAAAGTGGAGCTGTCACTGGCTCCAGCAGAATAAAGTGAAGGTTCTGGAGTGTTCGTCTCTTCTGACCTCAGTATCACTGAGCCTCTGGGCAGATTCAAGCTGCAGTTCAGACAAGAGCCCAAGAATTTACAGGAACTGGAGCTTTTTGCCCAGAAGAATGAGCAGATTTACCACCAGAGAAAAGAACACATCCACAGCTATAGGGCTGAAACGATTCATCGAGTTAATCGATTAAATCAATTAGAAAAATGCATTGATTATTATTTTTTGCCTCGATGCTTCGTTTTATTTTCATACGCTCGGCGATGGCCGGAACCTTCTGTGGTAGAGGTAAAGTTTCCGCACGACCACTGCACTTCACTGTACACACAACAGCAGCGCCCATGGATGTGGAATGAGAGCGTAGACCTCATCTCCTCCCGAACGCCGCGCACTCGCGTACTCTGTGTGGACCGCGCTTCCTCCTGTGCCTCTAAACCAGAACTAACACCAGGACTAAACCAGGACTAAACCAGGACTAAACCAGGTCTAAACCAGGTCTAAAACCAAACAAGAATTTGCAGGAGTTGGTTGCTACATTTATGTAGTTTTAAAATTCATGACAATATCAAGTAATCCAAAGTAATCAGATTACGTTACTCACTTTAAGTAATTTAATGGATTACGTCACAAACTACATTTTGGGGAATGTAATCTGTAATCTGTAGGGGATTACATTTTAAAAGTCACCTTCTCCACACTGATGCTACAACATCTAAACAGAACCGAACATTACATCAAGTGGAAAAGAAACCGTGAGGTGAGTCAACCTTAGCCTAGAGATAATTATGTTTTTCATGTCCAAAACACGTGGATCTGTCAGTACAGGTGGTGTGGACTTAACATGTGCAAAGTAGACACGACAATAACAAACGATTACTCGATTATTCGAACAAAATAATCGACAGAATAATCTATTACTGTAATAATCGATAGCTGCAGCCCTACACAACTATCACAAAAGACTCCAGCTTCACTGGGTCATTTGTGTAGCTTGTTTCATTATGATTTAAAAACACAGTTGCACCGACCATGAGTGAAAGAAAAGTTTTTGTGTTCTTCATATTCTCTGAAAGACAAGAAATCATCAATTCTGTCGGGGTCTGTAAACGTATGAGCACAACTGTATCTATATAAAGTTTTGTGTGTGTTTTTGCCTTTAAGTAGATGATAAATTAAGTTGAGATTATTCATTTGACTATAGCAAAAAAAATAAATAGAAATCTGTGTATGCTGCAAATTTGCGACAACTGGAAACAAGTGCTTGCCAAAGGTTCTAGGAAGTGACAGGGGAAGGTGACAGTTCTGAAGGCGAAACACGTCGACAAGGGAAATACACTCGACTACACAAAAGAACGTAAGAAGATAAAGGTTTCTAGGAAGGGGGGATGCAGCTGCTCTCTGCTTATGTCTTGAGCCAAACGGTTTGTTGCATCTCTGTGACAGTCGTGTTAATATCTTAAATTTTGAGTCCGAATGACGTGTGTGTGTTTGTTTTCCTCACAGTGAAGTCTGAATGACGCGTGTGTGTGTTTGTTTTCCTCACAGTGAAGTCTGAATGACGCGTGTGTGTGTTTGTTTTCCTCACAGTGAAGTCCGAATGACGTGTGTGTGTTTGTTTTCCTCACAGTGAAGTCCGAATGACGTGTGTGTGTTTGTTTCCCTCACAGTGAAGTCTGAATGACGCGTGTGTGTGTTTGTTTTCCTCACAGTGAAGTCTGAATGACGTGTGTGTGTTTGTTTTCCTCACAGTGAAGTCTGAATGACGCGTGTGTGTGTTTGTTTTCCTCACAGTGAAGTCTGAATGACGTGTGTGTGTTTGTTTTCCTCACAGTGAAGTCTGAATGACGTGTGTGTGTTTGTTTTCCTCACAGTGAAGTCTGAATGACGCGTGTGTGTGTTTGTTTTCCTCACAGTGAAGTCTGAATGACGTGTGTGTGTTTGTTTTCCTCACAGTGAAGTCTGAATGACGCGTGTGTGTGTTTGTTTTCCTCACAGTGAAGTCTGAATGACGCGTGTGTGTGTTTGTTTTCCTCACAGTGAAGTCTGAATGACGTGTGTGCGTTTGTTTTCCTCACAGTGAAGTCTGAATGACGTGTGTGTGTTTGTTTTCCTCACAGTGAAGTCTGAATGACGTGTGTGTGTTTGTTTTCCTCACAGTGAAGTCTGAATGACGTGTGTGTGTTTGTTTTCCTCACAGTGAAGTCTGAATGACGTGTGTGTGTTTGTTTTCCTCACAGTGAAGTCTGAATGACGTGTGTGCGTTTGTTTTCCTCACAGTGAAGTCTGAATGACGCGTGTGTGTGTTTGTTTTCCTCACAGTGAAGTCTGAATGACGTGTGTGTGTTTGTTTTCCTCACAGTGAAGTCTGAATGACGCGTGTGTGTGTTTGTTTTCCTCACAGTGAAGTCCGAATGACGCGTGTGTGTGTGTTTGTTTTCCTCACAGTGAAGTCTGAATGACGTGTGTGTGTTTGTTTTCCTCACAGTGAAGTCTGAATGACGTGTGTGTGTTTGTTTTCCTCACAGTGAAGTCCGAATGACGTGTGTGCGTTTGTTTTCCTCACAGTGAAGTCTGAATGACGTGTGTGCGTTTGTTTCCCTCACAGTGAAGTCTGAATGACGTGTGTGTGTTTGTTTTCCTCACAGTGAAGTCTGAATGACGTGTGTGTGTTTGTTTTCCTCACAGTGAAGTCTGAATGACGTGTGTGTGTTTGTTTTCCTCACAGTGAAGTCTGAATGACGTGTGTGTGTTTGTTTTCCTCACAGTGATAATCCTCTGCTGCAGCTGCTCTACCTGGAGTGTATTCTGTCCATGCTCAGCAGCTGCCCTCCCACAATGCACCTGTCCAGAGGCTTCACTGACCTCGTGTGGTAAGGACAGACACAAACTCACGAACATGACGCTTATGGAATCGATTCTCAAGATTCAGACTGGATTATCACGATACGATCCGATCTGATCCGATCTGATCCAGTCTTGATCCAGTCTCGGGTTAGTGTTATTAAAACCATTTTTGAGCTGTTACCTGAGCTGTTCCGAGTGGTTCCTGAGGTTTGTTGCATTTCCGATGTGCTTCATTTGGCCTCGCAGATCGCTTCTGTCAGGAGCGTCTTTGTCTTTATCGTATCTGAACCTGACATGGAGCCAGACGGAGCTTTGAGTGTTTCTGGCGTCTTCAAACCCGGGACTTGGCTCATGTTGACTCTACTGTCCGACGCCACGTTCATAGTTTTGATATAGTCAGACCGCAAGCACAAAAGGGCTTAAAGTTCGCCGGTGAAAATGTATGAAAAATTAAATTGATCTTTGGACGTGCGAATCGATTAAGGAATTAATATGCAAATCCATTCAGAATCGGAAAATCTATTTTTTCAACACAGCCCTAATGAATCTGCTCCTTTTTCCTCCAAAAATGCTTCACAGACTTAATCCAGAGAATGAAGATGTAAAAGTGCTTAGAACAGTTATTTCTTCATGTCGTCTGCACTGAAACGGAGCAAAGGATCATGGTCTATGTAGTTCCCTCTGTTTTTTTTTAGCTATTTCTGCATCAGGACTGTTCATTTAAGCAAAGAGACTTGGGATTCGATATATTGTGATGCTCCACGATATTATTGTGAGACCTTTGACGATACGATATCACCAGATTTACGTTATTTTTACATCCCTGTAAACAATACATTAAGTTAAAACATCAGATTGTACAGGGAGCCCGTCTGATGGAAAATGAAGTCTGTTTTCTGTACATGTTTTATTTTCAGCTCAAATATAAAACATGATATTTTCTCTAATACAAAATGTTATTTCGCTGCAGGAAGCAGCTGTGCCCGTCCCTCGTGGCCATCATGGGGAATCCTGTGAACGACAAAACCATCACTTCTCATCATGGGCACACGGGGGCGCTAGAGAGAGACAGACTCACTCTGGGTAAACCTCATACTGACACACACTGCTGTTCCTTAAAGTCGGCAAAAGAGAAATTCAATTATGTCAACTGGACACAAGGTTTTTTTTTGTTTGTTTCATCAAAAATCAAATAAAAATTTCAATCCGAGTTGACAGAATTGAATGTTTCCTTTGGTCTGGATCCTACCTGGACAACTGAGGGATTACATTAAACTCCTTAAAGTTGAACTCCGGCACGTTTGAAGCTAAAGTCCGTCACTAGAGGTGGTGGAATTCTGTCAGAAGCCACAAAACGGCACAGATCAGTGTTTCCTCGGTGGAGATCTCACTGTGGCAGTGAGTCTGTCAAGGCAACAAACTAGTGTAGTGATGGGGGCAAGTTCTGAACTTCCACATAAAACACCAATTTGCTTCACACTGAAGAAGCTTAACACCACTTTAACCCATCTGACAACAGCCACGAGTCTAACAAACAAAACGCTCTGCCTGGTTCACTCATTAGTGTCTGGAAACGTTAGAAAACAACTTTATAAGCACCTCACACTTCCCTCTGCTGATTTCCCACTGCACAAAAGCCCAAAAGACTCGACTGTCGACTCCAGCGGCGGTGAGAGACTCCAGGTTCAGGAATGTATTTTTTATCGTTTTTCAAAAAATATAATTCACTCTTAAATAAATGTGATTGTGACATCGGTGATCGAGTCTTTTGGGCTTTGGCCTGTGCAGTGGGAAATCAGCAGAGGGAAGTGTGAGGTGCTTATAAAGTTGTTTTCTAACGTTTCCGGACACTAATGAGTGAACCAGGCAGAGCGTTTTGTTTGTTAGACTCGTGGCTGTTGTCAGATGGGTTAAAGTGGTGTTAAGCTTCTTCAGTGTGAAGCAAATTGGTGTTTTACGTGGAAGTTCAGAACTTGCCCCCATCACTACACTAGTTTGTTGCCTTGACAGACTCACTGCCACAGTGAGATCTCCACCGAGGAAACACTGATCTGTGCCGTTTTTTGGCTTCTGACAGAATTCCACCTCCTCTAGAAACGACTTTAGCTTCAAACGTGCCCGAGTTACACTTTAAAGCTGCACTTTGTAACTTTTCTAGTGCCATATGTCATATTGTGGAACATCTCAGACAAAGCAGTAACATCTGGAGACAAACAAATGGAAGACCTCACTACTTTAACTGTACTTAAATTATTAATGAATTATTAATGACTTACACTCTTGACAAATATAATGTAGAAAAGAGTTGTATTTAACATCTCAAATAGTACTAAGTAGTACTAATTGCAGTTACTGTTCCTCTTCCTCCTCTTGAGCAGTGGGTCTGGAGCTGGACTCTTCCTCTGGGGGCGTGTCGGACCAGGGCAGAGGTTCGGGCTGCTCCTCTAGCGCCCCCTCCATCACGGCCCCGGTAGTGCGCACCGTGTGCTACATCGCGGCGGAGCTGGTGAGGCTGGTGAGCTGCGTGGAGTCCATGAAACCTGTTCTCCAGTCGCTGTACCACCGGGTCCTGCTGTACCCGCCTCCCCAACACCGCACCGAGGCCATCCGCATCATGAAGGAGGTTTGTATTGTATACACTATATACACAACTATACTCACACTATATACGCACTAGGGATGGGCGTGGTTGGTCGACTAATCAATAATTGATCATTAAGAATTTCATTGATCACATTCATTTTTAATCGACAAACTGAATGTAGGTTGCTGTGTGTAGCGTAAAGAGACGAGGCTGCGTCTCACAGCACAAACACTGGAGCTGCAGCCTCACAGTTAATTACTTATTTAATCATTACATTTATATAACACCTTTTAAGAAACCCAAAGCACTTTACCCCACGTCTCGGCTCTGGCACCTCTTTGGAGATCACTTCATCCCTCACTGAGTGTGTTTACTTGAACATCCAGGTTTGGTCGTGGTGCATGTGTCCACATTTTCCAATAGTAACCGGGATACTGTGGCATGAATACACATCCCCAATACTGCAACAGAAAGTGGAGTGTGTCCAAAAGACAAACACTTTTCAGTCTTTTCATCACAACAACAGACACAATAAATAAAGTGAGCGACATAAACAAAGTCATCAACATCCCTCTGTCACAGGGAGAACACTCATATTCACTGAGTCGTGTCCTTCCGTGTCCGACAGAAGCTGAAGCATCAGATCTGCTTTTTTCGGCGTTTACAGTTTATGCAAATGAGCCATGTGGTTTTAACGGGCTGTTGTGGCTCTATAGTCGTTATGGTTTATAGTTGTAAAGTTGAGTTTATTTATGCAGATTAGTCAAAGTGAACTTTATTGTCTGTTCCACCATGTAACAAAAATTACACAGGGGCATCGGAATTGCGATATAACCAAAAAAACTCCAATGTGCAGTAAAAGTTTGTTCACGGGATTGTCCTGAGTGTTGATGAGCCTGTGGGAAGAAGCTGTTGCAGAGTCTAGTTGTGCTGCAATAGTAACAGTAATAATAATGCTCATAATTTTAATATTAAAACATTAATGATGAATCGAAAATTGATTGTTAATTCTCCTGACGATCCCTAATACGCACTACATACACACACTATATACACACTATTGATCATTATTTATGACAGAAATCAAGTTTTATTGGAGTTTCGTGGACTTTTTCACCTGTAGACGCCATAGTCACGTGACCAGAATATAGTGAGCTGTGTGTGCGCGAATCTTTCTGTGAATGAGTGCACTGTAGAGGGCGCTAGAGAGTGCAGAACATTCAGGCACAGCCATAGTTAGAATGCAAATGGCGACACAGTGGACTCGTGCTTCACAGACAAGAACGTTCTGGGTTCGATCCCCGAGTCGCCCGGGCCTTTCACAGACAAGAAGGTTCTGGATTTGATCCCTCTGTCTGTGTGGAGTTTGCATGTTCTTCCCGTGTCTGGGTGGGTTTCCTTCGTCAAATCTAAAAAACACGCACAAGGGTCGACAGGTGGAAATGAGCTCTAGAGCTACAACATGCACAAAGCATCTCTCCTGTGAAGGTTCACGTACATTGTGCACTGTCCCCGTCTCATAAATAAACAAAATAAATAAAAAATAATAATAAAAAGTTGTAACATAGTGAGTTCTGGGCTCTAGTCACTAATAGAAATGATCGGATTCAAGATTTGTGAATTTACCCTTTCATGGAAAAGCATAATGTGATCAGTAGGGAAATCTGTTACTTGCCCACCATCTGAGAGCACGACATACTGTAGGCGGTGTCTCATTTCTCTTTCCTCACTTCCTTCTCCTCGATCCTCCATTTTCCAGCTGTGAGTCAAATGTGTCACAATTAAGTGCTGTCCGAAAGAAACCCACAGAATGAAGGAGTGAATCTGAGGGAGGCTTCAGGAGCAGACACCAGAGAAAAGAATCAAACTCTATCGCTCTCAGTGAGGAGTTTAGATCCTTTCTCCTCCCTGTGTCTCCTCTGTGGGCGGGACTTCCTCACCCATTTCCTGCAAAATCGAGTACAAGACTCAAGGAGAAGGAAACGAGGAAAGAGAAATCCCATTCTAAAATCTGAGAACCACCAATATAAGAAACATCGTCACACCCACTGACCCCACACTCCTTGTTGCAGATCTTGGGCAGTCCTCAGAGGCTCTTGGATCTGGCCGGTCCCTGCGTGGCCGAACCGGAGCCCAGGAAGAGGTCGTTCTCCAAGAGGAAGTCCCACCTGGACCTCCTGAAGCTGTGAGGCCCTCTGCATGTGTTTGTGGGTGTGCGTCTGTGCCTGGGCGCTCCTCACGGTTCCTGTGTGCTCCTCAGGGTGATGGACGGCATGAGCGAGGCCTGTGTGAAGGGAGGCGTGGAGGCCTGTTTCTCCTCCGTGTCGTGTGTCTGTGCCCTGCTGGGGGCGCTAGAGGAGCTGTCGCAGGGACGAGGGATACAGCCTGAGCAGGTGAGTGCAGACCAGCACTGAATCCTCGTGTGGACCGTATGTTCTGCCGCATTCTGTTGAATGTCGGTGGTGGATAAATCCGAGCCAGTTCTCCCGACATCCTTTGTAAATATTCTATTGCGACAGTTGGGGAAAATATGGAGTTTATTTTGTTCTCTTATGAATCTCATATTTAGTTTGTAAAACCACATTTGACCTTGGGTGTCCAGAAAGACGCCAAATGGTCACAAAATGGTAAATGGTCATATTTTTATAGCGCTTTTCTACCTTTCAAGGCACTCAAAGCTCTTTACAACAAGGAACCACTCACCCACCAGTGCACGCAGACACTGGGGGCGAGGTGGGTTAAGTGTCTTGCCCAGGGACACAACGACAGCTTCATCTGTGGGACACACCAGCGACCTGTGGGTCACTGGATCTGACGCTCACCAATGATTATGTCGAGAGCGGGATTCGAAACGCCAACCTTCGAATCAGTGGACAAACGCTCAGTCAACTGAGCTACTGCCGCCCCCAAGTAAATAAAATGTGTTCTTATTATTATTTGGGACAGGCTCCATATAAAGGCTGAATTATAGTTCTGCGTCGACTCAAAGCACACTGCTGCCGTCTATTTTGATTTATGGCTCTGCATTGAGGTTTACGCACCACATAATTCACCGCCACATCGCTAGGAGGCGAGGATTTAAAGTGGCCTATGCTACAGCAGACGTATAATCTCTGAAAAGTTTAACATGAACCATCTCCAACGTGACAGAAGCACAGCACAGACTCAGCATCAGCAGAACATCCTCTGTCACAGAGAGAACACTCATATTCCACTGAGTCGTGTCCTTAAGTCCAACAGAAGCTGAAGCATCAGTGCGCAGGAGTGAGGTGTTTTTAACAGCGCTTATACTGTATGCAAATGAGCCATGTGGTTTTAAGTTTCGTTTCTGTTAAACGTAAACAAATGTGTCAAAGCTGCATTAAACACATTATTATTAGGGATGTCCCGAGCTGATATTCAGTATCGGTATCAGCTCTCGATTCAGCTGTTTTATGACTATTGGACAGTATCGGATTCAGTCACGTTATTGGACCGATCCAGTTTCACCTGTTTTTGCAGCATCAATGCGCTTTACAGCGCCGTAAATCAAAACGCCGCCATGTCGCTGTGTGGAACTTTTCACTACAACAAAACGAGAGTTAAACAGCGACGCAATTGCTGCAAACAAACAGTTTCTCCTCGAGGAATCGGCATCAGTATCGATCCAGTATCAGATCGGTATCAGAAAGAGCACTCCTTAAAAAAATTGGATCGGAAACCAAAAATCGGGATGTAGGAAATAAAATTCCAAACTTAAATTATCCACCCGCAGCGATCAAAAAATGTATAAATATTAAAATAATCAGTTATACAGTACAGAGCTCGACCCTAACTTTTTTTTTCAGGAGCACATGTGCCCCTAAGTTAAAAATTTTAGGAGCACAGGGAAAACAATGGGGGAACAAATAGGTTTTTGTTTTGAACGTTTATTACAGTGCAGAACTTGGACACATCAACACCAACTTATTTGAATGAATTTTATACAAAAAACAAAAGAATCATGACTGTACTTTTCCTGCATGATCGCAATGTTTTTATAAATCTATCTCCATTTTATCTGATTAATATTTATTTAGACTTAAAATAAGCCAAACAGACTGTACTGCACTTAAACACTCTGCCCCTTTTTGGACCCTCACCACAGTTTGAGAACCTCTTCTTTAAGAGAACTTCCACTGCACTTTACACAAAACTGCTTTGAAGTGAAAAATGTGGCTGGGATTTTTAAACCTGTAAGTTTGTGCGCGGTCGGAGGTGTCGTGCCCAGACACGGTTCGGTTGCGCTCGCACTGAGCACGTGCGGCGCTTTAGGGGCTCCAGGCCTGGGCAGGTTCCACAGTCCTAGTGTGAGTTTGCCCCTAATGTTTGATACATGTAGAATGTTTAACTTGTCACGTTACATCTGTGCACAGCTCCTTATTGTGGCTGCAGAAGAATCACACTGGTGCCTGTTTTGTTTTCCTCGTTCGCAGGCTGAAATGTTTGCTCACAAATGCGAGTGAAATGGGCGAACTGTAGTGCGCTCATACAGTATGTAAGGGGCAATATACTTCTTACTGATATTAGGGAACATTTTTTAACATCTTCAAAAGCTCATATCAAAATCACAAGTCAAGTCTTCTTCTTTTATTTTTAATTTTATTTTTAGTTTGTCCCTTTTAAATTGATTGTCTGTATTTGACCCATGCTGCAGGCGCGGGTGCTGCTGCGGCGTCTGGACGAGCTGAAGGAGGGCACCGAGTCCACGCGGGAGTCCATGGAGATAAACGAGGCGGACTTCAGGTGGCAGAGGCACGTCCTGTCCGCCCAGCCTCCCCCCTGGCAGCCCAGCTCTGAGCCCAGCCCCGACATCAGCATCAGCATCACCACCGAGACCGGACACACCACGCTCGACCTGGAGGTGGCGCTGGAGCACACCACGCCCGAGGAGTGCGGGGAGGAGGTGTGGAGCAGAGAAAGAGATGGATTAATTAGGGCTGGGCTATATTACAGATAACTATCATTTAAAAAAAAATGCTTCCAATATCTCTCGCTGTGATTTATTGGATTTTTGTTACCAGTAGATGAAACCTACTTACACCTTCTCAAATTGCGATTATAACAGTGTGTGTAGGGTTTACGAGAGCGAGGAACTAGTTAAAGACCCTGTATTACACAAAATTAACTCTTGTGAGCTTTAGACTGTGTTAGAACGCCGTTACCTCCTCAAGAACAGACCTCGAGTTGTGTTTTGTTCAGTGTGGTTGTGGTCGAGACCGGCCTTGAGATGTTTTATTTACGATCTTGATCTCATCTTGGACTCGAGCACATTTGGACAGGTCTGAAATCATTGACTATAAAAAGTGGACTAAGCAAGTGTGACGTCACCCACAGCGTTCTGCGGCGCTTAAATGAGGCTCGTGATTCTCATGGTTACAAGAGCGGTTACAAGAGGATTTTTTGACGGACAAAATAGCGAAAAAATAAAAAATCAGGATCCTGTCTCGCGGGTTCATATGAACATTTTAAGACCAAAATTAACGAGGCCACAGCAGCAGGTACAGAGAGAGGAGTCACAAGATCTCAGGGTGAGACGATTGGAGCCAGGGTCAGAAGCACTTGGAGCACTTCCTGTTTGGCACGTGGCGGCTAATGCCGTAACTCTGTCCACTCTTATACATGGTCTATGTCTGAAACTCGATGACTGTGATTATATTTAGTTACAGCCGCTGCTGTCGGCAATAAACTACACAATGCCGAGCGCCTCACTGCAGCCCATGCGCTCTTTTGATATACTACATGTGCCAAAATAACTGTAAAATACAAATAATCTTGATGGGCCGTGGTTTTGGTCATAAAAAGCATAAAACAAGATCTTTAAATAAAAGCTTTTGCGGTTTAATAAACAGATAAAATAGATTTAGCGGAACAAACTTGCAACACTTTCACTTTTTATCCTTTTTTTTATATCTAAACCCCCCCATCCCTCTGCCAGGTGCGGATCCCGTCTCCGTCGTCGTGCGTGGGCCAGGACGAGGAGGCCCGGAGGCAGCTGATGCCCCGGGCGGAGCAGGGCCGAGGGGGGGAGGAGGAGAGGGCCGAGGGGGACCGGGACAGGCCCGCCGCCGGAGGGGGCGTGGTACCTCCGGACGTCCTGCAGAGGAGCCACGGCCTGGTCTACCCCGACATCACCAACTTCCTGTCCGTGGAGTCCAGGGGGCGGGGCTATCACGGGACGGGGTCGGCGCGCTACAGCGAGAGCAACTTCAGGTACACAAGAAAATACTACAAGCTGAACAGTTAATACACCTTCGCCACTCGTTATTTATTTATTCAATTAGCTATTTATTCGAAAAAAGACATTGCACATTAAAGTTTGTGTGGAGGATTTTTTAAATGAAAGTTCAAGATAGCATTATAGAGACGTCAGGTGAAGAGAAGAGGTAAAACGCTTCACTGGGTCATAAAATAGTCCAAAAGTAGCTGCTCTCCGAGGATTAACGTGAAATCTAAACAAGAAATAACCCTGACTGGAAAATTCAGCAAGGTACAAACCCGAGGCAAACAGACTAAATATATTAAAAGTATTTTATTAAATCAAGGGACGTCAACGTGTTTCGACCAGCAGGATGGTCTTCGTCAGGGCCTAAGGGTGAGACAGGACCCACAGGTGTCCGTAAGTACAATCACATGAATAAGGAAAAGAAACGGAAAAAGTTGGCCAACCTTCATCTATACTTTTCCTCATGGTTGACTTTTTCTGTTTTAGTCTTGTGTTGCCTAACTCTAATCGTTCTCACCTTTATGCCCTGATGAAAGACCATCTTGCTGGTCGAAACACGTTGGCGTCCCTTGATGTAGCAGCCTTGTGAATTATGATGACCAAAAAAAAGAGTCCATCATCTGTGGACGAGGCTACCTATTATCTATTGGCCGTTTACTCGACCAACGCAGCGGTTCTTAGAGACTTTTTCCAACTGCGGCTTCCTCACAGTTTGCACAAAGTTTGTCGTAACAGCTGACAAGAATCCACGACCAGTTCACCGCAAAAGAAAGTCCGTTTATGAGGTCGCTGAAAGAAGAAGTGAAAGGGGAAAAGGAGCGACGCCAAACTGAGGTGATTCTTGGAGATTCCTTCCAGCGATGGCGCGACTGAAGCGGACGAAGGGTCTAAAGACTGACGCGTCGGGCGATGAATTACTTCAGGACAGGAAACTTCAACAGCGATTCTGAACGCGCAGCGGCTGTGAACAAGCAGGATTTCCTGAGTAAAGAGGAGGAGGGAGGAGGCGTTTCTACTGAGGAAGCTGTGGAGGAGGAACATTTGAAAAAGGACAAACAGTCGCTGTGTTTTTCTTTCCTTGGAAAATCCTCTGTACAACCTTTAATCAGGATCAAACAGTGTTGCTGACTTTCCCAAAATGTTCTAATCCCTTTGCCCCTTGTAAGAAATGCAGAGCAAACGTGAATACAAGTAAAAAACACACATAAATCACATGTAATTGTCAAGCAGCACTGCCTTTTGCCTGCTGCTTGATGTTAGGAGAGGGAATGAGACATAATCATAAAGTGGGTGGGTGTTTTCCTTCATCCTCGGAGTGGGAAACGATTGTCCTGATGACAACATTTAACATGTACTAATCATATAAAGTGTTCCAGTGGAAAATGAAAGACAAGCGGCAGTTCAAGAACATGTTTTATACATTTATTTTGTCATAAATAATCCTTATAATTTCATTATAATGACTAAATCAAACTGCTGCGTGCATTTTATGGTAAACAGTCACATTTTTACACAGCACTTTTCCACCTTGAAGGCTCAAAGCGCTTTACACCGAGGAACCACTCACCCACCAGTGCCCACAGACACTGGGAGCAAGGAGGGTTAGAGGGCCACTGAACACCAAAATCACTTTTCCCCCCTGATTCTCTGTGTAAATGTTTCTAAAATAGAAGTGTATCCCTCTCCCTGGCCTTATTTTGTCATTTTAGTGTATACAGTCGTCCCTCACTATAACGTCCCTCACTGTATATAATTTTACAGTATATGGATGTGCATTGTGTTCTGTGTAATCGAAGGTGCATGTCTGTTTATAAGAATAAAAAAACAGTGCTAACAACTACCCATAACTATGGTTTTCACCCCCTGTGCTCCTCAGTTTAGATCACGGAGGGGTTTTACAGCCATAAAACATATATACTAATTGTAAAAAATAAAGCTGACCACTTCGCGGATTTCGCCTATTGAGAGTGATTCTTAGAGCATAACCCCCACGATAAACGAGGGACCACTGTATTTATGGGACTTCTGGGTCAAAGTCGTGTCTGTAACAACCTCTTTAGGATCAACTACGGTCAGAACGTTTGAGTTTCCGGGTTGGACTAACGGCTCTGGAGAGTCAAATGCAGGTTACGACGTGACCCAGACACTGGCGTCTCCGGGCGGGACGGGAACTCTCAGCCCCCGCTGTGTCTGGAGAAAAGAGAAACCGCGAGATCCGAGCACAAATGTCCGCTGTGTTAGATTGTTGCAGCTGTCGGTCGTCTGTCAGTCATCGCTCCAGAGCTCGCCCCACAACGTCCACTCTGGAGGATTTTTCAGATTTTGCTTTAGAGGCGGAGTAAAGTTTTGGGAGGGTGTTTAATGGCTCTTTAAGTGTCTTGCCTAAGGACAGCTGGAATCGCAGTCAGTGAATCTAACCGCTCAGCCAACGATGTTTAATATGTCAAGAGAGGGATTGGAACCCCCAACCTTCAGATCAGTGGACGAACGCTCTGCCAACTGAACCACCTGATGGTTTATGGGGTGACAGTAGCTCAGCAGAGCGTTTGTCCACTGATCTGGAGGCTGGCGGTTGATTGGTTGATGGATCCGCTGACAGTTTGGTGGCGGGATTCCAGCTGCCACAGATGAATGCTGTCGCCGTGTCCTTGGGCAGGACACTTAACCCACATCGCCCCTCGTGTCTGTGTGAATGTGTGAGCGGTTCCTTGTCGTAAAGCGCTTCGAGTGCCTTGAAGATGGAAAAGCGCTGTATAAAAATATGAGCATTTATGACACTTATAAACCTGCCATGACAGAAATAACAATAATAAATTTGTTTTGAGAGCTCAGAGGTTTAAACACCCCAGCTTTAAGATTCGAGTGCACACAGATTGTACGTGTTGTCCTGTGATAATGAAGACTATTTCCCTGTGTGTGCGCTCAGTATGGAGGAGCAGGATTTGTCTCGCACGGAGCTGGACTCGTGTGACCAGTACTCGATGGCGGCGGAGAAGGACTCGGGCCGCTCGGACGTGTCGGACATCGGCTCGGATAACGTGTCCCTGGCGGACGAGGAGCAGACCCCGCGGGACTGTCCGGGCCACCGCTCCCTCCGCACCGCCGCCCTCTCCCTCAAACTGCTGCGCCACCAGGAGGCCGACCAGCACAGCGCACGCCTCTTCCTGCAGTCCCTGTCCGCCCTCCTGCCCCGCCTCCTGGGACTGCCCACGGCCGCAGAGGTGGACTCCAGCCTGCAGAACTTCTCCTCCACCTTCTGCTCCGGGCTGCAGGCCGGTAGGTCCCGTCCAGTCCGGATGGGGAAGACAATCACGTTTGAATTGTGGTTTTACATTTTTCTCATCTTCTGTCGCTTTGCAAACATCAATCCTGAACCATTCAAACAGTATTATTAGTCTATTATTCCTCTTCACCTGCAGATAGATTTTTTCGTTCTCAGTTTATGGACAGGCCTCACGTGAAGCTCAGAACCTCCAGGAGTCCGTCCCTGAGCTGCAGAGGTTGCACTGGTACTAATTCACGACTGGTGCATGAACTGGGGTTTACGTAGTGACTGTTGTTCATCACCAGACTGGATTTATCAAATTACTTTTCCACTTCAGTGAGTCCATTATGTCTGTCTGCTCTTCGCAAATGTCAGGCACAATCATTTTATGCAGAACTCACTGAAACAAATCCAGATTTTCAAAAGTAGCTGTACTTTTGTATGTTTCTGTAAAAGTCTCCGCACTAAAGCTCACACTGTAGGTCAGCTCTGTTCTCGTATTTGAGAACTTCACTTTTTGCACATTTCCTTTGGAGTTTACCTTTATTTACATTAGGAGTAGATCGAATACGGACGCTGGTGGCGGATATGTCACGTCTGACATGATTCAGTTCACATTAGAGATGTACTGATCAAGAATTTTTGGCTTCCGATCCGATCCGTCTCTGTAATGTAGTGTCGTGAAGGAAGTTCGTACCTTAGCTCCAAAAAGTCCATTAGACGACGAAAGCCTCACCCACCTTCTGTGAAACGCCTCCCCCAGTGTTTGCTGCTGTGGCTTTGCCCCTTTGCTCTTGTAAATCTCAAACTCGTCCAGATGGTTCTTTTGTGAGTGACAAATCAAATTGTTCGTGTTAAAGTGGCTCTGCTGGTTCCTCCAGGAGAAACTGTTTGTTTGCGTCGCTGTTTGACTCGTTTTGTTGCAGTGAAAAGTCCCACACAGCGACACGGCGGCGTTTTGATTTACGGCTGCTGTAAAGCGCGACGATGCTGCAAAAACATGTGAAACTGGATCAGTTCACGTGACTGAATCCGATACTGTCCGATACTCATAAAAGCGCCGGATCGGGAGCTGATACCGACACTGAATATCGGATCGGAACATCCCTAGTTATAATAGAATAGAATGCCTTTTATTGTCACTATACACATGCACAATGAGACTGAACTCACTCTTCAGTGCAGACGTGTACGTGGCATATTTACGTAGAATAAAAGTAAGAATAGAATAGAAGAATAATTATGTAAGTACTAGTGCAAGACATAAAAAAGAGGGGGGCTGGCAATGTCTGTTTTCACTCAAATTCATATTTTGGACACAAATAAATGTCATATTAATATTCATCATCAGAATGATCTGTGTTCAGATGAGTTTGAGGAGTCCAGTGTTTCAGCCTTTACTGTTTCAGTGTAAAGGCTCCAGCTCAGACTGAGCACTGACTCTGATTCTGAGGATGTTGAAGTTGTTGTTGATGTTCGATGCAGTTTGTTCTGTCTCCTCCGCAAAATGCACTGTCATGTTTTAGTGGAGCAGATGTTATCATTTCACTGCTTCCTTCTCATCTTTGCGCCCTCTGCAGGCATTTTGCATCAAAGAAATTAGGTTTGAACACTTCTGCAGTTTTTTTTTCTCTAACATATCACAGAATCGTACACAAACACAATGTGGGCGAGTCCTTATCGCTCGTGTCTGCTCCCGGTCACTCGCTCACACAGCGATGGAGGCAGGTGGACTCACTTCATTTGTGTGGCTGAGCTCTTAATTAACAGCTTTCCCTCCGAGGCGTATCCCATAATGCATCAGTGCTGGTCGGCCGGTGCGGCTGTGTAAAATCAGATAGTGCCTGATGAAGTGACCTGATGAATTTAACACTTCGGCCTATAGTGAGGCACAGTCCCTTGTTTTCATTCCCTCCACGTGTTTCCTCTGAAGGTTTCCTGCCACATTCGCTGCCACATATGGAGGAAAAACCTGGAGCTACTCAAATGTTTAGCTGTTTCCTTCAGAGTCCTGCACAATCTCCATGAATACAGGAAAAACAAACGGCTCGTTTCACAAAATCAGTAACAGCAGCAAAGGGGCAGATCAACAAATCAAATCAAGAGCTCTTTGTGTGTCATTTATTGTATGAAAAGCGCTCTGTGAATAAAGTTATGATTGATTGATTTGAAAAGAACTGGGACATTAAGGACGGGAGGAATCCAGTCAGATTGTGTATTTTAAATGTCCTGTTGCAGCAGTGCAAGGTCCAGTTTACAGTTGTGGGTGGGATGTGGTGGGAAGTCCAACAGTCCTTTACTTGTGTCCTTCAAACTTCATGTGCTGCACTTCTTTACTTGGTAATAATCCCATGATATGATGTTAAAAACTGAGCCCAAAAAAACTTTCAAAAACTGCTCAGTGTGTGAGCTCGGCAGCCTCAAGAGCAGCCACCAACTCTGGACTATTAAGGATACAAGAATGTGCAATGAAAACCACACATAGGCTTAGGGAATGTGCAATTCTGAATAGATAGAAGATTGTGAAGGTCTCGCCTGTAAAGACTGACTTAAGGTCCTGCTTCACTCGTGGTCATATTTGGTCTCTTATCTATTTCTGTTCTATGGTGGATGTTTGTGTGGTGCTGATGTTGTTGTATTGTCCTGTCTTTGTGTTAAAGCGGAGACCCCCTGTCCCAAGACAAATTTCTCCCACGGGAGACGATAAAGGATCTTATCTTATCTTAAGAAATGACGGTAAAGTTCATTAGTCGTATGTTTAGGAACGGGACGTTATAGAACTTTGGTGTGACGATGATCATGGCCAAGATAACTGCGATTAACGATTATATCACGATAATTGTGAAAGTCGCAGACAGTTTAAAAACTTTATGATATGAATAATGATAATTTGAAGATGATCAGCCGTTATAGTTGTACTTTGTTACTAAAAATGTAAACAATAATGATCTAGAAGAAAACGTCAAGGATAAGCATCTTTTTTTTGCACATTCTGGTGATTTACGGCGATTATCTTTGTTGGCAAGTGTCACGATTATGTAAAAAAAGTCCCACAAACGAGTATTTTCTCTCTTCTCTCTCTCCAGGGGGGGTCCACTCTCCGGGGCTGGAGCCCGGGGACACTCTGAGCTGTCAGTCCCTCATGAACGCAGACGGTCTGTACCTGATCTCCTACTACGCCCTGCTCCTCAACCTGAAGCTCCTGTGCGCCGACCACTACAGGAGGAGAATACTGCCCCCTGTGCTCAGCCTGGTACTGCAGACACACACATATACACATATATACACTACAGGAGGAGAATACTGCCCCCTGTGCTCAGCCTGGTACTGCAGACACACACATATACACATATATACACTACAGGAGGAGAATACTGCCCCCTGTGCTCAGCCTGGTACTGCAGACACACACATATACACATATATACACTACAGGAGGAGAATACTGCCCCCTGTGCTCAGCCTGGTACTGCAGACACACACATATACACATATATACACTACAGGAGGAGAATACTGCCCCCTGTGCTCAGCCTGGTACTGCAGACACACACATATATATACATAGAGTGTGGATCGGGCCAAATTTTTCTGTCTGAGCCCGGCCCGCGTCCAACAGAGCAGTGATCGAATCCCAAATCCCAAATCCCGAGACCAACAGACACTAAGATATTTGTGTCCAAACCCAACTGAACCCGACACAATTAAAATCACACTATTTTCATTGACCTACTATTGACACACATAGGATATTGTTTGTGTGGCCTCTAACGGACACGGAGACACAAAACTCAAACGCAGGAAATAGCGAAAATAATGAGAAGACTTTCTTTTAAAGTGGTAAATTTAAAGTGCAGCGTCCATAGAATTTATCCTCCACAAATAATGACTCCAGTCCACAAGAGGGCGCTGTGAAGCCAGTTTGAGGCGTTCTTTGAAAGTAAAAAGTGGAGATAGTTCCTCATGTGTGTCTGTTTACGTCCACAGAGCGTAAAGCTGCAGATCAGCGACAGTGACTCTACTTCCTGTGGACTTTATCTCCTCTTTTCTGCTTTAAAAATCCTGGATCTGAAGTGTCGCTCCACATTTCACACATAATAATCACACAGTTTGGACTTGTGTCTAAACTGGAAGTGCAGAGCTCTGATCTTTGAACACGCAACCTGAGCCTGAACATAAGTCTTAAATATTTGTCCGAACCCCCTGTGCTCGGCCTGGTACCTCATACACACACGTATATACTTTATAATAAGCACGTTTCTAACCCGTCCCTGTGCTGTGTGTGTGTGTATATTTGTGTGTGTGCAGAAGGAGTTTGTGCGTCTGGTGCAGAGCAGTGGGGTGCTGGTGGTGCTGTCTCAGGCCTGGATTGAGGAGCTCTATCAGCAGCTGTTAGAGCGTAACCTGCTGGCCGAGGCGGGGTACTACGGCTCCCCCGAGGACCAGCGTCTGCCCCTCGTCATCATGCTCATGGGTACGGGGCGGGCGCAGGTTTACGGCACAGTTTAACAATAAAACACACATCATTTCTCTTTATGTTACTGTGTTCTCAGACATCGACGGTCTGGGCAGCAGCGCCATCGGGGGTCAGCTGATCCGGAGGGCGTCTCTGCAGTCTCCCCTCTCCTCTGAGAAGAGCTCCAGTGACACCGTCATGGCAGGTTTGTGTGGAGAAACCCAACGCCCGGACACACTGTTGGCTTAAAGAGAGAACACAAGAGCAAATGATTTTATTTTCGCCAACAAACAAATGGACGTTTGTACAAGTTCTTTAGTGTCACACTGAGTTTATTTGAGGTGTTTTGTGATTAGAATACAAAGAGAATTAGAATACAAAGAGGATCTAGTCCAGCAAAAGTCTCCAGTTATAGTAGAGCTTCAAACCACAGTAAACTCAAGTGAGTCTGGACAGAAGGCTGCACTGGGGATTTTGTAATGATGAATCAAAAAGATGGTTATTTTGTAGGGATGTAACAGTAACGTAAATCTGGTGATATCGTATCGTCTCACAATAATATCATGGAGCATCACAGTGAACCCTCGTTTATCGCGGGGGTCACGTTCCAAAAAGAACCCGCGACAGGCGAAATCCGTAAAGTATCATCTTTATTTATTACAATTATTATACAATACATTACTGTACTATAGAATGAAACCAAAGATCAAAACCTGTTTACAGACCCAAGCATTTGGTTAAGAAATACAAATATAAACGTTTTCTTACAAATAACTATGATAGTTTTTAAAAATACTGTAAAATAATCATTTTAATAATGAATAGCAGGTTGGACATTGTGACTCAGGCGTATTTCTCAGTCCCTCTGACTGAGCCTCTTCCTCCTGACTCCTGTAGCGTCTTTTTCTACTGAAGGCTGTGCTGCAGGCGTCTTTTCCCGGTGT
The DNA here is from genome assembly GCA_034769755.1 of Odontamblyopus lacepedii. NCBI lineage: Eukaryota > Metazoa > Chordata > Actinopteri > Gobiiformes > Gobiidae > Odontamblyopus > Odontamblyopus lacepedii. Next base: position 39,547,914 of record CM068354.1, on the reverse strand, counting down.
CCTTATGTTATTTTCCCTCTTTATAGAACACCTCATCTCATCCCGTACGCCCCACATCTCCCACATCTCCCACATCTCCCACATCTCCCACATCTCCCACATCTCCCACATCCGCGAAACAGCAAAGCCGCGAAAGGTGAACTGCTTTATAGCGAGAGTTCACTGTACATCGAATCCCAAGTGTCTTTGCTTAAATGAACAGTTCTGATGCAGAAATAGCTAAAAAACAGAGGGAACTACATAGACCATGATCCTTTGCTCCGTTTCAGTGCAGACGACATGAAGAAATAACTGTTCTAAGCACTTTTACATCTTCATTCTTTGGATTAAGTCTGTGAAGCATTTTTAGAGGAAAAAGGAGCAGATTCACCACAAAATATTGTAATAAATCTGGTCCAGTGAGATGGAGATGGAATATGAACGAACGAAAGAACAAAAGAAAGAACAAAGGATAGAAAGAAAGAACGAAAAAGAACAAAAGAAAGAATGAAAGAAAGAAATGAAAGAAAGAATGAAGGCTTGAACCAAAAACAGAAAGAATGAAAGAACAAATGAACAAACGAACGAAAGAATGAAGGATTGAACGAAAGTAAAAAAGAACAAAAGAATGAATGATAGAAAGATCGAAAAAGAACAAAAGAAAGAAAAAAGAACACAAGAAAGAAAAAGAATGAAGGAAAGAAAGAAATGAAAGAATGAAGGATTGAACGACAGTAAGAAAAACTGAATGAAAGAAAACAAAAGAAAGAAAAAGAACAAAGGAAAGAAAGAAATGAAAGAATGAAGGATTGAACGACAGTAAGAAAAACTGAATGAAAGAAAACAAAAGAAAGAAAAAGAACAAAGGAAAGAAAGAATGAAAGAAAAAGATGGAGGCTCAAGCAAAAGAAAGAGCGAAGGATCGAACGAAAGAAAGAACGAAAAAGAACGAAAAAGAAAGAACAAAAGAAAGAACAAACAAAAGTAAGAAAGAACGGATGATAGAAAGAACGAAAGAAAGAAAAATAAATCTGGTCCAGAGAGATTTGGATTTCGTTCCATCCCTAAAGACAATAAATGACTGAAGCATTTTAGAGTCGGTCTTGTTATTCTGTAGAACATCGTAATATCCCGAGTTTTCCCACGATATCACAGTAAATATCGTATCGTGAGGTTCAGACCGTGAAGATATCGTATCGTGAGACTTGGACGTCGTTACAGCTCTAATAGTCGACATGAAAAAGATTCGAGTAACTCTGTAAACGTGGGGAAAACAGCTGAACTTTTATTAAACACGACTCATTTATTTCTTTATAATGTGAGGAAACAAAACCAGCCGAGTGTCTTCTGTATGTGGGTTAAACCTGTATAACCTTCTGCCCCTCCTTCTGCCCCTTCCTTCTGCCCTCTGCCCCTTCCCTCTGCCCCTTCCCTCTGCCTCTTCCTTCTGCCCTCTGCCCCTTCCCTCTGCCTCTTCCTTCTGCCCTCTGCCCCTTCCTTCTGCCCTCTGCTCCTTCCTTCTGCCCTCTGCCCCTTCCTTCTCCCCTCTGCTCCTTCCTTCTGCCCTCTGCCCCTTCCTTCTGCCCTCTGCTCCTTCCTTCTGCCCTCTGCCCCTTCCTTCTGCCCTCTGCCCCTTCCTTCTGCCCTCTGCTCCTTCCTTCTGCCCTCTGCCCCTTCCTTCTGCCCTCTGCTCCTTCCTTCTGCCCTCTGCCCCTTCCTTCTGCCCTCTGCCCCTTCCTTCTGCCCTCTGCCCCTTCCTTCTGCCCTCTGCCCCTTCCTTCTGCCCTCTGCCCCTTCCTTCTGCCCTCTGCCCCTTCCTTCTGCCCTCTGCTCCTTCCTTCTGCCCTCTGCCCCTTCCTTCTGCCCTCTGCCCCTTCCTTCTCCCCTCTGCTCCTTCCTTCTGCCCTCTGCCCCTTCCTTCTCCCCTCTGCTCCTTCCTTCTGCCCTCTGCTCCTTCCGTCTGCCCTCTGCCCCTTCCTTCTGCCTTCTGCCCCTTCCTTCTGCCCTCTGCCCCTTCCTTCTGCCCTCTGCCCCTTCCTTCTGCCCTCTGCCCCTTCCTTCTGCCCTCTGCTCCTTCCTTCTGCCCCCTGCTCCTTCCTTCTGCCCTCTGCCCCTTCCTTCTGCCCTCTGCCCCTTCCTTCTGCCCTCTGCCCCTCCTCTCCTCAGGCTCGGTGTTCGCCCGCTTCCTCCTGAGCGGCGTGTGGAAGAACCTGATGGAGGTGCTGTCCACTCCTCTGACCGGGCGCATGGCGGGCAGCTCCAGGGGCCTGTCCTTCATCCTGGGCACCGAGGGCCGCGAGGAGCAGAGCCACAGGGAGAGAGACGCCATCTGCCTCAGTCTGGACGGGCTCCGCAAGGCCGCCGCCCTCAGCTGTGCCCTGGGTCTGTGCCACACCCACTGTCCCTGTGATATCGACCCGCGTGAACCCAAACAAAAGCACCGTTACTCCCCTCGAGTTTAAGGCCATGTCCACACGTAGCCGGGTATTTTTAGAACCGAACATTTCCCCCCGTCCGTTTATAAAAATAGTTTTATCCACACCACCTCGTCTTCGAAAAAAACACCTTCCACACATAACTGAACATCTGCGTTTTCAACCACATTCATTCGCATTCCAAACCTGTAGATGGCGTTATTTCCATTGAGCCCTCACTTCGCCGTCACTTCCGCCTAAACTTAAACAACAGAAAACATGGCGCCGAGCTCCTCTGTCTGGACAGACTCGGAGTCAGAATTGCTCCTAAACACAGTTTAGGAACAATTCTGCTCTCAACACACACACAGCTCTCAAGAAACGACTCCGATCCATAGTCTGCTTTAGCTTTGGCTTTGGCTTTTGCAGTCGCCTAAACAAATGTTGCACGTTTGACGTCAGGGCAGATTCATATTTTTTGTGATGTTTTAAAACGCAAAACCCCAGTTATCTCTGTCCACACAAACAGGCATAAACGGAGTTTTCAAAAATCTTCACTTTGGCCGGAGTTTTCCCTGAATACTCGTTTTTGATGCGTGTTCGTGTGGATGACAGGTCAAAACGCAGCAAAACATCTTCGGTTTATCAGATACCCGGATACGTGTGGACAAGGCCTAAGAAAGGCTCTGAATAGTGTTTTTTCCTTTTCACAAACATTTATCCCGACGGGAGGAGTCTCACCGTGCCGAACGTGCCGTCAGAACTACAGAACACAAATGCAAAAACTTAAATTAACCCTCTTTAAATGGTTTTTCACATGTAAATAAAGCAACATATAGAACAATAGAAAAGGCACCTCAGTGGCTGTATTCACTCAAAGTCTTAGAAAAGAAAATTCAGCTTAAAACAAACTTCGTTGACCTCTTTCATCCTGGAGGTCAGTGTGCAGCTTCCCTCGCGACTCCCAATAAAAAGCATCTGCAAAATTCCCCCCAGAAATGACACTGACATTGTAAGCGAAACAAATCAAAGGTTCCTTTATCTCTGTATTATATATAACCAAAATAAAATGGAATTAACCAACATGAATTTACAATCTGATTACTACGAAACATGAACTTAAATGTGTGACGGTCACTGACGGCAGCGACACACAAACCTACACACAAACTATGTCGATCGTTTCTGCTTCGTTTGGTTCTGTTTGTGTGATTATGTTTCTTAAAATATTCAGTTTGATTTTGGGCCGATGACGTCGTTGTGAAACAGCCTCAAAACAGACAGAAAATTTCACAAAACATTTGTATTTCATTTGTGCCGTTTTGCGCTGTGACGATTTTCATTTGTGCGAGTTTAGTTCTAAAATGATTCATTATTATTTTTGTGTAAATTATATGATTTCCGTTCAGCTGAAGCAGCGACTTTAGCAAAACTCCACAAATGAGAGAAGAGAAACGATCCGAGGCTGTGGAACAGTCTGGACCAGTCTTCAGTAACTCACTTTTGATTCATAGTTTCTATAATAACACTTGCATTTCGACATAATAATAATAATAAAAATGAAACTAAAATAAAAGCAACTGAACATTCACAGACGAAAAAATAAAAAATCCGCAGTGTACATGTTGAAAAGATGGATATGACAAAGACCGTCATATAACTCAGATTTAAATATAAGTTCAAATAACTTCATTAAGGCCTTGTCCACACGTATCCGGGTATCTGATAAACCGAAGATGTTTTGCTGTGTTTTGACCTGTCATCCACACGAACACGCATCAAAAACGAGTATTCAGGGAAAACTCCGGCCAAAGTGAAGATTTTTGAAAACTCCGTTTATGCCTGTTTGTGTGGACAGAGATAACTGGGGTTTTGCGTTTTAAAACGTCACTGTCTGCGCCAAAAAATATGAATCTGCCCTGACGTCAAACGTGCGACATTTGTTTAGGCGACTGCAAAAGCCAAAGCCAAAGCAGAATATGGACCAGAGTCGTTTCTTTAGAGCTGTGGGAGCATTAATGTGTTTAGGAGCAATTCTGACTCCGAGTCTGTCCAGACAAAGGAGCTTGGTGCCATGTTTTCTGTTGTTTAAGTTTAGGCGGAAGTGACGGCGAAGTGAGGGCTCAATGGAAATAACGCCATCTACAGGTCTGGAATGCGAATGAATGTGGCTGAAATCGCAGATGTTCGGTTATGTGTGGAAGGTATTTTTTTCGAAGACGAGGTGGTGTGGATAAAACTATTTTTATAAACGGAGGGGGGGAAATGTTCGGTTTTAAAAATACCCGGCTACGTGTGTACATGGCCTCAGTAAACTAATAAAACCATGTCGTGTTAAATTTATCTTCCCGACTCTGCAGACAGGAGCTCATTTTCTCTAGATCCAAATACATCATAAAATCTCTGCGAGGGGCTTTTCCATTTCAATAAAATTTGATTTTTTCCTAATACAAACTTTTAATGAAAAAAAAAAACAATCTTTGTGAATTAAAATGACTTGAATTCCAAATATTAAGCTTGTTTTGATTCCTTTAGTTTATTTTTTAGCGTATTTTGCATCTTCTTACATTACATTTGACATTATATTCTTCTTATGTTCTATTACGATACAAAAATGCCTCTGTTTTCTCCCTGCATTATAATCGGACTGTGACAAAGGTGTGGTGTGTGTTCAGGAGTGGCCGCTCACTGCGCCTCGGCCCTGGCCCAGATGGCTGCAGCCTCGTGTGTGCAGGAGGAGCGGGAGGACAGGGAGCAGCTGGAGACCGGGGACGCCATCACACAAGGTACAGCGCTGACCCCTGGAGGAGAGAAACCGCCGGTGCGAGTTTACCTGACCGGCCAGAACCGCACCCTGTGGAGCTGGAGCCGTGTCCCGTCTCCCTGGTTTCAGAGGGCGTGATTGACAGGAGGATTAACCAATCGGAGGGACACGTGCTCCGTTTGCATCGAAATCAAACATGGCGGTTTAACGTAAAACATGAAAACAACAATACAGGTGACCAGGGTTGGGCGGTATCCAAACTTCTTAGTATTTTCCCGGGGTTTACGGTTTTACTGTGACTAATTCAGAATTATCTAGTATCTGCACCTAAACCGTTCAGAAACAGAGTCGCAGCTTTATATCTGAAGATGAGGCACAAGTTCAGATCAAACCAAACTTTGCGGCGCGTTCGATCGCATCAGCGTCAGAGCACGAGCTGTTTTTATCAGCGCTTATACTGTATGCAAATGAGCTGTATGCAAATGAGCCATGAGGTTTGAAGTTTGGTTTGTGTAAAACGTAAACAAATGTGCCAAAGCTGCATTAAACACATTATTACTCAAAGTCTAGAATGAGTGGAGGAAATGTAGAGCGGTGCAGAGGACCAATCACAGCCTTTATCGTCTGCGGCGTTTTGAGGCGTCGTTAGAAAGTTTGGGAGGTGCACGACGGTCGACACAAACACGTTTGGATCAGAACCATGAATTGTTCTTTAGCGTCTCCTCCGTGAAAGTCTGACTTCGCCCTCGGGAACTTTCTCCTCTTCAGCCTCGTCCCCTCTCGACTCTCGGCTTCAGTAAAACGTCTCCATCACAAACTTTTGGGCTCAGCGTCACACACGAAGCGTCAGTCGGGTTTTTTTCTTCTTCCTGCTGCGTGTGGATGGAAATCTCCGAGCGGAACCACGTTTGAAGAGGAGAGAGAGCGGAGGGAGAAAGTCCTGCTGTGGTTTTAGCTCCTGATGCAGATTTTTATAATGACGCTGATGAAACTGATACCGATGCTGCTTTTGATACCGCGGTACACCAGATTACCGTATTACCGCCCAGCCCTGTAGGTGACTGATCGAAGCCTCAAATTGTGACTTATCTCAGGTAAAAAAAAGTTATATATTTTGTTCTGAATGATACGAGAATTTTAGAGAGGAGATGGGTTCTGTATTTGAGAGACACGTGATATGACTGAGCGGCCGCTGGTTGGATCGTCCCAACTCAGACAGAGGATTTTCATGTTCTGTGGTCCAGTTCCAGACCCTTCTGGGCTCCAGCAGAATGTGGAAGGGTCCGGCTGCTCAGGGGAGGTGTGGTTCAGTCAGTGTTAAACAGATGAACCAGGTGGTACAGGACCCCAGTTTGAAACCCCCCTGTGTGTGTGTGTGTGTCTCTGTGTGTGTGTGTGTCTCTGTGTGTGTCTCTGTGTGTGTCTCTGTGTGTGTGTGTGTGTCCTCAGTGAAGCAGCGGGTGGAGCAGAGACTGGAGCAGATGCGGGCCCCCGGGGTCCGTCTGCACACGGCCCACGTGCTCTGCATGGACGCCATCCTGAACGTGGGGCTGGAGATGGGCAGCCACAACCACGACTGCTGGCCCCACATCTTCAGGTACAGCCTCAGCAGAGGGCACCAGGGGGCGCTACAGGGCACCGGAGCCTTTACCCGTATTCTAAAGTTCACCTGTGATATGACGCTCTTCTCATGCACTTTTTGTAATGCGCCAGTGCACTTAGTCTGATCATGTTCACTTAAATTACATGAATAACATCAGCTTTTATGTTCCAGTCCTGCACGGCTTCAGATACCCGCGGATACCCGATGGGTGAAACGCATATTTTAATGAAACGGGTGAAAAATGCTTTGCTGTGTCGGACGCAGGAGAGTGCGGGTTTAATCTGCGGTTTACAAAACGTCACGTGCGAACAAAAAACAGGGCTGTGTTTTAGTGAAATGCAAAAATCCCATGGTTTTCCATGTTTTTGCTGCACATTCCCACAAATCTCTGCCACTTTCATTTTCAAACCACACCTGCGACGTCCTGCAGCTCAAAATGACTCACAGGGAGCTGAAAAGAAAATTAGCGAGTGGAGAGTATAAAGCTGTGGCTCTTTTTTGGCTCTTGGACTGATTTTCACTCGGGTGCTGTTCAGGTTGGATCAGGTGTGGAATTTTATTTCAGTTCTGTGGAAAACAGGTCGGGTGCAGATTGAGGTGTGAAGGTTTGGGCGGGTGCGGTTTGTCAAAATCAGACCCGTGCAGGACTCTGAGCTGGACTAAAATACACATTTTCATTGTAACTTCATGGTTCTTACACCGTGCGGCCAGCAGGGGGCACTAATGCCTTGAATGAATCCCTCTCCATAGTTTCCCTTCAATTGAGCACGTGTAAAGTCCAAACCCACAGCACCGGACCGTTGTATTTACAACAAATTCCTCTCATTCTAAATGTGATACACATGACCGTGACACCAGAGGCGGTCGGGACTTTCATGTCAATTATTTTAGAAATGAATTAGGGAGAAATTCTGTGCGACATACGCTCCCACACACGCTAAATGATTGTTCTTAGGTAATTAGTCATTTTCTACATGTTTTTTCACATTATGCTAAAACATTTATCTTAAACACAGATGATCCTGTGTGCCATAAAGTTAACTGCATGTTATATTGTTATTATTGTTAAAATCTCCAGGCTTATCTTTACCACTATGAAAATGTAAATGAAAATGATGCTAGTATATATGAGAACTAGAAAAATCGATCTCTTACAGCACCGTTGGGTCAGGGTCTCCTGACATTCTCATCTCTTTTTCCTGTCATATCTTTGTGCACCAGCTTATCTTGTCTATAAGATGTTGAGTGTTTTTAATGTATGGATGTCAAATAAAAGAGCCTGAATCTGACAGCACAGAGTGTCTAACCCCGTGTGTTTCAGGGTGACCGAGTACATCAGCTCTCTGGAGCGCAGTCACTTCAGCGACGGCTCTCAGCCCTCGTCCCTCACCACCATCACTCAGACCCTCCACAGCTCCAGCGTGGACCAGGGGCTGGAGCTGAGCGCCGAGCCCGGCCCCGACACCTCCGAGCTGGGCCTGAGTCAGCCCGTCATCCAGCCGCTGTCCATCCAGGAGCTGCTGCGGGAGGGCATCAGGGGCAAAGGCCTGGACCTGCGGGGGGGCAGTCTGCTGAGCGGGAGCAACGCGGCGAAGGCAGTGTGCACCCTGTCCACCCAGGCCGACAGGTGAGGCCCTGCACAAGCGCTTTGGGTTGTGTTTTTGTATGAAAAGTGCTCCTTAAATAAAGTTTGATTGATCACACAGGCCCAAAACTGTTGGACAAGTCGCTTTTACCCCTCGAAGAGCTACGTTATCATGTATGATAACGAGGAATATGTTTTCTATAACCGCAGAACTTTCTAACCATAAAAGACAGAAACTTCCTTTTCCCCTCTGAAAGTGCAGACATAGAGGTTTCCGTACATTTCTGCGGCTTTATCCTACGTCACACTCACGCTGTGTGATGACGTGAGCAAAACGAGTGTCCAACAGGAACTTTGTTTTCCCCAAACTCATGCGCTCCGTCCATTTTGATCGAGCCAAACTTTGCCAAAGAGTGAAGTGAGTCAAGATGGTCGACTCCTCTGACTGTGTGTGTTTATAACGAGGGAAAAAGTCGCTCTAAGTGGAGTTAATTCTCACACACATGGAAAATGACACATCTTGGTGTGTGTAATTGTGCATCTCTTTCTATTTTTATTTAAAGGTTTATTTCAGTCCAAATGAACAAATCCAAATGTAATTTCCAGCCTGGAAATGCAGAAGTGCTGTGGCTCTGGCCCTGGACCTGACAGGAGCTGTTTCCAGGACTGGACCAGGAAAGTCATGGAGCCACTGCACTTTTTTTGTTTTTAGGGCAATAAGGAGATTTTTAATTTACTTACAGACTTGATATTTTGCATTTTTGTAGCTAAGGCCCTAAATTAAGCATTTTTTATGTCCAAAAAGTTGTTTCTACATGTTTGCTGTGTGTTTTGTATAAAAGAGTGAATTTTATTTTCTGTTTTTTTTTTTCATCTCTATTTCTGGTCCTGTAGCTTTTATCACAGCCTCATGACACAACTACAGCAGCAGATTGTGAAATAACAGGTTGGACTGAACAAAAGGAGGTAGAACACTTCATTAGGGGTAAAAGGGGCAGTTTGAAAAGCAAAATTAAGAAAAAAATCCAGGCGAGGAGAAATGTACTAAAATTGCCCTTAGGTCTTCAGGGGTTAATACATGAACATTATAATATTAAGGATCACGTGAAATGAGAAAAAGCCTAAACACAGAATATTAGACTTTTAGGAGACTCTAAAAGCGGTCACAAGCGAATAAAGCCATGTGGAATGGTTAAATCTCCTCTCTCTCTCTCACACACACACACACACACACACACACACACACACACACACACACGCTGCTGTAAATATGAAGCGTGCTTATCTCCAGATCATCTCTTACATAAGCCCTGTTTACATTCACAGTTTGTGCCCGTGTCTTTTGGAGCAGATGTGGAAAGCAGAGAAACAGAAAAAAAATCATTTCTGTTTTAATATTTTGAGCTTTCTAAAACCGTGGAGGCGTCGTTCTTCACAGACGGAGGCCAAGATAATTCTGAGGTTGACATTTGTCACAGTAACGTCAGTGCCACAGTTGTATTTGACCTTCATGAGACACTTTCTAAACCAGTGGTGATAAAAACTAGGGCTGCAGCTATCGATTATTACAGTAATCGATTATTCTGTCGATTATTTTGTTTGAATAATCGAGTAATCGTTTGTTATTGTCGTGTCTACTTTGCACATGTTAAGTCCACACCACCTGCACTGACAGATACACGTGTTTTGGACATGAAAAACATAATTATCTCTGGGCTCAGGTCGACTCACCTGCGGTTTCTTTTCCTCTTGATGTAATGTTCGGTTCTGTTTAGATGTTGTAGCATCAGTGTTGAGAAGGTGACTTTTAAAATGTAATCCCCTACAGATTACAGATTACATTCCCCAAAATGTAATTTGTAACGTAATCCATTAAATTACTTAAAGTGAGTAATGTAATCTGATTACTTTGGATTACTTGATATTGTCATGATTTTTAAAACTACATGAATGTAGCAACCAACTCCTGCAAATTCTTGTTTGGTTTTAGACCTGGATTAGACCTGGATTAGACTTGGTTTTAGACCTGGTTTAGACCTGGTTTAGACCTGGCTTAGACCTGGTTTAGTTAGACCTGGTTTAGACCTCTCTTAGACCTGGTTTAGACCTGGTTTAGTCCTGGTTTAGACCTGTCTTAGACCTGGCTTAGACCTGGTTTAGTTAGACCTGGTTTAGACCTGGTTTTAGTCCTGGTGTTAGTTCTGGTTTAGACCTGGTTTAGACCTGGTTTAGACCTGGTTTAGTCCTGGTTTTAGTCCTGGTGTTAGTTCTGGTTTAGACCTGGTTTAGACCTGGTTTAGACCTGGTTTTAGTCCTGGTGTTAGTTCTGGTTTAGACCTGGTTTAGACCTGGTTTAGACCTGGTTTAGTCCTGGTTTTAGTCCTGGTGTTAGTTCTGGTTTAGACCTGGTTTAGACCTGGTTTAGACCTGGTTTTAGTCCTGGTGTGAGTTCTGGTTTAGAGGCGCAGGAGGAAGCGCGGTCCACACAGTGTACGCGACAAGACACGATCCACACGATCTGTACCGGAGGAGATGAGGTCTACGCTCTTATTACACATCCATGGGCTCCGCGCTGTTGTGTGGACAGTGAAGTGCAGCGGTCGTGCGGAAACTTTACCTTTACTACAGAAGGTTCCGGCCATCGCCGAGCGTATGAAAATAAAACGAAGAGATAATTGATGCATTTTTCTAATCGATTGACTCGATGAATCGTTTCAGCCCTAATAAAAGCACACAGTTTGTCTCACATTGCCATATATTTAGTGAAATAGTCAGCGTACGTCTTCATATCTGTGTCCTCATGTAACGTGCTGTTCCCGTGGCAGGACTCTACTGCCCCGTGTGTCTCCTGTGCTGTACTGTCTGTGATGCACTAAACTCTTACTGCTGCTGCGCTAAAAGAATGTGTCATGGACGTCACTCCCACGGTCACTGTTCTCTGTGCAATAACCTGCCCCACAACCCACGTGCAATACCACTATGTGCAATACTCTACTACGCCTTATTTAATCCTACCTGCACCTTTGTATGTTACTATATTTTATTACATTTTTATTATGACTGTATTTTATTACATTTTATTATATGTTTTACTATATTGTTTACTTATTTTCCCCTGTATTTGCAAACACTTTTTAACAGTTCTGTTTATTGCAGCTGTTTGCACTTCTTGAATATCTGAGCGAGTCAAACGGTTCTTCTCATCCTGAGCGTTTCGTTGCACTGTCGACCTTGTGTTGAACCTGCGTGTGACAAATAAACAATCTGGAATCTTGACTCCTCAGACTGTTCGAGGAGGCCTCCACTCAGCTCAACCTGGAGGCTCTGGTGGGGTTCCTGCAGCAGCTGAGGAGGGCCTCCCAGTCCCAGCTCTTCTCCTCCGTCACAGACACGGGCGACTACTCCCTGGCCATGCCCGGTACGCCCACCGTGTCTCTGAGTATCGAGAAATCAGATATTAACGCACAGAAGATTAAACTAACTGTGCAGAACTCATAAAACGTGACACTTCCACATCATTGCACCTACTTAATATTTATTCTTTCAAACTAAAAGCTTGTGTGTTTTCAGGAGAGGCCAAGTCCACCCAGGACCGGGCTCTCCATCTGTTCCGTCTGGGGGAGTCCATGCTGAGGATCGTCAGGAACAAGAGGCGCCCCCTGCTGCACATGATGAGGGCCTGGAGCGTGGTAGCGCCCCACCTGGTGGAGGTGAGAACTGCCTGTGCTGTTTGTACTTGTGTGTAGAGTAAAGTAGTTTAGTATGCAGTATGTAAGAGTATGTTTATTAGTACTGTATGCTGTATAATGCAGTACAGTATGCAGTATGTAGTATGTAAGAGTATGTTTATTAGTACTGTATGCTGTATAATGCAGTACAGTATGCAGTATGTAGTATGTAAGAGTATGTTTATTAGTACTGTATGCTGTATAATGCAGTACAGTATGCAGTATGTAGTATGTAAGAGTATGTTTATTAGTACTGTATGCTGTATAATGCAGTACAGTATGCAGTATGTAGTATGTAAGAGTATGTTTATTAGTACTGTATGCTGTATAATGCAGTACAGTATGTAGTATGTAGTATGTAGGAGTATGTTTATCAGTACTTTGTTGTATAACGTTGTGTAGTGTGAAGTTTGTTGTGTCGTTGTGTGTGGGAAAGTTCATTTTCTACATGAACTAGTTCAAAGTTCAGTTCATAAATATTTACAGTTAATAGTTTGTTCATAGTTACAAAAAAATGAACTCGCCCATAGTTCCTTTCCAGTACGTTGCTGCGAGCTCCAGCCTGCTGCTGTCGCCTCCTGCTGCTTTTTTGTTTTGTCTCGATTTTTTGTTTCGATGACGCTGCAGTGATGTGACGCTGCGACGCTGGGGACTCGTGTTGTTGCCAGATTGAATATTTTTACTCTAAATGTTAAGGGCTCTTTACGAACTGTGATGAACGAACTGTGTTTAACCGAGTTTTCACAGTTCATAATTATTTATAGTTAATAGTTCATTCATAGTTCCCAAAAAAATGGCCGAGTTTTCACCTGGAACACGATAGAAACCTGGCGCCTTTTGAACGAAGTTGAATAGAAGTACAGACTCCAGAAGGAACAGTTCAGTTCGTTCATTAGGCAGTGATACAGGAGCATGTTTATCAGTACTGTGTGTAGTATAATGTAGTATAGTATGTGTATGTTTATCAGTACTGTGTGTAGTATAATGTAGTATAGTACGTGTATGTTTATCAGTACTGTGTGTAGTATAATGTAGTATAGTATGTGTATGTTTATCAGTACTGTGTGTAGTATAATGTAGTATAGTATGTGTATGTTTATCAGTATAGTATGTAGTATAATGTAGTATAGTATGTGTATGTTTATCAGTACTGTGTGTAGTATAATGTAGTATAGTACGTGTATGTTTATCAGTACTGTGTGTAGTATAATGTAGTATAGTATGTGTATGTTTATCAGTACTGTGTGTAGTATTGACCCTTTTAGGGCGGAAGTGACAAAATGCACTAATGTTGGCAACAGAAGTGTCATTGTTCTCCGTTCATTCCGATTCATTCAGAAGAAGACGAAGGTAAAAACATTTCCAGCACCAAAATGTCTGGTTGTTTCATGTGTGTGTTTGTCAGAATCGATATTCTACCGACGGACTAAAGTTTTAAGTTTTACTTTAAGGCTCTGGCAGTCGGACACTGTTTGTCAAAGTTGCATGGAGGAAATGTTCTCGATCTTTTGACGATAATCCTTTCACAGAGCTCGACAAACTCCTGAGTTCTGCCGTACTTCTGTTGCCAAAATGTGTGCGCAACCGAGCCTACGTCACCACTGTTTACTCACACCAAAAGCGTCTATAATGTAGTACAGAATGTAGATTGCAGGAGTGTGTTTATGAGTCCGTCTCCCTGCAGGCGGCGTGTCACTCGGAGCGGCACGTGTCCCAGAAGGCCGTGTCCTTCCTCCACGACGTCCTCACTGAGGTCCTGAGCAGCTGGGCCGAGCTCCCGCACTTCCACTTCAACGAGGCCCTGTTCAGACCCTTCGAGCACATCATGCAGCTGGAGCTGTGCGACGACGACGTGCAGGACCAGGTGAAACCGGGGAGGGCATCAGGGGCATCGGGGCAGACAGGTGGATGACAGGTGACCCCGTGTGCTGTGGTGCAGGTGGTGACCTCCATCGGGGAGCTGGTGGAGATGTGTTCTCCTCAGATCCTGTCGGGCTGGAGGCCTCTGTTCAGCGCTCTGAGGACGGTCCACAGCAACAAGAGCGACACCAAAGACTACCTGCAGGGGGCGTACTCCATGGGTAAGACACTAAAGAGCACCTGCAGGGGGCGTACTCCATGGGTAAGACACTAAAGAGCACCTGCAGGGGGCGTACTCCATGGGTAAGACACTAAAGAGCACCTGCAGGGGGCGTACTCCATGGGTAAGACACTAAAGACCACCTGCAGGGGGCGTACTCCATGGGTAAGACACTAAAGAGCACCTGCAGGGGGCGTACTCCATGGGTAAGACACTAAAGAGCACCTGCAGGGGGAGTACTCCATGGGTAAGACACTAAAGAGCACCTGCAGGGGGCGTACTCCATGGGTAAGACACTAAAGACCACCTGCAGGGGGCGTACTCCATGGGTAAGACACTAAAGACCACCTGCAGGGGGCGTACTCCATGGGTAAGACACTAAAGACTACCTGCAGGGGGCGTACTCCATGGGTAAGACACTAAAGACCACCTGCAGGGGGCGTACTCCATGGGTAAGACACTAAAGACCACCTGCAGGGGGAGTACTCCATGGTTAAGACACTAAAGAGCACCTGCAGGGGGCGTACTCCATGGGTAAGACACTAAAGACCACCTGCAGGGGGCGTACTTCATGGGTAAGACACTAAAGAGCACCTGCAGGGGGCGTACTCCATGGGTAAGACACTAAAGAGCACCTGCAGGGGACGTACTCCATGGGTAAGACACTAGAGAGCACCTGCAGGGGGCGTACTCCATGGGTAAGACACTAAAGAGCACCTGCAGGGGACGTACTCCATGGGTAAGACACTAGAGAGCACCTGCAGGGGGCGTACTCCATGGGTAAGACACTAGAGAGCACCTGCAGGGGGCGTACTCCATGGGTAAGACACTAAAGACCACCTGCAGGGGGAGTACTCCATGGGTAAGACACTAAAGAGCACCTGCAGGGGACGTACTCCATGGGTAAGACACTAGAGAGCACCTGCAGGGGGCGTACTCCATGGGTAAGACTCTAAAGACCACCTGCAGGGGGCGTACTCCATGGGTAAGACACTAAAGACCACCTGCAAGGGGCGTACTCCATGGGTAAGACACTAAAGACCACCTGCAGGGGGAGTACTCCATGGGTAAGACACTAAAGACCACCTGCAGGGGGCGTACTCCATGGGTAAGACACTAAAGACTACCTGCAGGGGGCGTACTCCATGGGTAAGACACTAAAGAGCACCTGCAGGGGCGTCCATGGGTAAGACACTAAAGAGCACCTGCAGGGGCGACTCCATGGGTAAGACACTAAAGAGCACCTGCAGGGGGCGTACTCCATGGGTAAGACACTAAAGACCACCTGCAGGGGGAGTACTCCATGGGTAAGACACTAAAGACCACCTGCAGGGGGCGTACTCCATGGGTAAGACACTAAAGACTACCTGCAGGGGGCGTACTCCATGGGTAAGACACTAAAGAGCACCTGCAGGGGGCGTACTCCATGGGTAAGACACTAAAGAGCACCTGCAGGCAGGGCTCTACAGTTTCACCCATTTCACTCGCATTTGCGAGTAAATATTTCGGTGTGCGAACAAGGAAAACAAAACAGGTGCATCTGTGCGAGGAGGAGGAGCTGCACACAGATGTAAGGTGACGAGTTAAACGTTCTACATGTGTCAAACATTAGGGGCAAACTCACACTAGGACTGTACTAGGTCAGCAGACACCCCTGTGCCTCTGGACTTTCTTCTTCACTAAAGCGATGGTTTTGTCTTGGTCTGGTCTCGGACTCGAGTGCATTTGGACTCGGTCTCGTCACGGACTCGATGTCTGAATACTGAGTGTGATCATATTTCATTACGGCCGCTGCTGTGGCTATAAATTTGTCCCAGTGTGGGGGATGTGTCTCTGCGGCCTGTGCGCTGGAGCCCGTGGACACTGCGCCACATGTCCCCACACACACCCCCAGCGCACGGCTCGTCCACAGCGCCACCCTCCTGTAACAGCCTGCATCACAGGGCAGGTTAAACATCCTCCCTGTCTATACGTCAGTGCCGCTCTTCACCTTTTCACGCTCTCTCCTCCCCACGTAGAGCTCAGAGGCTCCTCCTCAATGCGCTGATTAGAAGAGCAGGACGAAACACGAAGCAAAAACTAATTTTATGTCAGTGTCGCACAGAGCAGAGCTACGGCACAGAGGAGGCGACATGTGGACTCAAGTTTGCCTAAGAAAATGCCAAATAAATCTGTTTGTCACAATGTGCGTTTGGTTTAGTAAATGTGCAGAGGCTAAATCCCACTGTAAAACCAGGAAGAGAAAGTAACTCCAGTGAGGAATTTGAAGTTACAGGTTTAAAAATCCCAGCCACATTTTTCACTTCAAAGCAGTTTTGTGTAAAGTGCAGTGGAAGTTCTCTTAAAGAAGAGGTTCTCAAACTGTGGTGAGGGTCCAAAAAGGGGCAGAGTGTTTAAGTGCAGTACAGTCTGTGTGGCTTATTTTAAGTCTAAATAAATATTAATCAGATAAAATGGAGATAGATTTATAAAAACATTGCGATCATGCAGGAAAAGTACAGTCATGAGTCTTTTGTTTTTTGTATAAAATTCATTCAAATAAGTTGGTGTTGATGTGTCCAAGTTCTGAACTGTAATAAACGTTCAAAACAAAAACCTATTTGTTCCCCCATTGTTTTTCCTGTGCTCCTAATTTTAACTTAGGGGCACATGTGCTCCTGAAAAAAAAAGTTAGCGTCGAGCCCTGCCTGCAGGGGGCGTACTCCATGGGTAAGACACTAAAGAGCACCTGCAGGGGGAGTACTCCATGGTTAAGACACTAAAGAGCACCTGCAGGGGGCGTACTCCATGGGTAAGACACTAAAGAGCACCTGCAGGGGGAGTACTCCATGGGTAAGACACCAAAGACCACCTGCAGGGGGCGTACTCCATGGGTAAGACACTAAAGAGCACCTGCAGGGGGCGTACTCCATGGGTAAGACACTAAAGAGCACCTGCAGGGGGCGTACTCCATGGGTAAGACACTAAAGAGCACCTGCAGGGGGAGTACTCCATGGGTAAGACACTAAAGAGCACCTGCAGGGGGAGTACTCCATGGGTAAGACACTAAAGAGCACCTGCAGGGGGCGTACTCCATGGGTAAGACACACTAAAGAGCACCTGCAGGGGGAGTACTCCATGGGTAAGACACCAAAGAGCACCTGCAGGGGGCGTACTCCATGGGTAAGACACACACTGGGCTGGTCATAGGGGCTGGACACCCGTCAGAGCCATTTCACATTCACACTTCAAGCCCAGTGGTAGGAGGAGTTTTAAGAAACACCGCCCGCCCCTCACACATCTCCGCCCCTCACACATCTCCGCCCCTCACACATCTCCGCCCCTCACACATCTCCTCCTGTCGTTTCTCTCAGGTAAATCCCAGGCTCCGGTGTTCGACGTGTTTGAGGCCTTCATAAACACGGACAACATCCAGGTGTTCGCCAACGCCGCCACAGATTACATCATGTGTCTGATGAAGTTTGTCAAAGGACTAGGTTTGCCCCGCCCCCTTTACACTGGCATATGTCACCCTTTATGTGTGTGTGTGTAACGTGTGTGTAACGTGTGCAGGAGAGGTGGACTACAAGGAGATCGGAGACTGTGTGAACCCGTCTGGACACAGCTCCACAGATCTGTGTCTGCCGGCTCTGGATTATCTGCACAAATGCTCACAGGTACCAGCCAAACTGATTTGATCTTATAACGACATGCATGTTGCTCTGCAGGTTCTCTCGCTGTGTCCTTCACACTTCACCCGGCTTACCTCATGTGAATGTGGTGGGTGATTTGTGGCGGTTGGAGGTCAGGCGCTTCTGTCAGTCTGTCCCACAGCAGCTGTGGCTACAGTAGAGGTTTACTAGCACAGAGTGTGGAGAGAATGAATAATTACAGTGAGGTGCTTTGAGAGGCTGCAGTTATTGTGACATGTGTTTGTATATTCATGTTCATGTTCATTTAAAGTTGATCTCCGGTTTGAAGCTAAAGTCAGTTTCTAGAGGTGGTGGAATTCTGTCAGAAGCCAAAAAACAGCACAGATCAGTGTTTCCTCGGTGGAGATCTCACTGTGGCAGTGAGTCTGTCAAGGCAACAAACTAGTGTAGTGATGGGGGCAAGTTCTGAACTTCCACGTAAAACGCCAATTTGCTTCACACTGAAGAAGCTTAACACCACTTTAACCCATCTGACAACAGCCACGAGTCTAACAAACAAAACGCTCTGCCTGGTTCACTCATTAGTGTCTGGAAACGTTAGAAAACAACTTTATAAGCACCTTACACTTCCCTCTGCTGATTTCCCACTGCACAGACCAAAGCCCAAAAGACTCGATTGTCGACTCCAGCAGCGGCGAGAGGCTCGAGCAACAAGTGAGGATCAACTATTGACGGTGAAAAAGAAGAGAAACTGAAAGTTGTTGAAAGAAAATGGGTTGGGAATGTATTTTTTACCGTTTTTCAAGAAATATAATTAATTATAATATATAATATATTATAAATAAACGGGATTAGAAACGACGTCGGCGATCGAGTCTTTTGGGCTTTGGCCTGTGCAGTGGGAAATCAGCAGAGGGAAGTGTGAGGTGCTTATAAAGTTGTTTTCTAACGTTTCCAGACACTAATGAGTGAACCAGGCAGAGCGTTTTGTTTGTTAGACTCGTGGCTGTTGTCAGATGGGTTAAAGTGGAGTTAAGCTTCTTCAGTCTGAAGCAAATTGGTGTTTTACGTGGAAGTTCAGAACTTGCCCCCATCACTACACTAGTTTGTTGCCTTGACAGACTCACTGCCACAGTGAGATCTCCACCGAGGAAACACTGATCTGTGCCGTTTTTTGGCTTCTGACAGAATTCCACCTCCTCTAGACACGGACTTTAGCTTCAAACGGGCCTGAGTTCAACTTTGAGGCGTACTTCCTTTTCTCATGGAGACCAGGCTAAAGTAAAGGTCTGTGGAGAGGGAAGCGGGTGTATTTATCGTGTGTTTCCTGTTTGTGTGAAGCTGCTGTCAAAGATCTACAAGATGCCCTCTAAGCCGATGTTCCTGGGGGCGCGTTTGGCCAGTCTGCCCATGAGGTGGCCAGAGCGCTCGGTCAGCAGTGAGGACGGGGTGGACTGTGTGCTGCAGGAGTTTGACGACGACACTGGTACCAGCACATGTTTATCTATGACTGTGTGTGTGTGTGTGTGCGTGTGTGAGAGTGTGTGTGTGAGAGTGTGTGTGTGTGTGTGTGTGTGTGTGTGTGTGTGTGTGTGTGTGTGTGTGTGCGTGTGTGTGAAACATGACCCTCCCGTGTCCCTCAGGCCTGATCCAGGTGTGGATCCTCCTCCTGGAGCAGCTGACGGCGGCTGTGTCCACCTGCCCCCGTCAGCACCAGCCGCCCACCCTGGAGCTGCTCTTCACCCTGCTGCGAGAGCTCACCCACGTGCCAGGTAACGCCAGCTTGAGACGCACCAGCTTCAGGTAACGCCAGCTTCAGGTAACACCAGCTCCAGGTAACGCCAGCTTCAGGTAACGCCAGCTTCAGGTAACGCCAGCTTCAGGTAACGCCAGCTTCAGGTAACGCCAGCTCCAGATAACGCCAGCTCCAGGTAACGCCAGCTTCAGGTAACGCCAGCTTCAGGTAACGCCAGCTCCAGGTAACGCCAGCTTCAGGTATCACCAGCTTCAGGTAACACCAGCTTCAGGTAACGCCAGCTTCAGGTAACACCAGCTTCAGGTAACGCCAGCTTCAGGTAATGCCAGCTTCAGGTAACGCCAGCTTTAGACACACCAGCTTCAGGTAACGCCAGCTTCAGGTAACGCCAGCTTCAGGTAACGCCAGCTTCAGGTAACGCCAGCTTCAGGTAATGCCAGCTTCAGGTAACGCCAGCTTTAGACACACCAGCTTCAGGTAACGCCAGCTTCAGGTAACACCAGCTTCAGGTAACGCCAGCTTCAGGTAACGCCAGCTTCAGGTAACGCCAGCTTCAGGTAACGCCAGCTTCAGGTAACGCCAGCTTCAGGTAACGCCAGCTTGAGACGCACCAGCTTGAGACGCACCAGCTTGAGACGCACCAGCTTGAGACGCACCAGCTTCAGACACTTCAGGAGTGAGGGTCCAGATAAAGGGGTTTTCAGTTTCATGGTCAAATTTAAGGCGGGTTTGAACTGTTTTCTCTCCGGCAGGTGAAGAAGAGAAAACATAAACTGAGCTAAAGTAAAAGTATAATTCCTTCAGTCTGATATTACTCCAGAGGAAACTTCACCTCAAACTATTATTGTAAGAACTGTCTGGATGCATCATCTGATTTAAATATAAAACACGTTTACCGACCAAACAGTGACTAATGCACAGATCCTGGTTTATTCCAGGGATCAAATCTGAAAATCATATTTAGCAGGTGTGTTACTACAATGTTAAGTACAATGTACTAACATATTAATTACACTATTGTAACGGACTGAGTATCAGAAGATGTAAATTCAGCTCTGGGAGTGGAGAGACTGAAACAGGAGTTGCTTTTTGATGGTGCCGTATATTGAGATATCGAGATACTGACAACAACAAATACAATTCAAACTCCACACCGATAAGTTCAGCGAGTGTGTACAAAATGTTCACTGTAAGTTTACGTACAAAAGTCCTTTGAATGGTTCAGTTCACTGTGCCCAGTCGATATAAGAACAAGAGTTAAAAACAGTTGGGAACAGCCAGGGGGAAAAGTCCCGTTTTAGGAAAGGGCAAAGGAATGAGGTCTATGGACCGCACGAATCAGCAATATCACAGGGAAAAAGGAGCAAAGGACATATTATTTATTATAAATGTGAGGAATAACCACAGTTTTCCACTCAGGTTACACATATCCAAGCTTTTGTCACGTGTAGACTTACTTATGAGGAACCACAACATTTACTCAAGTAAGTGTACTCAGTAAAAGTATGGTGTTATAAAAATACTCCAAAAAGTCTTTAAAAAGTGACTAAAATCAGTATAACCGAGCGCCTCCTCAGCCAGTCGCCCCTCAGCTCTCGTGTTTCCCCGTTCATCACGTCCACTCTGAGCCTCCCTCCTTCAGTCGCTCCTCTCGTCCTCAGGTCCGGGCTTCGCCATCTTCTCCGTCATCCAGCTGCTGCTTCCTGTCATGTCGCTATGGTTACAGCGGAGCCACGGAGACCACGCCTACTGGGACATGGCGGCGGCGAACTTCAAGCACGCCATCGGGCTGTGCTGCGAGCTGGTGGTGGAGCACGTGCACAGCTTCATCCACTCCGGTGCGACGTGTGTGTGTGCGTGTGCGTGTGGACTTTAGGCCGCTTAAAGGTGCACTGTGGAACTTTCCACTGGGGGGTTTATCGTCTGCTTGTCCCTATGGAAATGTATGCTGTCGTCATTGCATATGGGGGGACAGGGGCCTTTATAACTGTATTAGAGAGTCACTGTTTTTGGAAGAGAAAACCCAACAGAAAATCTTATTGTTCACCTTTTGTCGAGACTCAAACCTTCCATATTAAACATTTGGGTTAATTTTATTTCAGCTACACAAATGGCCTCTTTGTGACTGAATAATGCCTCTGTTTTGGCCATGTTCGAGTTTCTAAAACAGTGAAATTTGCCCTAACATTATGGGAAGTGTGTAGAGTGACAAAATCTTCATAATTCTAAACTGGAACACACCCGGGTTGGGATGTTTGGGATGAATCAGACTGGGGCATTGTCCAGATCTCAAACAGATTTTATCATTTTATCTCATGCCTGGACTAAAGCTGCTTTTAGAGGTGTTTTAATGACATTTTTATAAGGCAATCTTACAAACAAGCAATG
>CM068354.1:39435985-39520985 GCA_034769755.1 Odontamblyopus lacepedii | reverse complement strand
CAAAGCCCCTTAATGCGGTCAACATGCTAACGCTAACGCTATCGCTGCTATAAGCCCCGTCCCAGATCAGGCGGCGCTGGAGAATTAGAGCCAAACTCATTCTCTTTGTTCAAATGTGGAGCAAATGGAAACAGTGTAAGCGTCATTATTATCACACTGTTCTCTGATCTCTATTCTGTACTTTCCTCATCAGAGAATTTAAGTCATTTATCCTCCACGTACATCTCTCAGTTTGACTGCCCCACCTCCAACAAACACTGAGATGCAGATTCACACAGAACTTGTGTTATCTCCAGATGTCTGTTTGTGTTGGTAAATTGCGGCCGAATTTTTACTTTACAAATTACAGACATGACGCATTCGCACGGCATTAAGAACTGCTAGAACCTTGAGAAAGATCTGAGAAGTCCAGTTTGCAGAATAGGTCTGGTTTAAGGTGGTCAGAGATGAAACAGAAGCACTGAGCGAGTTGGAGAGTTTGTTTCAGGATAAGCTTCAGAAATGAGACTGTAGATCTGTGCAGGAGACAGTTTGTCTTTGTTCTGAACATTAGTGCTGCTCAGTTTTACACATCCGCTCCTTTAAACACTCAAACCTGCCGCTCTGTCGCATTAACAGACTCGCACTAAAGCTGGCTGAGATAGACTCGTATAGATGTTTCAGATAGACTCGTATAGATGTTTCAGATAGACTCGTATAGATGTTTCAGATAGACTCGTATAGATGTTTCAGATAGACTCGTATAGATGTCTCATGTCGGCCTTAATGCATGTTTTAATCCACTGATGGAGTTAAGTAATGCTTTTTGTGCTGTGTAAAAAATACACTGTGTATTTTTTAGTGCTGCCACTAACGACTAATTTTCTAACGATTAATCTCTCGACTAATTTTTCGATTAGTCGACTAATCTAAACGACTAATTTAAAAAAAAAAAAACAAGCGGTTCTAACACACACAAGTGGGTGTGTTAGATTTTCCCGGGAGGTTACCTTGTGTGTGCTGTGCGTGCGAGTTGCAAAGGTTATTGCTGTTATGTCTGTTGTGTGTGCTCATTTGACAATGTTGAACAACGATATGCACACACAATTTAACGAGTTTGCACGAGCAGCATATTGCAACGGTATTCTCAATACCTCATGCATCGTGGTCGTGCTCCCGTGATAAGCCAAAGAAGTCTTACAGAGTGTACAAACCACTCTATCACCATCTGTCCGAAAGTATTCCCAGACTTTCGAGGCTTTAGGTCTTGGTCCGACTCCGGCCGCTGGCATTTTCTCAAATGCTCAAATCGGGGGAAGGGGGAAGAGAGAAAGAGAGAGACCAGCCAGCAGAGTGCGCACGGCAAATACTTCCTCAAGTTTGTTTTCTTTGGTGGTGCCATTATATACCACTGCTGTTAGCCTTTGGTGAAGCCGAGGTTAGCCACCTCGGCGTCAACCCCGGATGTAGCCGCTGTCAGCAGCACCGGTGTCCGCCTCGAGTGTAGTACTACTAGTGGTGTGGAGGGGAAATACCTGATCTCAGGCAAGCAAAAGGTCTCTGGACGAGCCGTTTGAGACCAAAAATAAATAAAGGCGAATATTCGACCAAAAAAATTGTAGTCGACTCATTTTCATATTCGATTACGTCGACAACGTCGAATAATCGCGGCAGCACTAGTATTTTTCTGGTGGAGGGTCTGTCACCTGCAGTCGTGGGATGTACTGTGATGAGTAGTAGTAGTAAATAAAACACTGTAATGCTCACAGGTAAAAACAGGGCCTTAAGCACAAATGTTTAGTTGTGCCAAATCCCCCACCCCGCCCTGCATGGAATGAACAATAACTCAGAATTTGTCAGTGCAACTCGCTTTATATCCAAAACAAATACACCAAATACGAAAGTTAAAATACTAAATTATTTAAAAAAAAAGGTTAATAAATAAATACCAGCACCATTATTATAAACAAAGATTGAACTGAACACTTAACTGAACATTTTAAACACAAAACAAGTATATTCCTTTGTAATTAATGTGCACATTTCTTTGGTAAATAATGTGCATATACCCAGGACACGCTGGAGGGACTATGTCTCTCGGCCTGGGAACGCCTCGGGGTCCGTCCGGAGGAGCTGGTGGAAGTGGCTGGGGAGAGGGAAGCTTGGGAGCCCCTGCTTAGACTGCTGCCCCCGCGACCCGGCCCCGGATAAGCGGAAGAAGATGGATGGATGGATGATGTGCATATAATACAAACAATTGCACAATAGAATTTATTCAATCAACAAACTTTAAATAAGAATTTGAAAGTGAAAATTTCGCCACGAAGACTCGGCCCGGACCCCGAGGGAGAGATATTTCAGGGGATTCTGTTCGCGCTGGCTCCAGCTTCTCGTCTCTCCGCCCACATTGGATGGAGAGTTTTACGAGGATTCACGAGTCTGATTTTTAAGTGGCGCCTCCACAAATACTTTGTGCCCTGTGTGCTGTGTGTAATGTGTGCGCAGAGCGACGGCTTTGGGTAAGAACTGAACAGCAGCGTGGTGTCTGAAGGTCCAGGAGATGAAAAAGCAGTAGTGTCATTTCCAACAATGCACCTCGAAAAGTAGTGAACACTGGCCGTCACCGTTACTGTAGAGCAGCATCCGTAATGATCTTAATAAAAGCAGATAAAAGTGCTGTTTTAATGCTCCGTCTCGGGATTATGAATAAAAGACTCGAATAAATACTTTTTAATCACGCTGAGCTCTTTAACACCCCCAGAGACACAGGATGGAGCCCCTTCTTCTTCTTTTGGGAAATGAACACAACACCTAAGACATCCTCAGCGCCCCCTCCTGACACGACAGGGGCACAACATGTAACCAAGGAACTAGGAACACAATAACTAATAACAGAGCTATTACCAAACTGTACTTAAGAAGATTTAATACCTAAAAATATGTAGGTCTTTTTAAAGTGGGTGCTTTTTACTTTTACTTTTACTTCACTACATTTGAGAGCAGGTATCTGTACTTTCTAGTCCAAAAAATAATAATAAAAATGGCTAAAATCTATATAATCTGTATATTTTTTTAATCAATATCACTATAACTAACCCTACTAACCCTGTCCCTTATACTTTCTGAAAATCTCTGTTACTTTTTACTATTTAAGTACATTTTAAACAGGTACTTTAATACTTTTACTTAAGTTGATTTTTTTATTAAGTGATTTATACTTTTTGCCTCTGTATCTGTACAAACAAAACTGAGCATTTCATTCGCCACTGGTCTGATGCTCGTCTCTATGGAGATGTTATTGTTTTTGCCGGATTTCCACAGTAGGGCATTAAACTCCCCATAACAATATTCAGTCTTGAGAGTTCCTGATGTGTTTACTGTGCGTGTCTCTGATGGTGTGTGTTGTTTGTGTTTCTCATAGTGTGTGTTGTGCGTGTTTGTGATGTGTGTGTGTGTGTTGTGTGTCCAGAACCTGCTGGCGTGCTTCCACAGCAGTGCGGACAGCTCCAGCGCAGACGCCTGTGAGGTGAAGGTGGCGGCTCCGTCTCACTCTCCGTCTGCTGAGGCCGAGTACTGGAGGATCAAGGCCATGGCCCAGCAGGTCAGAGTCGACCGCACGATACTGCATCCGCACGAGCCTTTTCGTCTGTGTTTGATTCACTCTCGGAGGCAGAATCAGGCACTGCAAGTCACACCACTGCTCAAAACTACTACCGTATTTTTGGGACTATAAGGTGCACTGGATTATAAGGCGCAGTATCAATGAACAAGTCTATTTTCACACATAAATGAGGCTGATCCTTCGCCCAGGCATCCACGATCCTTTATCACAGGGGTGTCAAACTCATTTTGGTCCGGGGGCCGTATGCAAACTACTTTGATCCCAAAAGGGCCGGATCAGAAAACTCAGTTCTCTCTTCAAGTTATTGTATTTTTCTCCGTGTCTCGTAGTGGTGTTTAAGATTATATTCCTCGAGCAACGCCACTTGTTCCAAACACACTGAGCACAGATTTCCCATTCACCTCTGTCAACAAATAAGAATTAGACTATTTTTCTTGGGAAATCCTGAACTCAGCATCTGCTTTTCTCATTTTTTGACATTTTGCTGATGAGGGTCACGGTCGACAGTCAAAACGATCGTCCTTTAAGAGCGTTTGGAAAGAGGAAAGTCTTCATTTGTGCTGCTCTGGTGGGAGTCGCAACGTACAGAAACGCCGGAGACGCTGCTATGCTAAACGGTGCAGAAAATTAACAGAAAAATCTGAAAATTTTAAGTATCTTAATAGAAAAATCAGCCGAGGGCCAGATTAAAGGTCTTGGAGGGCCGGATCTGGCCCCCGGGCCGCATGTTTGACACATATGCTTTATCATATCGTGCAGTAACCCCCCCGGCGTTGCCTCTCTGTCTTGGTGAATGTGCGTTCACCGTCTGTCGTCCAACGCTCCCACGCAACTACAATTTAACTCTGAACAACCTGTTGACACGATACACCAACCGGTTGGAGTTCTTTGGTTAATCCACCTGGAATGATAACAAACACCAAAACACCAAATTGGTTCACACTTGGGCGTGTGAGTTGGCACGTCTCTGAACAGGTTATACACACAATCAGTCAAACTTTATTTATAGAGCGCTTTTCATACAAAAAGGCAACACAAAGCGCTTTACAGTAATTAAAAAAGAACAATCCCACATTTCCCCTCCACAAAACAATCTTGGTTTGCGACCGCTACTTTAAACTAGGAAACCATCTGCGACCAAAAAGACCGAATCTGTTACACAACGAGAACGTCCCAAATGCACTTGTTGATTGTCTCTCCTCTGCTCTCTCCGCTCTCTCAGGTTTTCATGCTGGACACTCAGTGCTCCCCAAAGACGCCCAATAACAAAGAGGGTTTTGAGCACGCTCAGTCCTGTGTCCTGATCATCGAGGTTCCCGGGGACCAGCAGGCAAACGGGCACACGCACAAGAGGTACTGACAAAACTGCAAACTCTGAAGGAGCTGCTCTGTGTGAATGAAGCTAAATGAATGTAGATCTGACACGAACAGGAAGTGTGTGACTGACTGGGTGAGAATACTGCATATATGTGTACTGTGTGTACTGTGTGTACTGTGTGTGCTCTCTTCACTACAGTATGTAAAAATGACACTGACTCTGTGTCCAGGGCAGAGTGATACATGTCCTGGGTTTTCACATTAGCAAAGTACAAGTTAATCAACCGGAAACTCTGTTTTTTTAGCCCATCTGGGAGTACGACGTGATCAAGTTCTAGAATCTAAAAACCAAAACTAAGTTTGGGCCCTGTTTACACGTACACAGGTATTTTTTAGAAACTAATATTTCCCTCGCTTTGTTTTCTGAAATAACATTGTGCACACAGCATCGTTTTCAGAAAAGTTTCAGTTTATGTGAACCCGCATAAATCCAGTTGTATGTGCACAGGACCTAAGTGGACAGTTATTGCCTTACACACTTCCCTGACTATTTTTGACACAGTCGATCGAGCGAGACCGAAAGCGTTGGCTATGTTGCGTTGGAATGTGCAGTCTGCCCTCGTCGGACAGATAATACAACGTGCAGGCAACTTTTTTCTGACACTGACGGGACACGCATGACGGTCGTCTCACCCTCGATGTGAGGACGCAGTAAGTCCCGGAGTAACAGCAGTGACGACCGCGACATCCTAACATTTTCACTCCGCTCCTCCGGGACAAACACTTCATTTTCTAAATGATCCCATCAGACAGCGTCCGCCCAGGTCGGACCCAAAAACAGCGACGTTGGCAGAGACGGCGACTGGGTCTTCGGGTCTTAAGGAGAAGAGGGAAAAGTGCTGAGCTCCGAGCCTCATTCGTCTCTTCATGGATATGAAACATCAGCTGTGCAAATGCAAACACAGGACAAGTGTTTGCAGCAGAAGTGACACGACTGCTGCTCTGACACTTCTGATCATCTCCAGAGAAAAACGTTAACACTGGTCACACACTAAAACACCGTTTATGTCACTTTACACTCAAACGCCAAACCGGAGTTTTCCAAAATCTCCACTTTAGCCGGTGTTACGACCCAGCTCTGCTAGTGACCGCGGAAGTAACAAAATAACCAAGATGTAAAATGGAATAAATAAGGTAATTTAATTAAAAAGAATGTACAAGGTAAATTAAACAGAACAGGCTAAAATATGTACATAAAATAACCTAAACTAAGGAAAAGAACAGGATAACAAGTTGTGCCAAAAACGAGTCATGTGGGCTCACACAAAAAAAACAAGTGACTAAACTAAGGGACACAAACAAAACTAAATCACAAGTGTCCCCAAAGTAAAATCACATAAACCCACAAACAGAATCAAGTGACAAAACCGAACTAAACAAACAAAGTGTCTCAACACACACAAAGTCACGTACCAGTACAAACAAAGTGACTGACACAAAGAGACACAAACACAACATGGCCGCCGCCCCGAACAGGTGAGAGGAATCTGCTTAAACAGGGGGAGGAGGCTGGAGGTGAGGGGGGAGTGGCCGAGGGTTGAAGTTCCACCAATCAGGGACCAGGGCTCAAACAGCAGGAATCCAAATGACAAAAGAAATTAAAGCACACAACAAATCAAAGAACTGGAGGCCTGGGCCCGTAACACCAGAGTTTTTAGAAAGATTTGTTTTCAGAGGTGAATTCTCTGTTTGCGTGTAAACGATGGGCACAAACGAAGGGAAATTTCTCCGTTTTTAAAAATATCCGTGTATGTATAAACAGGGCCTAAGTGACTGCTCCATCTCCATTGTGAATCAGGTAATGTAAAAGGACTAAACACAGACCAGGATGCAGCGCTCCTTTTGCCGTGTGTCAAACCCACGAATAAACACACACTGAATGGTTGAGATAAAAATATCTCAACCCTCAAATTTGATGATACTTTATTGTCGGATTATAAGTCTGAAATTTGTTTTGCATGACACAGCAACGACTCAGTAACAAGAATGAGCTGAATATGTGAGAAGAAAACCCTGTAAACGTCTGTCTCTGGGCCACATGTTCTGTCCTCTCATAAATACAACACAAACAGTCAAAATGATTGAATTATAAATCCAAACACAGACTAAATGTGACTGACCGTGTGTTTGTGTCCTGCTGCTCTAACAGGAAGATCGGGTAAGAGCGCCGCCAAACGCCTTCCCCCTCCACTTTATTCATGCATTTATTTATTTATTACCGTTTTGTGTTTTCGCGTCTAAATCTGTGTTCAGACCACAGCGTCAGGGGCCCGGGGTTTACGGGCAAAGTCTACGGGGACACGGGTCTCGTCTGGTCTGGCGCTTCAGAGGAGCGTTTCAAGTTTCAGAGCTGAAAAACGTAAACTTTTGCCGAAATTCGTCACTTGTTAATGAGTTTCAAAGGTCCGTCCACACGATTATGACGCCGTGGTCTGAACTCGGCTTTAGATTCAGGGACAATCATTATAAAGGAGCATTGTTACAACCGAGTACGCTGAAGATTATTTTAACTTTGTTTTGTTTAGTCCAGTCGCTTGCATGTTCTTTGAGTCCTGGCTTGAACTTTTCCTTTTCACTGTACGATCCTTCATGAACTCCTGAAGGATTTAAGAGATTACAGATTACACTAAATCTTCAGGAATAGTGTTTTTCACTTAAACATAAAGCCAGTGGGACTTGGCCTGAACACAATTTATGAAGTAAAATGCATTTTCACTGTAGCCCAGATGCATTTCCAGAAAATGCTTTGAAGCATAACAGAGAAACGAAATGAGAGAGAAACAAATGCAAGCAGCTTTTTTTATTCTCCGTGTCTGTGGTTTTAGTAGACGCAGCTGTTTCTATAATACTTTTAAAAGAACTGTCTATTTTCTATCACCTTTGTTGCAGAATCCAGAAGTATTGTTTAGGGGTGACCAGATCTTCAAAATTCTAAACTGGGACACACCGGGTTGGGATGTTTGGTATAAATAAAACTGTGAAAAGAGCGTAGAAGATTGTGCGTTCTCGGCTTCTGTCACTGCATTTTTTTCCTTTATGGTCATTCGCAAACAGTGTTTTCTGTATTTTGGGTGAACAAATGACAATTTATGCTCCTCTTTACTGTTGTCGGGGATCAGATTAGTCTAAAAAAAAAAGTGATAACCCAGTTTTAGTTCTGGTTTAGACTTGGTTTAGTCCTGGTTTAGATCAAATTGGTCAAAAATAAGGACACATGGGGCTTTTCTTGTATAAAACTGAGACAAATCAGTGGTTTTGGATAAATCTGCTGGGACAGAGGACACACGGCTCAAATCTGGGACTGTCCTGAGGAAATAGGAACGTCTGGTCACTCTAATATAGATCTTTGTTTCCCGGCCGAGCTGCATGGTGCATGGCTTACAGTGTATTTCAGTAGGACTTCTGCTTCTGTATTTGCAAACTACTTTTTAAAGTAAATTCAACCCGGGAGAGACGTAAACTTCCGCAAACACACACAAAAATATGTCTGCCGTATTTATGGAAGAGTAAACCCAGGTTAAGTGCAATTTAGAGTCCAGTGCAACTTGTATATGTTTTTTTTCCTTCTTCATTGTGAATTTTTTGGCCGAAAAATACGGTATATTCTTCACTTAGATCAAGGAGTCTGTCTGAGAAGAGTGTATAAAGTGTGTGTTGAGGGGTTTTACAGCCTTAAAACTTAAAACATATATAATAATTGTAAAAAATAAAGTTGACTACTTCGTGGATTTCAACTATTGCGGGTTATTTTTAGAACGTAACCCCCACGATAAACAAGGGACCACTGACTGTACTGTGGTCCAAAGCAAGAAAAATGATCTGACAAAGGCTTTTTTATGCCAAAACCTAATTTAAAAATAAAAGCTTTTGGACATCGGCCTTCTGAGTGCACTGAAGACCAAAATACAAGTTATATGTATTAAATGTGCAAGTGTTGATGTCCAAACACATGGACAAACCAATGAGTATTTGTAGATCAGCCTCTGTGCATTTATAAATATTAATTAATCCCTCCTGCATAAAGCCTGAGCCTCTACGGTGGCCCTGCAGGGACACACAGCAGGGAAAGCACAGCCCTAATGTGTATTTCTGTGTATTTGTACGTCTCTGTGCGTCTGGACTCGTCCCTCGGCCCAGGATCCCGTTCAGGAACATCGTGGTGTCGCTCCTGTCACACCAGGTGCTCCTGCAGAACCTGTCCGACATCCTCCTGCAGGAGTTTGTGAAGCAGCCCGAGGGTCAGGAGCGCGTGACCCCCGTGACCTCTGACCCCAGCCGACCCCCCGCCGGCTTCCTGCGCTACATCTCCATCACCAACCTCAACAT
This sequence comes from Odontamblyopus lacepedii, assembly GCA_034769755.1. Lineage (NCBI taxonomy): Eukaryota > Metazoa > Chordata > Actinopteri > Gobiiformes > Gobiidae > Odontamblyopus > Odontamblyopus lacepedii. The sequence continues at coordinate 39,511,681 of CM068354.1, read as the reverse complement.
CATCCTGGACCTGCTGCTCGACTCCTACAGGTGACCGACCCGGGCAGGTTTCACAAGACATTTTATTATTTTATTATGTTTCAAGAGCCGATATTACTCTGTTTTCTGGTTATAATGTAGTTTTTTCATTGCCTGGAGTTGTTTTGTTTAGGACTGTCAACATTAACGTGTTAACACATGCAATTAATTACAAAAAAAAATCGCACTAATGTTTATTTAAGGCAGATTAATCACAGTTTATTCTGAACGCTCCTCTGTGGAAAGTGCAGATGGTCCTGAAAAGCGGCGCAGGTTATTAGGTCAGTGATCAGGTCCATACGCGACTTTAGATCAAACGAAGGCAGTTTGCAGATGTTGGAGCGATGAACTCTCTTTCCACAGAAGCACTAGTTTAAAACACCGTCTTAAAGCAAAACACGGGTTTGATTCAGCGGCAGCAACGACGCAACTCGTACCAACAACAACAAACTGAGCACGACAAACAACGGAAATGATGTCAACAAAACTACCAGCGATTGAAAAATGTCAATAATATAACTTTTTGATAATAAATAACATTTTTGTCAAAATATGTTGGTCTTTTTTTGAAGAATAATTGACTGTGATTAATCGTGATTAATCAAAATTCTAAAGTGTGATTAATCTGATTTTAAAAATTAATCGTTTGACAGCACTAATTTTGTTTCATTCACACAAAACCCTGCATCAGAAGTGATAAAAATAATTGTGGTTCTATTTGGGCTTTGGCAATGATATCGAATGATAATCTCTCACAGCAACGAATTAAAAAAAACAAAAACGATGAACTAGTTCAATTTTGGAACTATGACGGAAATATTAACTAAAAACAATTATGAACTAACAATGAACTAGTTCATTTTGAAATTTGTGAACTGAACCTTTAACTAGTTCATGTAGAAAATGAACTTTCTGCCAACCGAGACATGAAACCGATGTTTGATTGAGTCAAATTCCCTGGATCGGCATCAGCCCCTAGTATATGGTCTAATTTTAACAATTGACAGGCTGAAAACCATTCAGTTCCATTTGAATTCGGTTTACTTCTTAACCATGTCTCTGGATGTCTTGTCTGTGCGTCTGTCAGGACGGCCCGGGACTTTGACACCCGCCCGGGGCTGAAGTACCTCCTGATGAAGGTGTCTGGGGTGTGTGGAGCTGCTAATCTGTACCGTCAGTCCGCCATGAGCTTCAACCTGTACCTGCAGGCTCTGCTGGGGGCCATCCTGAGCCAGGCCGACTGCATCAGCGCCCAACAGGTAACGCCAAAGACTCGGGATTTCACCACCGCAAGAACACCGCCTTCAGTTAACCTGCTGTTGTGTGAACATGGAAAAAACTAATGACTGTATTTTTCGGCCTATAAGACGCACTTTTTTTTCATAGTTTGCGTGTTTCCTCCGACTTATACTCAGGTGCGACTTATGTATAAAATATATAATTTCATATGTTTGTTATTTTCACACCGACAGCCATGAGAGGGCGCTCTAGGCTTGTGCGCCAGTATTTGATACTCCCATTCCTCCTGCACCACTGAAAATGTTAAGTTTAAACATCACCTTATAAAGAAAACTGAGAAAGACTGAACACAAACGCACCAAAAGGAAAATCATATTCTGCAGATTACAAGATGCAAGTGGTGAACAAAATATGCAGCAGAAAACGGTGATCGAGCAGCAGAAAGAAAGTTTGGAGTGAGCGAGGAACTTGTAAGAGACGAGTTAAAAGTGGAGGATCCTCGAACTGCAACGAAGAAAACAAAAAAAGCAACACAACTGCCTCCACCAGCACGGACAGCGACGTCCCAAAAACTGCAGCAGATTTCCACGCCGAGGTCGACAGTTTGAAGTGTTTGTTCGTGATCCCTGATTTTATAATATAAATTTCCCCCCAAAAAATGCGACTCATGGTCTAGTGTGACACATATATGTTTTTTTTTTCTTTTTCGTTGGGCATTTTTTGGCTGTTGCAACTTATACTCGGGAGCGACTTATAGTCCAGAAAATACGGTACTCAACACGGCTCTAAATGACCGTTCCTGATGTTCTGTATGGGGTGACCAGAATTTCAAAACAAAAAACTGGGACAACCCCGTTTTTTTGGCGGTTGGTGATAGTAAAATGGTGAAACGGGTGCATCATTAAGGAAAACTGTTACATTATGTTATCACAGTCAGTATAGTCACATTTTCTTTGTGTTTTGGTCTTTTTTAAGCAGCTTTTCTATTTTTTACCAAAACAAATGACCGTTTCTGCCTCTACTGTTGGCAGGGATCAGATTGGTCAAAAATAGGGACACCTGGGACATTTCTTGTATAAAATTGCCTACATCCCTAGTTGGTAATAATAAATTTGTGAAATGAGTGCGTAATTAAGGAAATTTTTATGCACTCTGCACTAATGTGAGTCTGTATAGTCACATTTTCTTTGTGTTTTGGTCATTTTTAAGATGATTTTCTGTATTTTACCTAAATCAATCACAACATCTGCCTCTCTTTACTGTTGACAGGGATCAGACTGGTCAAAAAAGGGACATCTGGGACATTACTTGGATAAAACTGGGACAAATCAGCGGTTTTGTGTACATCTGCTGGGACAGGGGACACAGAGCTTGAAACTGGGACTGTCCCGGGGGAAACAGGACGTCTGGTCATCCTAGTTCTGTATTAAACTACACTTTGGTTTCCAGGTGAAGAAGATCCTGTACGAGGAAGAGGAGGGCAGCTCTGACTCCTCCCACCCAAACTCCGCCTCCTCCGAGGACGAGGACATCTTTGAGGAGACGGCTCAGGTGACCATGAAAAACAAACACAGAGGGAGTTTGAGCTTGAGGGTATCGCAGTAGACGTCCACAGCAGGTGCTCTTCAAGGACGAAGCTCAAAAGCAAATATATGGTGAAGATGATCAAGCTTGGAATGTAAAAACCTACTGTGATATAGTAAAAAGTAGTCCAAAAAGTCTGAGGCATTCTATTGGAATAAGAATAAAAGTCCTAATAGTTACATGGGGCATTACATAATTCGAACAGAGTGCCTCGGACTTTTTTGACCGTTTTTACTTTAGGTTTTAACATTCCAGGCTTGGTCATCTTCACTGTATATTAAAATCAGAGTCAGAATCAGAATCAGAATTACTTTTATTCATCCCCGAGGGGAAATTTTCTTTGTTACAGATGCAACCGACCAAGAGCATGTACATCGAACAAGTTACAAAATAAGCTAAATACAATAAGATAAAAGATAAAATAGCTCTCTCTGGGAAATTATTTACATCATTGACATATTTATGACTATATACATGTGTGAGCAGGGAATAGGATGAAAAGGATTGAGTAGTTTGTGAGTTAAAGTGCAGCGTTCAACAGTTTGATGGCGACAGGCAGGAAAGATTTCCTGTGTCTCTCAGTGGAGCAGCGGCAGCCGCAGTCTATGGCTGAAAGAGCTCCTCTGATTGGCCAGCACCTTGTGGAGGGGGTGGGAGGGAGAGTCCAGAATAGGGAATAGGGCTGTCAGCAATCCAATGCAATGATATATTGTTTTAATTGCGATTAGAGTTCGCCAGCCTTTTGTTCCATCTGAAAACGCAATGATTTAATTTTTTTACTCGCGGTTAGAGTTCGCCGACTTTTCGTCTCTTCTGCACATCCGTAGGCAGCTCCTCTGCTGTTTCACTTTCGAACTTCAGAGCGCCGTGTTTCAGTCAACTTACCACCGTGATGGAGAAACAGACGCTTCTGGATTTTTGAACGGTTTATTTGACTTTAAAAAACTTCCACATGCTACAATTTACAAGTCAAGCGTTAAATGTGTTCAGCAGAGATTCAGCACGGCCGAAGTCCGTTTAGTCTAAGTTAGAACCTCCGAGCTAAACCCCCGGGTGCAGCGACCGGAGCGTCCGAGCCCAGAGCCTCAGATCAGACAAACGACCATTTGGCAGAGTTGCAAAGACCCGTGGATAATCACACGGCAAAGAAAATAACTACAGCGATGGGTGAATGGGTAAGAATTGCTTTACATTATGGCTTTAAAACTGTCTTGAAATGCAAAATAACACAATTTTAAACGTGCAATTCAATATGCGATTAATCACGGTTAACTATGGAATTTCTGATCTTAATCGAGATTTTAAAAAATGAATTGTTTGACAGCCCTAATTAAAAACAAACATTCCCTTTTCAAATCACACTGATACAACATAATAACCCCAAACTAGGAAGTTAAAGTTTCTGTTGCTTGATTCGTTTAAGACGGGGCAATAGTAGGGTTTGGCGGTATCCAAATTTTGATCCCGTTAAACCTTCTCAGCGTTTTACCGACGTATACGGTATTACCGTGACTAATAAAGAATTTTGTCACTGCACCTAAACCATGAGGCACAAGTTCTGATCAAACCAAACTTCACCAGCGCGTTTCTCCCTCCATTTAATGATCTGGGACACGTCAAGACCAGAAAAGCGCAGAAGAGGCAGATTCTGGAATAAAAAGTAAAAGGCGACAGTCCACGGCGTGTGTTCCCACTGCAGCATGTTGTATCTGACAGACCCGCGCTCTCGCCACTCGGAGAAGTCACCGTCTCCTCCGTGAAAGTCTGACTTCGCCCTCGGGAACTTTCTCCTCTTCAGCCTCGTCCCCTCTCGACTCTCGGCTTCAATAAAACGTCTCCGTCACAAACTTTTGGGCTCAGCGTTGCACACGAAGTGTCAGGTTTTTTTCTTCTTCCTGCTGCGTGTGGATGGAAATCTCCGAGCGGAACCACGTTTGAAGAGGAGAGAGAGCGGAGGGGAGAAAGTCCTGCTGTGGTTTTAGCTCCTGATGCAGATTTTTTTAATGACGGTAATGAAACTGATACAGCTGCTGATACCGCGGGATATCGTATCACCACCCAATACTCATTCTAAATAGCGCAGATTCCACGTGTGACCTGTCCCCTGTGCTGTCCAGGTGAGTCCTCCTCGTGGGCGGGACAAGCGGGCCCCTTGGCGAGCCCCGGTGCCCTCCCTGAGCGTGCAGCCGGTGGGCGGGGCTGACTGGGCGTGGCTGGTGAAGCGTCTGTACAAACTGTGCATGGACCTGTGCGGCAGCTACATCCAGATGCACCGGGACCTGGACTCCGCCCTGGAGGAGCGCGCCGGGCTGGGGGCCGAGCACCTCTTCTTCCTGCCCATGTACCACTCGGAGACGTCCACGCCCACCTCTGTCGGGGGGTACTCTGCCCGCGGCACTCCCTCTGAGGACTACGGGTACAGAGGGCACACTACGGACACCAGCACTGCCTCACCCGGAGACACGCCCACGCCCAGCCCCGGGTTCAGGTCAGAACGCTTTTGTTTTTGTGGCCGACTGAGGCCAAACGCGCTGCAGCGGCCCAATGCAAAGTCTCAGGCAGAGAAAACGGCTTCAAGTACAGAAGCGATGCAAATTCACAAACTCAAACACAAGTTTAAACGAGGAACGAGCAAAGAACGTGGAGCAAATGCAAAAAACACGGCACAAGAAACAAAGACAAATGCGTCATCATCAATTGCGCCGCAAATAGAGAAATGACGCACAAAAAAGCGCTGCATAAAGAGTCACCACAGCGGAAGTGCACCAAACCTGTAGGGGGCGCTCTCAGTGGAACAGTGGAGACGCACCAAATGGAGAGAGAAAAAAGCTCTGCCTACAAAAGAGACAGAAAACGGCTGACTGACGATAAACTAAAGCAGGAACAAATGATTGTTACGGTTAATCGACGTGCAAAAGTGTCGCCTCGTAAAGTCTGGTGTAAATACAGTAAAATAAACGGCACTTGATGTACAGAGATATTTATATTAATTATACACACAGTTATATATGAATGTAATCAAATAAAAGCCGCATAACCATAACAAACGTTGAGCTATTCCACAGAGAGCGCCCCCTGCAGGTTTGAAACACTTCCATTGTGGTGACTCTTAATGCAGAGTTTCTTGTTTTTCGACGTTTTCTTGGTTTTCATCGTTTTGTGCTTTGCGTTGTTTCTCTACTTGTGGCGCGTTTGATGATGACACATTTGTCTTTGTTTCTTCAGTGTGTTTTTTTTCATTTGCTCCACGTTCTTTGTTTGTGCCTCGTTTAAACTTGTGTTTGAGTTTGGGAATTTGCATAGTTTCTGTGTTGGACCGCTACAGTGCGCTTGGTCCTCGTCGGCCAGCGTTGGTTTTAGCCTTAAGATGTGACGACTTATGTGTCTGTGTGTCTGTATTTATGCGTGTGTGTGTGTGTGTGTGTGCAGCAGTGGCAGTCTGCCCCATCACTTCCGCACAGGCAGTGACAGCCGTGAGCCCGGTCTGAGCTCGGGGCCCGGTCTGACCCCGGGGCCCGTTCTGACCCCGGGGCCCGGCCGGAGGAAGGAGTGGTGGGAGAGCGCGGGAAACAAACTGTACTCCATGGCCACCGACCGCACGCTGAGCAAACTGATGCTGGAGTACAAGAGGAGGAAGCAGCAGCAGCAGCAGACGCCCCAGCAGAGCCACCTCAACCTCTTCATGAAGGAACAGAGCCGCAGCACGGAGAAGAGGGGCCCCGCGGAGCCCCAGAGGCCCCTGCAGAGACCGCAGAACCTCCTGGACCAGCAGGGGCCCGCCCTGAGGCACTCTGTGAGCGCGGGGCCCGAGGTTCTGCGCCAGGACAAGAGGCCCCGCTCCGGCTCCACTGTGAGCTCTCACACCATCTCCCTGAGAGACGCCGAGGCTCAGATCCAGGTACGAGCTCTGAGGAGGAGCAGGGTTTGGTGTCACACACTGAGGTTAGAACTGTGACGCTTCTGTTTGTTTAGAGGGATTTACAACTGGGGCTGGGGCTACGTTATACTAGTACCGTATACTAAGAACACATCATGTCAGAGAGCCAAACTGGCTTTAGTTTAAATTAGGGGTGGGACTTGATTAAAAAATATATATAATTAATTACAGGCTTTGTAATTAATTGATCTCAATTAATCACGTCACAATATTTGCCCCAAAAGCATTTATTTTATGTAAATGAATGTTAATGGACTCACTTTATTATAATAATAATAATAATAATAATAATAATAATAATAATAATAATAATAATAATGATAATAATAATAATAATAATGATAATAATAATAAATCTTTATTTATAAAGCACTTTTAACAACAAGGTTTACAAAGTGCTGTACAAGCAGCAATAAGAAAACACATAAAAATAGCCCATAAAACAAAAAAACAGTAAATGATGCAACAAATCAAATTAATTTTAATATAAAATATTAGAATTAATCGGACCAGAACTGCTCCTGCCAACAGCTCCAGCAGGTTCTGTGCTCCTGTCACATGTTTTGCATTTAAATTGTATTGTGAGGTTCAGGTGCTTCTGTGAGCTGCAAACTCTTTTGTACACTTTTTACGCCATTGCCAATACTTCCATCGGGTCATTTTTTTAAATGTAGTTAATATGGTTAATTTAGGTTCAGGAGCAGGACTTCGACTTCTCTCCAGTGAATCACAGCTCACTTCTACCACACCTCAATTTCCCAGAAGCCTATTTGTAGCAGCCTATCCTGACGACCGAATAACTCGACCCCACCCTCCCGACCCCGATCTGTTCACTTCCAGCCATAAGACGCCTACGAGGGGGGTCCTCTTCCTGCTGGGCCATGTGAAGATTGAGACTGAACCCCCACCCTGAGTCTCAACCCAGCCGACCCGCCTCGTCTCCATATAATAAACACTTTTCTCTTCGCACATGTGTTGTTGGTGTGGTCCTTGCTAGTGAATAGAAATTTACCAGCCAGAGCGCGTTCATGCGTCATTGTTTTTCCACATTTTCTAACGTTTCCCCCGCCCCCGTGTCTCTGGTCTCTGTCCCCGTCCCAGGCCTGGACCAACATGGTGCTGACCCTGCTGGACCACATCCTGCTCCTGTCCACCGCGTCCTTCTTCGCCCTGCAGCCCGTCCTCTACCCGTGCCTGAGTCAGCTGACCTGTCACGTGACCGACCCCCGCGTCCGCCAGGCTCTAAGGGAGTGGCTGGAGAGGGTGGGACGCCTGTACCAGATCACCGCCGAACGCTGCCCGGAGAGCATCAAGTAACGACGGAACGATAAGTCGACGCACCGAGGACGTGTGGACTGAGCGACCGCGCCGTGGTCGGTCGGTCGGTCAGGGGGGCGGACACTTTGCTCATGCACAAGATCTGATTGGTCGGGAGATTTAAGCGAGAGGGTGTTTACGATTTGATTAGTGAACGTTGAATGTTGAAACTGATGGGTCCATTTATGTTCTGGTTTCTGTTTCATTTGCGTTGCTTTAAGCGTTTGACTTGCAGCACCTTGTTCGACGTCTTTGTCAAAGTACTCCACACTTTTACTCGAGTGCGAGTACAGAATCACATACAGTTAACAAAAAAGGTACTCCAGAGAAAGTGTCAAATGAAAATTCAACGTAAAAGTATTACAGTACGCACATTCAAATGCACTTGAAGACGATGCGTTTCTTGGTGGGACACAGGACACCTATGAAATCTGATCGGCTGAGGAAGGATATTGGGGCTAAATTCCAATTTTTGTCAGATTTTACTAATAGTATTGCACCAAATTATAACAAACATGAAGTAGTCATAAATATTTATTGTTCTCATTGTTGCTAAAATGTATGAGTGTCATAAAACATATGAAATTTAAGTGTTAGATTCTGAAAATAATTGCCTTAAAGACTTTCGACCCAAGTGAAAAAAGTCTGGACCATAGACTGTATTTAGAAATGGACAGAGCTAAACCCAAAAGCCGCCACGTTCCAAATCCATCGACTAAAAAAACTGCCGTCTCTCTTAGTAACGGCGGCTGTCAGGCTCCTCATTTTGGTTCGTAAATTAAGATATGAACGTTAATAACAGACCAACATAACAGACTGTTTCACAACTGTTGGAAGTTTTAGGTTTGCGAAACTTCCAGTGTGCAAATCTGCCCTACAAAAGCAAAAGACCTTAACTCGCCAAAGTGTGAAACAGAAAAATTACTTCAGAGTTTCTGTTTTGTTTTTTTGTTTGTTATGGTTTTGGTTGATACAGTTGTCATAGCCCTTTATTTTCTCGTTAACACAATCAATGTTTATGATAAAGCAGGTCTCAAATACCCCCAAAATGACAAAACATGATGTGTTTGTAGGGCAGAAAAGTGTGTCGTATTCTCCAGCAGCTTCATAAATCTGCCCCATCACCACATCTTCAACCAACAAGGTCCACAGAGGAGAAACATTCTTCATGAAGAATTTATCCACAACGATCGAGGGAAGAAAGACGAAAGCTTAAAGGAAACAACGACGAGCATTAGTGAACTACTGAGCAACACTGACATTATGGTCATGAAGAAAGCAAAGAACGCATTTAAAAATATAAATAATGATTGTTTGTTTTTATCAGTTTCCGAAATGCAAAGTGAGTGAACAAAAGAAAAATCCAAAGTCGTTCATAACTCTCTTGAGCGTAAAGAAGCAGCAGAAGTTGTGTTGGTGATGGTGATGGTCTGGCCCCACAGATCCCTGACCTCAGCATCATGGAGTGAGTCTGGGATTAACATGAAGAGACAGAAGGATGTGAGGAAGCTCCATCCACACGAGATCTGGGCTTAGTTCTTCTACATGTTTGGAACAGCGACCAGCCCAGTTCCTTCACAAACTGTCTGCAGGTAAACCTAGAAGAACTGATGCTCTTCTGAAGGCAAAGCTCACACCAAGTATTCTTCTGATTTAGATTTCTCTTTTGTTCACTCACTGCATTTTGTTGATTGATGAAAATAAATTATGAACACTTCCATTTTTGAAAGCATTCCTAGTTTACAGCATTTTTTTTTACACACATGCCTGAAACTTTCGTCTTTCTTACCTTGATAGTTGTGGGTAAATTGGAAGAATGTTTCTCCTTTGTGGACCTTGTTGGTTGAAGAGTTGGTGATGGGGCAGATTTATGAAGCTGGTGGAGAATACGCCACATTTACCACAGAAAAACATTAACCGGGATCTCCACAAACCTACAGCGGGGACACTTCTGGGAGTTGTGAAAAAGGTCAGTGAGCTGCCTTCTTTTGCTGAAGTCGTGTGTAGAATCCCTCAGTCGTCCAGGTAGAATTCATGGCAAAGGAGAGAGTTCAGTTCGTCAACTGGACAAGTTTCGCCTGTTCAGAACTGAAGAAGCAGCTTGGATGAGCAGCGAAACATATTCAACCATATAAACTCTTGTCCAGTTGACAAATGAAACTCTCTCCTTCGCCATGAGTTTGCCTGACAGAGTCGCCAAGAACTTGCCCTCTGCTAAACCAGTGATCCAGGAAACTGTCTTCTACATGCTCGCTCCTGATTTGGTTGATTTGGTTGCTTTGACACTCTCAAAATATAGAACTTTTTTCCAAATTCACCCTTGTAACCGCAGCCTCGATGAGCTTCACTTGACTGGACGCCGTGGGTGAGGGTTCGCTCTGTCCACTTCTTTACACAGTCTGCGCTCTTGTCGAGTACGTCGTGGGTTCAATTCCTCGCACTGTGAATATGAGGTGCTTCTAGTTCACCGTGCCACCACAATACCAGCTGTTTGTTCTGTACGCAGAGTTCAAATCACAGAATCGCGATCAGAAAACCGTCTAAAACACGTTAATCTATGCCGTATGAACCCACAATGTGACCATATGTTTGAATTATGCACTCCCCATCAGCAGCATTTGACAATCGCACCATCGCTCGGAAAAAACCCAACGCACAAAAGCCAAAGATGTCTCCCAAACCCGACCGAAAATGCTTTACAACTTCACTTATTTATTTCAATCTACGCCAACAACCTGATGCTTTTAAAGTCAGTTACTGTATCATTATTATCGACCTATATACTGATGCCTTTAACATGTGAAATGACGCGTTTGCCTGTTGTGAATCCTTATGTATTTATTGTAAAAGTTATTATTTTTATCATCATGTGCAATGTGTCTTGAAATGCCTTCGTATTTTGCAGTTTTCTTTTCCACAAATGCAGAAAGTTAAGGACACTGGGATTAAACTACGCCAATATAACGGCTTTGGGTCTGTCCTGAAGACTAAAACAATATTGTATCAACATAATAATAATAATAAAATGTCCAAAATGTCCAATTATAGCTCTAAAGATGACAGAGTGGAGGTACAAGTAGCTGTTTGCGTCTTAATACGAACTTTGAGGCGTAAAAATATTAATGCCACAAATGGAAGAAATCTACATATAAAAATGTATCAGGTCGTCTTTCTTTAAATCGCACTTGGTTGTTTTTATATATTTAACATTTGAATACAATATGAACGTTCGCTTTTGTCATTGCAGCTGTATTATTTTGCATTTTTTTTGCTGATCGCCGGAGTAAATAAGTTCTGTCTGGACCACAAAGCCGTTTTAAAGCCTCCCAGAGAAGCAGTGCGTAAATACTGAACGTTTTACACAAATAAACCTACCTTATTTCAAAATTGAGGAGCAAAACTCCCCAATCGTCCATTGAAACAAATGGGATTCTCGCTAAACTGGAAATGCCACCACAAAGAAAGTCTGGTTTAGTCGGCAAGAGTGGGCGAAGCAAAATAAGGTCAGCGGAACTCGGGATTGTGACATTCGTCTAATTTTAAAACGATGGAGATTATGGAGATTTTAAGATTCTAAATACTCGGGATAGAACAAGATCTCGCGGGACAAAATTGCCACAAGATCGTGCATCTTGTGAGATGTTTCCTCATGTTTTTTTCATTTGGATTGAAAAACTAGAGCATTGGCGAGTTTTGTTTTTTGAGCGTTGTCCCAAAAAGCACAATACAATAACAGCAGAAATATTAAATAAAGTAGATCCAAAATGGTGAGGCTAAAATTGGGAGCTGAATCGCACAGTGTATTTATTACGGCCTAAAGCAGGGGTCTCCAGCCTTTTTCTCCAGTGAGCTCCTTTATGAAACAAAAACGCCAGAGAGCTACAAATTTCAGCAGTCGCAAAGAAACTGAGTAAATATAAAAGCCACGGCGTGCCTTAGACGGGAGATGCTTATAAAACATAAACCATTAACCAGTTAGGCATCAAAGTGGTACATTTACTATGGCAATTGATCAAATTTTACTTATTATCCACAACACATAGTATTCAGAAATCCCTTGGCGAGCTACATGGAAGGGGGTGGAGAGATACTGGTCGCTCCTGAGCTACAGGCTGGAGACCCCTGGCCTAAAAAATGTCGTCTTGTCTCGTCTTGTCTCATTCTCGTAGTTCCAATCATGTCTCGTCTCGTCTTGTGAAACTGTACATCGTCCCACCCCTGCTAATTACTGAGTTAAGTGTTCATTCCAAAGTATTTTTGTGGCCATACCGGCTCGTCAAAGCCTGAACCCGTCAGATCTCAGCAGCTAAGCAGGGCCGGGCCTGGTTAGTACTTGGATGGGAGACCACAAGGAATTCCAGGTGCCACAGGGGGGCCAGTTGCAAAAACTGTCGTTGTGTCCTTAGGGAAGGCACATCACCCACATTGCCTAGTATGAAAGTGGTGTGTGTGTGAATGGTGGTGGTGGTCGGAGGGGCCGATGGCGCAAATTGGCAGCCTCACTACCGTCAGTCTGCCCCAGGGCAGCTGTGGCTACAATAGTAGTTTACCACCACCGGGTCTGGAGTGAATGAATAATGCTCTGTAAAGCGTCTTTGAGTGTCCAGAAAAGCGCTATATAAAACTGATGCATTATTATTATTATTATTATTATTTTAACATTATAGATGGATATACAATTGTGCTCATAAGTTCACATCCTCTGGCAGAATTGATGATTTCTTGGTCCAGAAGCTGCACATGGGACGTACTTGGATATTCAACATGATAATGATCCAAAACACAAAGTGGAGCTGTCACTGGCTCCAGCAGAATAAAGTGAAGGTTCTGGAGTGTTCGTCTCTTCTGACCTCAGTATCACTGAGCCTCTGGGCAGATTCAAGCTGCAGTTCAGACAAGAGCCCAAGAATTTACAGGAACTGGAGCCTTTGGCCCAGAAGAATGAGCAGCTTTACCACCAGAGAAAATAACACATCCACAACTGTCACAGAAGACTCCAGCTTCACTGGGTCATTTGTGTAGTTTCTGTTTCATTCTGATTTAAAAAGAGGAAACACAGTTGTTTGATAATAAACAGCTTCACCCAAGCACTGACCGTGAGTGAAAGAAAAGTTTTTGTGTTATTATTCATATTCTCTGAAAGATGGACAAGAAATCAAATCAATCAAATTCTGTCAGGGTTTGTAAACTTATGAGCACATCTGTAGACGGATTTATCTGTAGTTTCTCGAGTTGTTCCACATTTTGTTTTGGCTCCTGTGTGTCTGTGCACTTCTGCCGTAAACCTGGCGCATTTCCATGGTCACACACGATTTTTAAAGTTCATTCACGAACTCTAACGCCTCGTTGAATTTCCTCATTTAGTCGTGTTCATGTTTACAGTTTGTTCTTTTCAGACGAACTCAGTGGCACATTCACACTCCTTAGTCCACTTCTTTACGCAGCCGATGTTCCCATCACAAAATCCAAATACGTTGACCCAGATTATTATTTATTACTCGATCGTCCCTTTTACCTAAAGACTCCAGGCCGTCCTGTCCTTGCGGGGGACAGATGTGGACAGATGTCATGTCCATCACAGTGATCAGCAGCTGCACAGAGGATTTAGTTAAGTCCGAGTGGTCTATAAAAAGCCCAGTGCTAATGTGTCAGGGCACAGTGTCACCGTCATATGTTACGGCATTATTGGCACGCAAAGTCCGTCCGTACAGATGCAAAACTGACTCCAGATTTGTTCTAAATGTTTCTAAAGCTTCAAAATGGGAATAAAATTAAAAAAATAAAATAGGAGAAGGAAGTAAGTACGTTGCAAAAAACTTACAAAACACTTAAATCTATCAGAAAATGACTCAAAAGTAGTGAAATGATCTGTCCATGCAGCAAGTTATCTTAAAATAAACTACCTCTATACTAAAACAAAAGCAATCTCAGAACTTTTAAGTTGATAATAAATCTGAAAACAAGATGAATAACCTGCTAAAAGTTTGAAAATCTTGGCCAGACCAGAGAAATTTGCAGTGGCAGAGAAAACGAGGGTTAATCTGCAATTTGGCGCGTCAAAAATAAGCGATTAAAGATGATCAAACATGCAAGAATCGCTCTACATACAACTACGAGAGGGGAAATGAGAAGGAAATAACTATAATATGGTTAAAAGCTTGTACTTCTTTAAAATTCATGCAATCTGAAATGTGAGAAGTCTTACATTCTACACGTTTGGAGCATTCCTGTTCGGATTATTGCGAAGGTCGAGGTTAAAGCTCCACTGACCCACTGGACTGGACCCTGTGTTTGACCTCCAGGGTTTTCAGGGCGGATCTAAAGTCTGACGTCCGATTGGTCAAAGCCGATTCACCCGAACACTGACCCGACCCGTGACACAGTTCTCAAAAAGGACGTCGTAGCACTAAAACTCGTCTTTTTTGTAGATTTTGAATAGTCATTTGCACATGTGATGGTGAAGTGTTGTTAACGACTCCACATGTCTCAAATCCAGATAAACCTTCTGTAATTATGACCTGCTTAATAAGAATACATTACGATATGCTCACGGTATGAACCTCACGGTACAATGTTTATTGCGATATCGTGGGAAAGCTCACGATATTACGATATTCTACAGAATAACAAGACTGACTCTAAAATGCTTTGCTCAGTCATTTGGTGCAACATTTATTGTCATTAGGGACGGAACGATATCCAAATCTCTCTATTTTCACCATAAACATCTCACTGTACCAGATTTCGTGCAATATTTTGTGGTGAATCTGCGACTTTTTCCTCTAAAAATGCTTCACAACCCTTAATCCAAAGAGTGAAGATGTCAAAGTGCTTAGAACAGTTATTTCTTCATGTCGTCTGCACTGAAACGGAGCAAAGGATCATGGTCTATGTAGTTCCCTCTGTTGTTGTTTTTTTTAGCTATTTCCGCATCAGAACTGTTCATTTAAGCAAAGAGACTTGTGATTCTATATATTGTGTTGCTCCACGATATTATTGTGAGACCTTTGACGAAACGATGTCACCATATTTACGTTATTATTACATCCCGAGTGAAAATCTGTTGCATAAACGAGTTTTCTTCTTCTGAGCAAGCAGCTAAACTGTAGCTCTGTAAGAAAATAATTTGTCAAATATACCACAAAATACTCTTGGCGATATAACAACGATACCATATCACCATATTTCGGTTATTGTCACATCCGTACAATATGCCACTAAATTAGTCTTTTCAAAATGGGATTTTCAGACACCGCTCACACGTTTTTGTTGGTTAGAAACATGAAAAAAACAAAACAAAAATGTGCAAATTGTTTAGGTTAACCACGTTTTCTTGTTTGGACGAAAAGACCCATGGACTCACTCAAAAGTTCAAACCACAGAATTGCTTTTCGTTTTACATTTTGATGATCCAAATTACTATTACTGGTCGTCTGTAAATTAATTCTCGCAATATTTGAGGTTCGGGTTTGGGTGGAGCTCCCAAATGAACCAAAACCAACACGGTGACACGGACGGATGGACCTATTTAAGCAGAAATTCAGTTTAGTTTGTGAAAAACACGCTGAAGGGAAGAGCTTTGTGCATTTGTGGACAGGAACGATGTCTGTGCTTTGCTCTCAGATGGATTTAACTCAAGTTTTGGCTCAGTTTTCCTCTGAACGCCCTGATACTGTAGGTTCCAGTTGCTTTCAGAGAGAACCACGTGGAAGATCGTTTGTTTCATCACATTTTGAATATTTTAACTGTGAGAAAAGGTGTTTGAATCATTTTTATTCTTAATTTTAGTTGCTGAAGTTTTATGTGTACTTTTTCAATAAGTGTAAATTCAGCATAAAAATTTCACCTTTTAAATATTCAGCTCAGATATTTTCAGATTCTCACATTCAAGTCAAATTTCAGAGATTGTAAGATTAAGTGATTTGATCTAACCCGGCTGTGTGAAACAAATTATTTTTCTTTTTAAAATTATTTTTTGTTTGGATTTCAATTAACAAAAAATGAAAAAATGAAAAAAAAAACAGTTTATTTCATTATTCTGTTTTAGTGTCAAACAAAAAAAAAACAGACTTCAAACTCTATTTCCAATATTTAATTAAAAGTTTATTTCGAATAACACCAATCAAAAAACGGTCTCGGTGCCTATTTTAATTTAGATATTTTATTCTCTCTGGTTTATTTGAAGTTCTGCTGCTAGACGGACTTTCGTGGACAAACTTGTCGTCTTCTTTTACAGCGACGCGTTTACTTTGGCGTCTTCGAAAGTAAATGTTGAACTGTATGACGAGAAACGGGAAGCAGCGATAAACTCTCCTTAGTTCAGTCGACTCCACAGAACTAGAATAAAAATAGTTTGTATTATAGATCCGGTGTCGACACTGAATTCACAGGCGCTAAAGCAGTAGAACTTATAAACCAGAGAGAATAAAATATCAAAATTAAAACAGGCACTCGGACTCCAGCCACTGTTCCAAAGCCGAGGCCATGGTTTTCGACCGGAAAAAGGTGGAGCCCTCTCCGGGTGGGTGTGGAGTCTCTGCCTCAAGTGGAGGAGTTCCAGTATGTCGGGGTCTTGTTCTCAGTGAGGGGAGGATGGAGCGTGAGGTCGACAGGTGGATCGGTGCAGCGTCGGCAGTGATGCGGTCGCTGTATCGGACCGATGTGGTGAAGAGGAGCTGAGCCCAAAGGCAAAGCTCTGGATTTACCTCAGCCACGTTCCTCCCCTCAACTGTGGTCCTGACTCTGGGGAACGACCGAAAGGACCAGATCCAGATAGAAGCGAAGAAATGAGTTTCCTCCGCAGAGGCCGGGCGCTGCCTTAGAGAGGGGGAGGAGCTCGGAGTAGAGCCGCTGAGGGGAGGGCATCTGTTCTGATGCCTCCTGGACGTCTCCCTCATGTCCTGCCAGGAGGAGGCCCTGGGGAAGACCCAGGACACGCTGGAGAGATGATGTCTCTGGGCCTGGGAAAGCCTCAAGGATCCCCAGGAGGAGCTAGAGGAAGTGTCTGGGGTGAAGGGAGTCTGGGAGTCCCTGCTCAGACTGCTGCCCCCACGACCCGGCCCTAGATAAGAGGAAGAAAATGGATAGATGGATAAAACAGGCACTAGAACTGGTGTTATTTGAAATAAACTTTAAATTAAATATTGGAAATAGAGGTCAGTCTGTTTTTTTGCTTGACACTACAACAGAATAATGAAATAACAGTTTTCCCATTGTATTTTGTTCTTAATTTTCAAAAGAACAAATGGTGCACTAATTTACTACTTTACTGTACTACTTTAGGTCGTCTGGTCTGTTCTAGTTCTAAAATCATTTACAGTCAAACTAAAAATTACAAAAAAAAACATCGGCATCATTTTGGGTGATGATTTCCTGTCCGCTCCGCTCGTGAACGAACAACTTCATGTTTATTTTTAACACTTTAGTTTTAACAGGTCAGAGGACGACTTTTGATACTTGAAGTTCGAGCAGCACAACACGAGAGACGAAGTGCGTTCTGGAAGAAAAGTGCGACGATCCGAACGTCCCTGGAGAAAACCGTCGGTCTTTGCGGCCTTTCCTGAGTGTGAGCGCCCCCTGGAGGTGGCCCGATGTTGTGCCTGTGATTTCTTATAATAACCATGTAATATTGGAGCTTTTGATATGGGGGGTGTGCCGTGTATTCGCCCTCTTCCCTGCATCTGCTGCTTTCAGTGACTCGTCCATGTGTGGAATAAAACGTGGCTCTCATGCAGACGGCCTCTGGGGTTTTTATTTTTTTATTTCATTGCCGGTGGTGTTTTCAAATCAAATAAAAGCTAAAGCGTGTGTTGAAAAATCCAGAGAGGCTTCCACATTATAAATTTATTGTCAGCAACAAACCGTAATGAAACTTGATTGGAAAATGAATGCATAAATACAAAACTTTAAGGGTCCAAAGGTGGATCCTTGAGGGACACCATCAAATTCAGTTAAACTCTACGGGAGATTTACTGTTTTTGAGAGAACAAACACACTGTAGATTAGGGTTGGGCGGTAATCCAGTAATCCAGTATCCCGCGGTATCAAAAAGTAGCAGCGGTATCAGTTTCATCACCGTGGGAAATCCGTGCGTATTTGGCCGTAGTTGAGCGTAAAATAATCGTAAACTCTCGAATGAGTCCAGTCGTACGTAAACTGTGTCGTGTGTATTTTATCCATCAGAATACAAATTGAAAAGTTACGACATCAAGAATTACAATTACGAAATGAAAAGTTACGATTACGCTTTCTTCAGTACGAACATGAATTCACAGACGTGACTTTACTGTCAAAAATACGTCCTCACGTCACAGATATGAACAGTAGATGTCGTGTTCAGCCTCTTGGAGTTAATATCGCCGCCATCTTGGTACAGGCTTCCCCGATCAAAGCTTTTTCACAGTAAGTTCCTGCTTGAGGGCGAAGTCAGACTTTCACGGAGGAGACGGTAAAGCTGCGCAGCGTCTGCGTCGACCGCCGTGCACCTCCCGAACTTTCTAACGACGCCTCAAAACGACGCAGACGATAAGGGCTGTGATTGGTCCTCTGCACCGCTCTGCATTTCCTCCTCATTCTAGACTTTGAGGAATAATGTGTTTAATGCAGCTTTGGCACATTTGTTTACGTTTTACACAAACCAAACTTCAAACCTCATGGCTCATTTGCATACAGCTCATTTGCATACAGTATAAGCGCTGATAAAAACAGCTCGTGCTCTGACGCTGATGCGATCGAACGCGCCGCAAAGTTCGGTTTGATCAGAACTTGTGCCTCATCTTCACATATAAAGCTGCGACTCCGTTTCTGAAGGGTACAAAATAATTCTGAATTAGTCACAGTAAAACCGTGAATCCTGGGAAAACACTGAGACAGTTTAACGGGATCAAAATTTGCACACTGCCCAATCCTACTGTAGCTCCACTAATATTGAACCATATTATTATTTTATATATGATTATAGGGTTAAAGGGTTTAAACTCCTAATTACGAGTGATGTGGAACGTGTGAGAGGCGTAAACTGTGTAATCCCAGCGCCGCACAGTCGGATACACTAGAAACGAAGAGAGTTTATAACAAGGTGGACTCGTTATCTCTCTCTCCTCTCATCTCTCCATCTCTCATTTTTATCTCTATCTCCCTCTCTCTTATTTTTTTTCTATTCTCTCACCTCCTTCTCTTCTCTCTTTCTTCTCTCCTCAGCCTTCCTCATTTAATCCGTCTCCCTCTTCCTCACACACTCATCTCTCCCTTTCCCCCCCTCCCTTCTCTGTTTTTACCCTCCGTTCATCCTCACATCTCGTCAGTCTCTCCATCTCTCTGGACTTGTGTTTTTCAGTTCTGCTCTCGTTCCCGTTGTTCTCTACACACTGAGGGTCTCGAGGTGAGGGCCCTGGCTGTTTGGGGCCCCTCGCCGTCTCTTTTTCTCCTCTTCCTCTTCTCTCCGGGGCCCCTCTGTGTCCCCGGAGCAGCTCATTCTCTCCCCGGAGCAGCTCTTATTCCCCCCGGAGCAGCCCTTTTTCTCCCCGGAGCAGCTCTTTTTCCCCCCGAGCAGCTCTTTTTCCCCCCGGAGCAGCTCTTTTTCCCCCCGAGCAGCTCTTTTTCCCCCCGGAGCAGCCCTTTTTCTCCCCGGAGCAGCTCTTTTTCCCCCCGAGCAGCTCTTTTTCCCCCCGGAGCAGCTCTTTTTCCCCCCGAGCAGCTCTTTTTCCCCCCGGAGCAGCTCTTTTTCCCCCCGAGCAGCTCTTTTTCTCCCCAGAGCAGCTCTTTTACCCCGGAGCAGCTCTTTTTCTCCCCAGAGCAGCTCTTTTACCCCGGAGCAGCTCTTTTTCCCCCTGGAGCAGCTCTTTTTCCCCCCGGAGCAGCTCTTTTTCCCCCCGGAGCAGCTCTTTTTTTCTCCCGGAGCAGCTCTTTTCTCCCCAGAGCAGCTCTTATTCCCCCCGGAGCAGCTCTTATTCCCTCCGGAGCAACTCTTTTTTTTCCCCCGGAGCAGCTCTTTTTCCCCCCGGAGCAGCTCTTTTCCCCCCGGAGCAGCTCTTTTTTCCCCCTGGAGCAGCTCTTTTCCCCCCGGAGGATCATGCGTGCTCTCCTGGACAGCAGCTGGCAGTTCGGTCCGGCCGGGAGGGATTCTCTGGACTGGACTCCTCCCTCGGCTCTGCCCTCCACCGACAAACAGCTCGCCGTGAGTGCACAGGCAGTTTACATTTATTTCATTTTGGTTTTTTATTCTATTTATGTCTTACTGTCTGTTTTATTTCTATAATGCAACATCCATCTGTTTCTATAATCTTTTCTTTTTTCCTAAGCAGGAGGTTGAAACACACTTTTTTTACACAGACCAAACAGATTCAAGGTTAAATTCTGTATTTTTCACTCACATCAATACAATATGTCCGGAAAGTAAATGAATAAGACGAAATTCTGCAGGTTAAGAGTAAATATACACACATTTTTTTATTTATTGTAACCAAACCCATACAGAAATAATTAAATGTAAAATGAAAAACAATAATAATTAATCTAATAATCTAAAAGAAAAAGGGAAAGACACAGAACCTTTTACTCCAGTTTATTTATTAAAATTCTTATTTCATTTCCTTTTTTTTCGCTCTCTTATTTATTTAATTTAGTTTTTGTTTGTTTTCTTTTGCATTCTTCTTATTCTTCTTATCTTATCGTATTATTTTTTGATCTCCATATATGTATAAGTGTGTGCCTATTGTGGGATTATAATTTAAAACTGTGGGGAAAAAAATTTTGAAAATTGAAAAAAAAAAAAGTTCCATCCATCCATCCATCTTCTCCCGCTTAATCCGGCTGGGTCGCGGGGGCAGCTCTCTGCCCAATACTCATAGCACCTGACCCCCCCTATGAACCCCTCTGCAGGTGGTGAGCCCACAGGAGGGTGGACAACATGGTCCTTGATGTTAGTTCATAGGGGTGCTGCATGTTTTGGGTTGATGGGGGAAACCGGAGTACCCGGAGGAAACCCATCCAGACACGGGGAGGAACATGCAAACTCCACACAGAAAGGCCCGGGTGACCCGGGGATCGAACCCACAACCTTCTTGCTGTGAGGCCTGAGTGTTGCCACTCAGCCACCGTGCCGCCTAAAAAAAAAAAGTTAAAAATCTTAAATTTAGAGAGATAATTTTGAAACTTGGTCTGTCATTTACAAAAAAAGACAAAAAAACGTAACAAAAAAAAATATTCCAAGTTTTTCATCATGTGAGGTTTTCATATAACAGAATGCATTTTATTTGTAAAAAATGTCCAAAATGTCCGGTGTTCTCAATAATAAATGGAGCCGGGTTAAAATTTCTTTTAGTTGACATATTAAATACTAAAAATCTACTGAAGGGAGTTTGGAAATATTATTTAGTATCTGAATAAACGACATCTTTACTACAGAATTGTCGAAAAATTCAAATTTCACTTTTTCCTGTTAAAACTTTGATAAATCAGACTTGGAATTAGACATCAGCAACAAATCCCTCTGTATATTTTGTGAAAATATTAAGAACAGGACTGTAAAGTTTGGTGTTTCGGTGCTGCTTTATTATTTTTTTATATATCCGTATGTGGAGGGAAAATGCATTTAGAGAAAAAAATTCGATCTACAATGTCCCATAGAACTGTACAGGCTGAAGAAACGAAGTATTAAAACACCTTTTTTCTTGGACAGTTGTATTTTATTTCCACATGAAAACTTGAACGCTGAGAAACCAAACTGACCAAAGACAACAACAACAAAAAAAAGAGGTTTTCCCTGCACTGTCTAAATTAAATTGAAGTAAATGAAAGTACATTTGTTTGTGCAGTTCTTGTGCAGTAACAAACACACTGCATCTGTGTTTCTCGGCTCTTGTCGTTAGTGGGTCAAAGCCAAACGATGATCCAATGAACTGGACTCGCGTCTAATCTGCTCCAAACATGTGGCTTTGACTGTGAGCGCCCTCTGGAGGAGAAAACTATCATTCTGCTACTGTTTCAGCTTTATTTATTCTTTTTTTTTTTAAAGTTTCTTACAGTGCGTTTGGTTTCCTCATTCAGATTTGGACTAAAACAGCCGCGAGCAGAAGAAAGTAAATAAAAAATATAAAATGGTTAATAAAACTTCTCAATAAGTAGTGATAAAAAATAGCAAGAGACTGGTGTTAAATAAGGCTTAATTATATGAATCCAGTCCAACTTTATTTGTACGGCACATTTAACCAACACAAGTGTCCAAAGTGCTGCACAGAGTACGCATGATATACATGAACACACTGAAGAAATAAAGCATAAAATAAATACATAAGCAGGTCAATAAAAACCATAAATATTCAAATTCGTAAATAGAAAAATAGCACTTAAAACTATTTCTCACACCATGTCAAAAGCTGGTGAGTAAAAAACAAATGAATCACTACATGTGCTTTATTGTTCACTGGATTTACCCGACTTAAAGTTGAACTCGGGCCCGTTTGAAGCTAAAGTTCGTTTCTAGAGGAGGTGGAATTCTGTCAGAAGCCAAAAAAACGGCACAGATCAGTGTTTCCTCGGTGGAGATCTCACTGTGGCACTGAGTCTATCAAGGCAACAAACTAGTGTAGTGATGGGGGCAAGTTCTGAACTTCCACGTAAAACACCAATTTGCTTCAGACTGAAGAAGCTTAACACCACTTTAACCCATCTGACAACAGCCACGAGTCTAACAAACAAAACACTCTGCCTGGTTCACTCATTAGTGTCTGGAAACGTTAGAAAACAACTTTATAAGCACCTCACACTTCCCTCTGTTGATTTCCCACTGCACAGGCCAAAGCCCAAAAGACTCGATCGCCGACTCCAGCAACAAGTGAAGATCGACTACTGACGGTGAAGAAGAAGAGAAACTGAAAGTTGTTGAAAGAAAATGGATCAGGAATATACTTTTTAAAAGCGTTTTTCAAAAAATTTAATTCACTCATAAATAAATGGGATTAGAAACGACATCGGCGATCGAGTCTTTTGGGCTTTGGCCTGTGCAGTGGGAAATCAGCAGAGGGAAGTGTGAGGTGCTTCTAAAGTTGTTTTCTAACGTTTCCAGACACTAATGAGTGAACCAGGCAGAGCGTTTTGTTTGTTAGACTCGTGGCTGTTGTCAGATGGGTTAGAAATATACATATTTGGGGTACTAACTATAAAACTGTGATAGAACCATTGATGAAACTTCAAAAAAGAGCGATAAGAACTATTTACAATATCAAATTTCATGACCAAACTAAATGACTGTTTATTCACGCCAAATGACTGAACTGAACGATTTGACTCCGCACCAAACTGCACAAGTGATGTGTAAGGCTAAAAGCACTTGCCAAAAAACATCCGATAACGTTTTTTGTGAAATGGAAGGCGACTATGATTTAAGAGGCTTTTAAACTTTAAAATGCCTCGTGCTCGAGCAACAAGGAAGAGCTTTTGTATCTACGTTTGTGGAGTGAAATTATGGAACAACATGAAAATAGAACTAAAACTATGTTGTGTAATTATCCGTGTTTCCAAAAGTGCGGTTAAAAAGCGACTATATCAAAATACTATGTTGAGTGTGCAGTTCTAGTGTATAATGTCCAGGAAATGAGAAATCTCTTTGCTCTTTGTAATTTGGGACAGTATGAAAAAAGGGGAAAAGGGGTGTGGTTAAATAAGTATTTACTTCCTCCCATTTATTTTTGTTTATTGATTTGTTTTGTTTTCTGTGCATGTTCTCTGCGTTACTGTCCGAAAAACATTCACTCATTCATACAGTAGATCACACTTTTATACAAATGCTGTGAAACATTCCAGGAAACAAAAGAAATGGAGAAAAGCGGGTATTCTCCACCAGAAAACTCACATATTCTACCTTAAAATAGTCATATTGAAGTTTTAACATTTTAATAAAACAAAGCAAAACATGACGTAACTTTTGTTCTTAAATCTGACTATTACACTACTGGTCAGGTCTGTGGAGAGGCGAGAATGCATTTTTTAAAGTCTTTTGGAGGATGCTGGTTATGCACATTATACAACCAAATAACCAAATTTGTATTTTTTTGCCTGGCAAGATCAAAACGTTCCACTCGTCCAGGCCCCGTCCCTCTCGTCTTTTGGGATGTCTAAAGCCCTTTTCACACGGGGATCAGTTTTACCTGTGGACCTTTGGTGATTTGTAATAATCGCGGAGGACGTCTGAGATCTTAATCCCGTGCGAATGCTCCACGTCTGTAATGTGTAAAGTAAAAATTCTGCCGCAAATGACCTACTATATTTAGATTGCAATTTATTGTATATATTGTCTTAAGATACCAATTTATATGATACATAGTTTTATAATCCTTATCTTTTTAGATCCTTATAGTGTTTGTCTATTTTTAACTTAACTGTACTTCTATTGCTGCTACTGTTTCTTGCTGTTCTCTTTACTGTGCGTTGCAACACTGAAATTTCCCCATTGTGGGACAAATAAAGGATATCTTATCTTATCTTATCTTATATATTTCTCCGAACACAGACGTCCGGTGATACTCGTCCTGTGCAACTCGGTGTTTGTTGTCGTAATTGCGTCTTTTCTATTTCTTTCTTTTATTTCCGCATTCTTTTCTGTTTCAATCTCTGTGTCAGTGTCGGTAAAATAGACAAATTTATGGACTTCGTTTATCCCGTGTGATTGCGCTGCAGGAAACACAGAGGAGTGACGGTAATTTGCAAATGACCGGACATCCCCAGGTTGTACTTCTCCCGTGTGAATAGAGTTTATAAGTTTGCCTGGACAGAACTAACAAAATAAAATTCTTCACAATGCGCAAAAAGGGCAACCAGACGTCTTTAAAGTCCTCAAGTTTTCCTTTACATACAGTATGTAGCTCAACTTTAACTCTGGGTCTCTCCATTTCCTTCCAGTTTAGAGCAATAACATGTTTGGCCCGGAGTAAACAAAAAAATACAAGCTTCTTTCTATTTAAATTAACATTAAAGCTGTTGGGGAAACTCTGTAGTCTGTAGAGTTTACAGTCCAATGGCATCTCACATTCAATCAAATCTGAGATGACAGCAGCGTCCTCTTTTCCCTCCCACATTTTACACAAACATCAGGGATATTTGGAGTAAAATGGTGAGTTTTACAGGTGTCATATGAGTCGTAAACAGCCATTTGTACCGCAGCGACCTGAATCTGGTGTCGATTGATTGTTTTTGAGCCTATAAACAGGCCCACGCCTTACATTTACTTAAGCATTATCATTGACGTCCGGTTTCCTCTGAACCGTCTTCGTCACATTTATCTGGTATTACGTCCTGTACAACTTGTATTTCCAGTGTCTACAGATAAAGTCATTTACACTCATGTACTAAACTAAACATTACATCACTGCATCATTATAACGACTCAGAATATTAGAGTTGTATAATTTTTTAAGCTGCTTCATGTTTGAACAGTGTTTAAGTTCGTCACTCGGGCTGTTCCATGTTTTATTCCCTTCATCAAACGAAATATCAGTTTCCAGTTCTGTTCTCCGGCCTGTACATTCTGTTTTTAAGTACATGTCCTGTGCTCCTCAGGACCAGCAGAGCTCCGGCGATGCCCTCAGCGCTCGCTCCTCCTCCTCCATCGCGGCGGGCGTCCTCTCGCTCCTCCTGCTCCTCTCGCTCCTCCTCTTCCTGCTGTGGCGGAGGAGGCGGGGCTTGCGTCTGGACGGGAAGCTGGGATTGGCCGGCGTGATCGCTCTGGAGGACCTGCAGGACCCCGAGCGAAACTGCGAGCTGCTGTCGTCTCTGCGGCGCGAGCACAGCCTGAGGCGGAGCCAGAGGCGGAGTCAGAGGCGGAGTCAGAGGCGGAGCCAGAGGCGGAGCCAACAGCTGCCCTCCTCCGCCTCCGACGAAGATCTGAACGACGGAGTCTTCCTCATGGTCTACCTGCCCTCGCCCTATGAGCAGACACTGACGCGCATCGCCCGGGCGGCCAGCATGACCTCCAGGGACGGCGACGCTCCGCCCAGTCCTGGTCCAGACCCGCCCTCCATCTTTGGATTAGACCCGCCCACCAGTCCTGTCTCAAACCCGCCCCTGAGTCCTGCTCTAGAACCACCCCAAAGTCCTGTTTTAGACCCGCCCCAAAGTCCTGTCTCAAACCCGCCCCTGAGTCCTGGTCTAGACCCGCCCACCAGTCCTGTCTCAAACCCGCCCCTGAGTCCTGGTCTAGACCCGCCCGCCAGTCCTGTCTCAAACCCGCCCCTGAGTCCAGGTCTAGACCCGCCCGCCAGTCCTGTCTCAAACCCGCCCCTGAGTCCTGGTCTAGACCCGCCCGCCAGTCCTGTCTCAAACCCGCCCCTGAGTCCTGCTCTAGAACCGCCCCAAAGTCCTGTTTTAGACCCGCCCCAAAGTCCTGGTCCACTCCTGATCCTTAGTCGGGGCCCAGAGACAAGCAGCCTGGAGGTGGAGGTGGAAGTGGAGCAGGTTCCTGTCCCAGAGCAGCAGCAGCAGCAGCAGTGATGGCGCTCTGAAGGGGGAGCGCTGTACAGATTCTTCAGTGGATACTGAGCTATGGAAGCCCAGTGAGGACACAACACTGACTATTTACCTTCTGGTTTTATGTTCAAGTTCCCATCTCGTGAGGAATAAACAGTAGAGCTTTGAACATGTTTTGAAGGACAAAGAGAACACAAAATGGACTGAACTGAACATTTAACTCCTCAAACATCCCTGGAGTTGTGTATTTCTTGTTTTATTAAAGTTGAACTCCGGCTCATTTGAAGCTAAAGTCATCACTAGAGGAGGTGAATTCTGTCAGAAGCCAAAAAACGGCACAGATCAGTGTTTCCTCGGTGGAGATCTCACTGTGGCAGTGAGTCTGTCAAGGCAACAAACTAGTGTAGTGATGGGGACAAGTTCTGAACTTCCACGTAAAACACCAATTTGCTTCACACTGAAGAAGCTTAACACCACTTTAACCCATCTGACAACAGCCACGAGTCTAACAATCAAAACGCTCTGCCTGGTTCACTCATTAGTGTCTGGAAACGTTAGAAAACAACTTTATAAGCACCTTACACTTCCCTCGCCGATGTCGTTTCTAATCCCATATTTATGAGTGAATTATATTTTTTGAAAAACGCAAAAAATTACATTCTTGAACCATTTTCTTTCAACCCCTTTCAGTTTCTCGTCTTCTTCACCGTCAGTAGTCGATCCTCACTTGTTGCTTCTGGAGTCGACGATCGAGTCTTTTGGGCTTTGGCCTGTGCAGTGGGAAATCAGCAGAGGGAAGTGTGAGGTGCTTATAAAGTAAAAGTAAAATCTCTCTGAAAATTGTGAAAAGCTCTTCCAAACTCGTCATGGTGAGTATTTAGGACGGTTCAGAACGCCACTGCAGACTCCTTCTGTTTTCCACGTTTTCTTACAGAGTTTTTGTTCGC
Source organism: Odontamblyopus lacepedii (assembly GCA_034769755.1). NCBI lineage: Eukaryota > Metazoa > Chordata > Actinopteri > Gobiiformes > Gobiidae > Odontamblyopus > Odontamblyopus lacepedii. The sequence continues at coordinate 39,484,180 of CM068354.1, read as the reverse complement.
TCGTGTAATCCTGTGTGCTGTGGTCCACCTCACGACCTCATCAGGTGGAAATCCAGAAAGTTCTCCTGTGTTTCCGTCTGTTCACCTTCTGTTTTATCATATTGTTTTAAGGATTTGGAATGAAGTGGCGGAGAGGGTCAGAGGAGCAGAGGAAAGCCAAAGGAAAGCCATCCAGACATGGGGAGAACACGCAAAGTCCGCAACAAAATGCCCCGTCTGACTGTCAGGATCAAACTCTGGACCTTCCCGCTGTGAGGTGCAAGTGCTCAGCCTCCATTTTGGCATCATTCATATCACTCTTTGTTGGTTTATTTAGAAACGGGTGTAACTCTGCATCACGGCGTCAAAAACTCATCAAAAACGATTTTAAAAGGATATTTGTGAGATTATTTCCGGTATTTCTCACTCTGTAAATCTGTGTAATGTTTATTGTTGGGTTGAACCATAATAAATTTCCATTTCCTGCATTTTTACTCTTTTCGTTTTTTAAGAAAGTTTGGGGTCATTCGTTGTTAGTGCGCTGTATTTGCACTTAAAATCCTTTACTTTTCTCAAAAATCGTCAGTGCGCTTTATAATCCGGTGTGTGTATTAATTCTGGTTGATTTTATGTGGTACACGGCACTGAAAAAATTGTCAAAATGTTTTAGTACTTCGTGTGCTCCGTGTACCACATAAAACTGGTTCGAGGTCAGTGAGCACATCCAGAATTCACCCGTACATAAAGCGCACCAGATTATGAGACGCACCGATGATTTTTGAGAAAAATAAAGGATTTTAAGTGCGCCTTATGGTCCGAAAACTACGGTAATGTCCGAGTCGATCTGATTTGACACTTCTGAAAGCCCAAGACGCTCTGGCCGCTCTAGGGGAGGCTAGTGCCCCGTCAAGCCCCCAGCCCGGCACCGGCCCTGCCTGTAGCCGTAGGAGTAATAGCCGTTGTAATTGATTGTCATGATGTCAAAATCATGTGGGTTTTGTACTTAGTGTTATTTCCTTCAGCATAATTGTTTGGTCTTGGTCCATTCGTGACTAATGTGAGGCAGTATAGTCACATTTTCTTTGTGTTTTAGTCGTTTTTAAAGCAGCTTTTCTGTATTTTACCTCAACAAGCGACAGTTTATGCCTCTCTTTACTGTTAACAGGGATCAGGTTGGCCAAAAATAGGGACATATGGAACATTTCTTGTATAAAACTGAGACAAATCAGTGGTTTTGGATAAATCTGCTGGGACAGGGCTCAAAACTGGGACTGTAACGGGTAAACAGGGACGTCTGGACACCCTGCTTTAGCAGTAATGTTAGCAGTATCAGTAGAAGTAGTGCTAAAGTAGCTAAAGTTACCATGTATTGGCTTGGGACGTCATTGTGGGTTTTGTATTTACGGTTGTTGGTTATTTCCTTCAGCAGTAATAGTAGAAGTAGTACTGGCAGTAGTTGAAGTAATGTTTTAGTAGTAGGAGGAGTTTATTCGGTGGTTTTACAACATTACAAAACAAAATATAAATTACAATCCCATGGATCATGACCGAAATGGTTTAGGCTGAAGTAAAAGTACTTCTAACACCAAACCCTCTTAAATAATGACAGAATTCCAAGAAAGAAAAACAGCGTATAACAAGTTTGAGTTTACAATTTAACTTTAGACTTTTTCAAATCATTACTCGGATTGTTCCTCATGCACTAACCCCTCGAACAGAAATACAACCACTTTTTTTCTTAGTTCTTATCTTAATTTTTTTTTTTTAAATAACCCTGTTCCTCTAAGGCAACAGTGCAGATTTGCATAGGAACGGTGGGGACATGTCACAACCAGTATTTGGAGAAGACAAAATAGTTCCTACCAATATTTGTCATTTTATTTTAATAAACCAAAATATAAATTTATTCCAATATTTTTCCAAACTCTACAGTATTAATTTAACACGTTTTATTGCACGTTCACTTCCGCAGTGTCCAAAAACAAGCAGCGTCCACAGCTGTGGTCTGCGAGTGCCCTGTTTCCCGGTCGAGAGAGTGACTTTAGTGTATTTAGTACATAAAACACATCAGCGGAGCCCCGGGGAAGTGGAGGGCCCACAACAGGGTGATATTATTGAGCTGTAATGCAATGCAAACCTATTTATTGATTTTGTGATGTCAATATTAGCACAGAGAGAGAGATTTGTGCAGTTTAAATGGTCGACATTTAATCTGTGATCTATAGCATTTAATCTACAGCATTTAAACTGCACAAATCTCTCAGTCTGTGCTAATATCAACATCACAAAATCGATTTTTAATTTTAATTGTAGAATCAGTCTGAGTGAACAAGTTCCTCCTGTTTTCTTCAGGACCAGAACGTTAGTGTTTCTCAGTCGTTTCACTGATGCTCGTCGTCGTTTCCTTTAAGTTTTCGTCTTTCTTCCCTTTGTAGTTGTGGATAAATTCTTCACAGACAGAATCTGTTTTTTGTCGATCTTGTTGGATAAAGTTTTGGTGTTGGGGCAGATTTATGGAGCTGGTGGAAAATATGCAACACTTTTCCACAGGGATTTTCCCGTAGAAAAGCATCGATCAGAAGTTGTGCGACTCAAAATTGTGGCACTTCCTGTGATAAAAGTCTATTTGCATGATTAATAACTAGTTTTCCCCCACATGTCCACTCAGTAGTTTAGGTATGAGAGGACTAGACTGTTACATAATAAATAAATGGAATGTTGCTTGTGTACTTAGTGTCATGTGACCTTAAGTGGTATTTCAGGACATGTTGAAACAATAGGCTCATTTTACCTGCTCCAAAACGCCCTGTAACAAGTCCCGCCCCTTCCCTTTATGAGGCTTTGCTTTCCAGGTTTGTCTTTATCTCCGGAGCCTCTGACACGTCTCGGAGGCTCTCGTGTTAGTGTGTTAGTGTGTTAGTGTGTTAGTGTTAGTGTGTCAGGGTGTCAGGATGGCTCTGAACGTCCCCGGTCTCATCGCCACCCTGCTCTTCTACGCCCTGGTCCTGGCCATCGGGGTCTGGGCCTCGGTGAAGTCCAAGAGGGACCAGAGCCGGAGCCAGGCCCAGCACAGTGACATGGCTCTGCTGGGAGACCGCAAGATCAGCCTCGTGGTGGGAGTCTTCACTACCACCGGTGAGTGGGCTTTGTTTTTAATGAGTAATAGTAGATTATGCATCATAATAAAGCAGAACACATAAGAACATAGGCTATTCCAGGGGTTCTCGATCTACCAGTCGATCGCCAAGGTGGATCCTAGTGTAGTGTAAGGAAACCAGGTTTTCCCTTGCAATGTTCGTTAGTTTCTGCTTAGGCCAAAAATTAAATTTGAAACAGAAATAAAGTCCAGATAATTTACTTCAAACATGAGAAAGCCGTACTTGTACAAGGAGTCTGTGCCGACACGTCTCTGTGCCGAGACTCAATATTTATGCCTATACAGTGATTTTTATACACAAACTATTGTGGGAGGCGAACATGGTTTAGACTTAGCGCCTCTTCGTTGGTGCACAGGCCTCTTGGCACGTCACACAGTCCAGTCAGATCCATCTGGGTGTTATCTGGCCAACAAGTCATGACATCAGTAGTTCTTGCCCTATTTAGTTAGTTTGATATTAGATAAATTGGAATATCAAACATTTGTCTTGACACACAGTTTGTCTATGAGTCTCACAGCTGTGATCAGAACCTTTATCTTCACACGACATCGGTACAATAATGAAATATAGCAGCAGTTATACAAAATAGCTAAGCCTAGTTATTTATCCTAACAGTAGTACTCGAGATCGGCCTCGAGACCATTTCTTTACGGTCTTGGACCGCGTTTGGACTCGGTCTTGTCTCGGTCTTGTCTTGAGCTCTGACACTCGTCGACTGCGATCATATACAGGTGTGTGAGAGCACGGGGGGCGTCTCTCTGCGCTCGTCTGGAGCCCGCGGACACTGTGCATCACATCACCACATGCTCCCCCAGCGCTCGCAGCTTCTCCACAACACTGTCCACTCGTGTAGCAGCCTGTATCACAGAGCAGGTTAAACTTCTGAAAACATCCTACCGTCCATCTGCCTCACGTCAGCGCACCGCTCCTCCCCACACAGAGCACAGAGCAGGTGTACAGCACAGAGCAGGTGTACAGCACAGAGCAGGTGTACAACACAGAGCAGGTGTACAGCACAGAGCAGGTGTACAGCACAGAGCAGGTGTACAGCACAGAGCAGATCTACAGCACAGAGCAGGTGTACAGCACAGAGCAGGTGTACAGCACAGAGCAGGTGTACAGCACAGAGCAGGTGTACAGCACAGAGCAGGTGTACAGCACAGAGCAGGTGTACAGCACAGAGCAGGTGTACAGCACAGAGCAGGTGTACAGCACAGAGCAGGTGTACAGCACAGAGCAGGTGAACAACGACATGTTGAAGTTTGACTAAATGCCACAAATGCTTCTATATTTGTCACATGTGCAGAGGGTAAATATTCCTGTAAAACCACCAGGTTTTGTAACTCCAGTGGAACTAAAAAAAAACAGGTTTAAAAATCCTACACACTTTCTTCACTTTCTTCACTTTCTTCACTTTCTTCACTTTCTTTAGTTTCTTCACTTTCTTTAGTTTTGTGTAAAGCGCCAGTGGAAGTTCTCAAACTGTGGCTGAGGGTCCAAAAAGGGGCACAGGGTGTTTCAGTGCAGAACAGTTTGGCTCATTTTAAGCTTAAATTAACATTTCTCAGACAAATAAATGTAGGTAATATAAATAAATAAATGATTTGCATTCTTGTAGTCAGTTGATCATTTTAACTTTGTCATAAGTGGCTCACTTGCTGGAAATGCGTGGGGACTCCTGGGCTGTTCCATCCTCTGCTTCAGGCAAAAAAACATAACGACTTTTCTTTGTGTGTTTTGTAAAATGAGTCATTAAGTCAAGTCAAGTCAAGTTTATTTCTATAGCACATTTAAAACAACTTCAGTTGAAACTGACTAACTAGTATTAAATTCCAGGGAAAAGACATGAGTTTTCAATCTAGTCTTGAACTGCGTTACGGACTGAGAGGATCTGACAGGAAGAGGAAGGTTATTCCACAGTCTGGGCGCTGCCACAGAAAAGGCTCCGTCTCCCCTTGTCTTGAGCTGAGTTTTGGGCACAACCAACAGGAGCTGGTCGGCTGACCTCAGGCCTCTGGGTGGAGTGTAGGGCTCCAGTAATTCTCTCAAATAGACTGGACCCAAAGAGTGTAGACATTTAAACACAATTAACAACATTTTAAATTGCACCCGATAGAAGACAGGAGCCAGTGCAGGTCACACAGCACAGGTGTGATGTGCTCACGTCTCTTAGTGTTAGTGAGCAGACGAGCTGCAGAGTTCTGGACGTGCTGTAGGCGCTGCAGGGAGCTCTGGTCTAGCCCCATATACAGAGAATTGCAATAGTCCAGACGCGAAGTTATAAAAGCATGAACAGCTTTTTCAAAATCTGCCCGAGAGAGGTAGGGCTTTACTTTAGCAAGTAGCCTCAAATGAAAGAAGCTGGACTTTATCACAGTGCCTATGTGCTTGTCCAGTTTAAACCTGGAGTCCATAATCACCCCAAGATTCCTCACTGCAGGGAGACAGTAGGAGGACAGGGGCCAATCACACTGTCCTGTCCAATCAGTGGGTTAGTTTGCCCAAACACAACAATTTCAGTTTTACTTTGATTTAAGTTTAGGAAGTTTGCATTCAGCCAAGTCCGTACATCCCTGAGACAGTCCTGCAGAGCTTTGCTCGTGCTCTGGTTGTTATTTGCAGTCACTGGCAGATATATTTGAATATCATCAGCAAAACAGTGAAAAGTGACATTGTGCTTTCTAAAAACATCCCCCAGAGGGAGCATATACAGTGCAAAGAGGGCTGGCGCTAATGTAGAACCCTGAGGCACGCCGTACTCTAAGGGAGACACAGAGGAGGAGGACTGTCCTAAGTTTACAGAGAAAGTCCTGTCTGACTGAAACCAGCAGAGTGCTGTACCCTTAATGCCCACATGTGTCTCAAGACGGGACAGAAGGATCCTGTGATCCACCGTGTCAAAGGCGACTGATAGGTCTAAAAGCAAAAGAACTGCAGATTTCCCAGAGTCAACAGTTAAAAGCAGGTCATTAAAAACTTTTAAAAGAGCTGTTTCGGTGCTGTGCTGAGATTTAAACCCAGATTGGAATTTTTCACCAATGTCATTAAAATCAAGGTAAGCCTGCAGTTGGTCATAAGCAACCTTCTCTAAAATCTTAGACAGAAAGGGCAATTTAGAGATAGGTCTGAAGTTAGACAGAACATTAGGGTCGAGATTAGACTTTTTGATGAGGGGTTGGACCACAGCATGTTTCAGGGAAGTGGGAAAGCGACCAGACATAAGAGACAAGTTCACAACATTAACAATATAAGGTCCAGTAGAATCAAAAACATCTGAAAAAGACACTCAAAACAGTCAAATACTGAATTACAGACTGTTGAAGCTACAAGGCCCACAGCAGAAGGCAGTGACAGTCTAAGAGCAGAAACTTTATCCCTAAAGAATGATAGAACATTTTCACAGAGTGTAGATGAGGGCACAGCAACATTTGTCATACATGGAATTAACAGAGACTTCAAAGTACACAAAAGCTTCTGGGGTTTGTGACAGTTTGTTGACACCATGTTTGATATAAAACAACATTTAGCAGCTTTAAAGCTGCACAGGCTCTGATGAGGAGGATGAGGCTGTGCTGTGTGGAGCTGTCCGAAGGATTCGTGTGCGTAGGACACAAATCTGTGCGTATTTGGCTGTAGCCGAGCATAAAATTATTTGTAAACTCTGGAATGAGTCCAGTCGTACATAAAATGTGTTGTGTGTATTTTATCCATCAGAACACGAACTGAAAAGATCAACATCAAGAATTACAATTCCATCCATCCATCTTCTCCCGCTTAATCCGGCTGGGTCGCGGGGGCAGTTTGCTGCCCAATCCTCATAGCACCTGACCCCCCCTATGAACCCCTCTGCAGGTGGTGAGCCCACAGGAGGGTGGACATCATGGTCCTTGATGTTAGTTCATAGGGGAATTACAATTAACTTTTCATTTCAGAATTACAATTATGAAATGAAAAGTTACAATGGCGCTTTCTTAAAGACAAATACGAATTCACTGACGCGACTCGACTGTCAAAAATATATCGTCACGTCACAGATATGAAAGGAGTAAAACAGGGACTAAACTAGGACTAAACCTGGGACTGATCCAGGGACTAAACTAGGACTAAACCTGGGACTGATCCAGGGACTAAACTAGGGACTAAACCTGGGACTGATCCAGGGACTAAACTAGGACTAAACCTGGGACTGATCCAGGGACTAAACTAGGGACTAAACCTGGGACTGATCCAGGGACTAAACTAGGGACTAAACCTGGGACTGATCCAGGGACTAAACAAGGACTAAACCACATCTACAGATCAAACTTTTCACAGTATCAGCGAGCGGAGATGAACCAGGACTGAACCAGGACTGAACCAGGACTAAACCAGGACTGAACCAGGACTGAACCAGGACTGAACCAGGACTGAACCAGGACTGAACCAGGTCTAAACCAGTACTGAACCAGGACTGAACCAGGACTGAACCAGGACTAAACCAGGACTAAACCAGGACTAAACCAGGACTGAACCAGGACTGAACCAGGACTGAACCAGGACTGAACCAGGTCTGAACCAGGTCTAAATCAGGAGTAAACCAGAACTGAAACAGTTTGTTTGTTTCTGTGTTTATGTGTTTATGTGTTTTGTGTGTGTATGTGTGTGTATGTGTGTGTATGTGTGTGTGTGTATATGTGTATATGTGTGTGTATGTGTATATGTGTGTGTGTATATGTGTGTGTGTATATGTGTATATGTGTGTGTATGTGTGTGTGTATATGTGTGTGTATGTGTGTGTTTATGTGTGTGTGTGTGCGTAGCCACGTGGGTTGGAGGGACCTTCATCATCGGGACGGCAGAGACTGTGTACGACCCCAGACAGGGGCTGCTCTGGGCTGTGATGCCTTTGGCCGCGACAGTCGCCTTCGTCCTGGGTAAGACCAGCCGCCACTCCACAGACCTGCTCCTGTGAGGCTCCCAGACACACAAATGTGAGCTTTAAGTCGTGTTCTGACGCTGTTCCCTCCTCAGAAACAGACCTGGAGTTGTGTTTGTTTTATTCACACATGTTTGAGTAACTCTTTATTATTACTCTGTCTACCAAAGCTCAAAACGCTCTGTTTTACTCATAGTCCATCTATATGAGTGGACACAGCTAAAGCGTTAGCCGCCTCTCTCTGCTACTGCTGCTGTGGCCTCGTTATTTTGGTCTTAAAATGTTCGTCTGAACCCGCGACACAGGATCCTGATTTTTTTCATTTTGCTGTTTTGTTCCTAAATCAAGATATGAACATAAATAACGGACCAATGAGACGCCTTCATTCCCCAAGGTCCCTCCCCTAGCGTTAGCAACAGGTTTGATTGACAGCTAGGATGTTTCATTGCTAAGTAAGTCCCCTTCTCGCTTTCCTGACCCGATTGACTATTTTTGAAATCAAATGACAAAATATCTCAAACAATTACAGTAGCTAATGTTACTAGAATCTTAACTAGCATAAAGTAAAGTGAATTTCGTTAAATTGCGACTCTATTGTTGTTTGTACATAACAGAACATAGAACATAAATGAATTACTTAAACTCACTATTTAAAGTTTGATGATAAAAGCTAAAGAAGCTGTACTTTTCTAGTGAACAGCTCCTTTTACCTTTAGTTTCATAGAGATTTGCGATTCCTGGGCTGAAATCATCCAAATGAATCTAGTGAAGGTGCGTGGAGTTTAAAAACACATTGAACCATTTCCTGTGACATGACATCACGAGGTGGAACGGAGTGTTTTCAGTTTCGGAGGAGAACTTTTATGTTATGGCTTTGTGCGTTAAACATGTGTGAATGAAACGAAACACAAATCCAGGTCTGTTTGTGATGAGGAAACTACATTAGAACACAGATTAAAATGCAAAATATGTTTGTCTTTTAGCCATATTATAAGGCTGCATTTGTGAGTTTCCACCTCCCCCATAACGTCACTCAGGGTAGTCTGTCGTATTATATAACTTCTTCCGGTGGCTCCTCTTGACGCTCTGACCTCCTGTGCTGTCTGCAGGGGGCCTGTTCTTCGCCAAGCCCATGAGGGACAGGAAGTACGTGACCATGATGGACCCCTTCCACACCAAATATGGACACATCCTGTGTGGGCTGCTGTCGCTGGGGCCTCTGCTGTCTGAAATCATCTGGGTCACGTCCACGCTCATCAGTCTGGGTGAAGCACGGGGCTCAACAAACAAAGACGATCAAATTTGTTTACATACATGCCCGAAAAGGAGTGGGAAGAAGTTAAAAAAAATGTATTAGACCCTTTTCGGCGGCACGGTGGCTGAGTGGCTAGCACTCATGCCTCACAGCAAGAAGGTTGCGGGTTCAATCCCCGGGTCGCCCGGGCCTTTCTGTGTGGAGTTTGCATGTTCTCCCCGTGTCTGGATGGGTTTCCTCCGGGCGCTCCGGTTTCCCCCATCACCAAAAACATGCACTGTAGTAGAGGTAAGATCTTAAGCCTGAGCCCAACCCGACCCGACCCGAAATTCGGGCCAAAGGGAAAAGTCCATTACAGCAAATTCCTCGAAAAGTAGATCCTTTACTAATTAGCCTTTCCTGTTAGTCAGTAAAAGTTTAGCTTAAGTCAGAGATACTCAGTTACAAACTCTAAAGTCCACCAAATTTACAGTGTTTCCAGGGTCCGAAAACGTGACGGTGTATTTTCAAAGTTAGAACTTCTAACAAACAATCTAGTAAATCCACATGGAACAATTGAACTATGCAAGTATTGTGTGTTCTGTCCGAATCAGTGTGAAAAGCTAAAGGCTGAATTAAGGCCAATTTATGGTTCTGCATCAAAACATCTGCATCGACAAACACCTCAGAAATTTTCTAACTACACCTCAAAACGACGCAGACAATAACTGTAACGCTCTAAATTTCCGATACTCCGCTCAACATATACATTGAGCAGAGGTCTATGACACTGAGTAATAATGTGTTTAATGCATCTTTGTGCACATTTGTTTACGTTTTACAGAAACCAAAGTTAAAACCGCATGGCTCATTTGCATAAGTGGCGAGAGGGCGCTCTAGGCTTCTGTGTCTCCTACAGAAAGTGTGTGTATGCATTTATTTTGAGCAATTAAGAAATGTACATTATTTTACAAAGGAACATATAACATTAGAGAAATCATAATAGAAATAACAACAAAATATTTTGCCCAAAAAGGAGTGGGAAGAAGAGAATTTATTTAATCCCACCCCCTCTTCTAATCTAACGCAATGAGCTTCTTTTTCATTTTTTAGACATTTTACATTAACTATGTGAACTAGCAAAAACCGGCACTACAAAAAGCAGTATTGTTCTGATATTAAGACCCCCTCTCTATGTACTGTGATCAAACCATATGTTTACAGAACAGCTTGAATTTATGGATATTTTGACCTTGTTTGAGACGTGTGTCCGGACTGTTCCAGAGTTTTACACCACATATAGCCACACAGAAACTTTTACGAGTAGTTCAAACATTGGGCAATTTTAAATTTCCATATCCTCTTAAATTACGAGTTCTCTCTCTCATTTTGAACAAGTTTTGTAGATTAGCTGGTAGTAAATTTTTGATTGCTCGACATAAGATTACAAGCGTATAACATTTTACAAGGTCAGGAATCTTTAGGAGCTTGGACTGAATAAAAAGGTTATGGGTGTGTTCTAGAAAACCAATTTTATGGATAATTCGCAAGATAATCAATGGATTCACTATACACTGAAAGAGCCGCTGTTCTGCTGGTGTCAGTCGATCGCACCAATACTTCTGTACTACCACCGAAAAAAATGGTAATCGAGCAGCGGAAAGAACGTTTGGAGTGAGCTAGAAACTTGTGAGGGACTGACGAAAGGCGGGGATGGAGAACGCAGCTTTACGACAAAGCACAGGCCAACGAAATACTGCGTGGATCTGGAATGCTGTGAAAAAATGGCTAGAGAGAGATTTTTGTCTCTGTCCGGAGGTCATCGAGTCCACAAATTGAGCACATCTGGCTTAAGTAGCACTAGCGTTCCCCAGGGGTCGATCCTTTCACCATTTTTCTTCACCTTTTACACGACTGACTGTGTTAGTTCTGAATCTGAGCCAATACTGTTCTTCTGACTGTTTGTTACTGAGGTGACAAAGTAGAGCCCGACTGATATGGATTTTGTTGCGATACCGATAAAATGGAAGTTGGAGCTGCCGATATAATCACCAATATATTGATGATGTAAAAATTCACTGTAAATAGGTTTAGGTTTAGCTCTATTGGATTTTCAGTGGAGTTTGTTTAGGCGACATTTCTTGTTCTTCTGCCTCTTTACGTCATATTTAAAGACAGTAGTTCGGCCTAATGGTGGTTTTGTACGATATTCCAGCCAGTAAATAAAGTACTGTAAGTAAACTACCGCTATTAGCCTTTAGCGGTAAATGCGTGTGCGCTGCGGTAATTAATGATCTGCTAAATTCCGATAATTCACACTTCTATTCACAGCTCATTTCCATATCAGGGCGTGTCCAGTAACATATATACGGCCGCTATAGTCACTTTACAGTCGCTAACAGAAGAGAAAACAGCCTGTTTATGTGTGCGAGCTACAGCAGCTAATCGCTAACCAACAGGAAAGAACCAAAACGAGCTTCAAAACCGACACATTTCCAACACTCAGCCTCACACAGGCTCCTCTCAGATCAGCACTAAGAACTGTCCTTTAATCCAGACTCACACTGAGCGTCTGTAAAAAGAATATAACCTCAGTGTTGTGCACATGGATCTACGGCTGCGGGTGTAAACAAGTGCACGTGGAGATGCGTTCAGGGGCAGGATGGACACAGACAAATGACTCCTCAGATAAATCCTGATGCCCCGCCACAGATCAGGACATTTATCTGTCTGTAAACTGGATTAAATGGGCAGAATATAGAGACTCTGAGATTTAGAACATGTCCACGTGGAATACCGGCCCAGATTGGCAAGATTTTGGCCGATAATTGATATGTTGCCAACCAATATATCGGTCGGGCCCTATTACAAAGTTAGAGGTTATAATCATTTGAGCAATTCACCAAGGTTACTCAGGGCAAAAAAACCAAAACAAACCAGTACAAAGATCAGGTATGTCCCAGAGCTACAGTCACCGCATGTGCTCTGTATTTCACGTTCGACCTGCTCACAGTGTTGTTGTTTGACTGCAGGGAGTTACGTAGAACTTCTTTTTCCTGTCCTGCGTCCTGAACTCACTCCGGGTGTGTTCCAGGCGTGACCATGAGCGTGATCCTGGACCTGTCCTACACCGTGAGCATCTGGATCTCTGCGGCCGTGGCCATCACCTACACCCTGCTGGGGGGACTCTACTCTGTGGCCTACACGGACATCATCCAGCTGAGCCTCATCTTCATCACTTCTGTAAGGACACGGGGACGTTTTCAGACCTCACTGAACCCGTCTGCAGAAAGTTCATGTACCACTCCCTCAACTATTAAAGGAGTCAGTTAATCTAATGCGTTGTTTTTAAAGCGCTCTGAAATGTGCCGTACCAGATTTACCCGTCTTAAAAACATAAAACAAACTCGTGGCACTGGTCCAAAGTCATTCCTCACACCATGAAGAGTTTATACGAGGATTTCACAGCTTCAGAGAGGAGTTCTGCAGTCACGGTAGAGCTAAGAACAAGCATGCTAACTGTGCACTTCCTGATTCTCAGACAAACAAATGGTTTAGAATGATAACTAGTGAGTTGTAGTTGTTAAAGGGGGATGTTTAGTCTGAGCTCTTATAGTTTTAACAAATGGAATAGACGTTTTTCACAACGGCCCTGTAGCTTTGCAGAACTTCCGGTTTGTTTTTCTGTGGTAAATGTGTCGTATTCTCCAGCAGCTTCATAAATCTGCCCCATCACCAAATCTTCAACCAACAAGGTCCACAAAGGAGAAACATTCTTCATGAAGAATTTATCCACAACGATCGAGGGAAGAAAGACGAAAGCTTAAAGGAAACAACAACGAGCATCAGTGAAACGACTGAGCAACACTAACGTTATGGTCATGAAGAAAACAGAAGGAACTTGTTCACTCAGACTGACTCTACAATTAAAATTAAAAATCAATTTTGTGATGTAGATATTAGCGCAGACAGAGAGATTTGTGCAGTTCTGTAATCTGTGAACATCTCCAGCATTCAAACTTCACAAATCTCTTTATCTCTGCCAATATCGACATCATGAAATCGATTTTTAATATTCTTATATTCTTGCACTCTTGTAATTTTGTAAATTACAGAGCGTCAAGAGACAGAGGCGTCATGGACACAGACACACAACAAACAAACTCAGGATATAGTGAAAATAAAGACTTTATTACTCACCTCCCATAAAGTGGCACATTTAAAGTGCAGCATCTGATCCACATTATCCATAGAAATTGTCCTCCACAAATAATGACATTCAGTCCACAAAACTGTGCAGTTAATCCAGTTTCAAGCGTTCTTTAAAAGTAAAAAGGCAAAAGTTGTTCTTCGCAGGTGTTTGTTTACGTCCACAGAGCGCAAACCTGCAGCTCAGCGACAGTAACTCTACTTCCTGTGGACTTTATCGTCTTTTCTGCTTTAAAAATCCTGTATCTGAAGTATTGCTCCACATTTCACAAATAATAATAACACAGTTTGGACTTGGAGCTCTGATCTTTGAACACGTCAGAGTCTCAGAGCGAGTGGTTTTACTGTAGACAGGAAACAGCTGACGCCATCACAGCGCTCACAGCTTTAGATCCTGTGGTCTGCAGCCAGATCTCGCTGCAGTCTGGGAGATCAGAGATTTAAAGCCTCATCAGATTCTCCTCGTGTCTCTGGTGTGCGCATTTTGTCGCACGCTTAAAAAAAGCCTCAACCACCCTCGCCTCCTCTCCAGCGACTCACAGCTCAGTTTCCTTGCTAGTTAAATAAAGTCTAAATACTGTCACTGGGAAAAGCTCCTGTGTCTCTTGTGTGCAGTGGCTGTGTGTGCCCTTCCTCCTCATGAGCCCCTCGTCTGTGGACATCACCACCTCCTCCTTTAACCACACGCACCAGCCTCCGTGGGTGGGCAGTCTGAGCGCGGGGACGGTCTGGAGGTGGCTCGACGTCTTCCTCTTGTTGGTATGTGCGTGCGGTATGTGCCTTACAGTGGCCTCGCCCAGTGTCTGTGTCACCCTGCGCTGGACTGACATGGGTTAGAATGAACATGGACATGGATAAGCTGAGAATAATTACAGTGAGGATTAATTAAATAAAAGTAGTAATTTACCTCACTTAAGTTGACATTTTAGGGATCTGCCCTTTAATTATCATTTTCAGTTCAATACATTTGAAAGCAGGTATCTGTACATTCTACGCCACTACAATTAACTATTAATTATTTTCTAATGATAGTTTGAGACCTGCTGAAAAGGCTCAAGGGTATTTTTTAACACATTTGTAGTGTTAGCAAACACAAATACACATAATAACATAATTGTAGGAGCAGTGCGGCCCTGGTAAACTGTGGTGACGTAGGCTCGGTTGCGCATTTTGGCAACAGAAGTACAGCAGAACTCAGCAGCTTGTTGAGTTCTGCCAAAGGATTATCATCAAAAGATCGTGAATATTTCCTCAACAAGCCTTTGACAAACTGTGTCCGACTGCCAGATCCTGTTGCGTAAAACTGTAAAGCTTTAGTCCGTCGGTAGAATATCGATTCTGACAAACACACACAGAACAACCAGACGTTTTGGTGCTGGAAAAGTTTTTATCTCCGTCTTCTTCTGTCCGTGTTCAGTCTGAATGAATCGGAATGAACGGGGAACAGTGACACTTCCATTGCCAAAATGCATATGCTGGTTTTTCTTTTGTTTTTTTATCAGTTCCGTCCTAAAAGGGTCTATACCACACAAGCCACTAGAATGCAAATTTGAAAAGACATTTCTGACGCGTGTTTCCATATAAATGAGCCCAAATATTCCTTTACTGTAGCACGATCGGTGAACACGGTGAAAAGACTGTTCCTCATCAGTTTGCAACACCTGGTATTCCTAATGCTGCGTTCTACTGAATGTTGTAAGTCCGAGGAAATCTGAGGTCATTTCTCGATGTAAATGCGTTCCATTGCAACAGTCGGAAAATATCTATGCCCGAAAAAGTTCAATGTTTATTTTCTTATCTTATGTAGTTCATGTCACTGTCACTAGCTGCTGCTAATATATAGAGTCTGTTAACTAACGTTAGCTGTCGGCATCTCAGTTATGACAGTTTCACTATTACACATTCAGACATCCGTCCGACTCGGTCTGCTCCGAACTAGCCCGAGTTTGTGTTTCGGTCTCCGAGATGACTGACCGTTCCTTTGCACTTTCCCGAGGTGGAGGTTAGTTTTCTCTGAGTTCCGAGCACAACAGAACGCAGCATTAAATATGTGTCGACCCACAGAAAACAATGCAACAGTGCATTTTGGCCGCTACGATAATAAAAACATTTAGAATTCAATTGTTTCTGTTGAGAAAATTCACCACAAATCTGAATAAAAATCACTACATCAGAAGCTTCTGTGCAAAACACTCAATATTTAGTACATTTTTAAGTGGATTCTTCACATGATACTTTTACTTGAGTATCGTTTTGCTCCAGTGTTTGTACTTTTACTTAAGTAACAAATTGAGTACTTCTTCCACCACTGAGATAGACCAATATGTATATGGCTGATATATCGGGTCGATATTTGCAGTGTTTATCATATGGGTTATCGACCTTAAAGAGTTCTAAGTGCTGAAATCTTAAAACATTCATGGAAGACACAGTACAAAACCTCTTCAGGCATGTTTTGATTAGGGAACGTTATGTTAGAAAACTCAAAAATCCCAAAGTCCTGCACCTTATTCCAGAGCAGGTGAACGTAACAGAACAGCACATCCGCACGAGAGCCTCGCGCTCGCCTTGGCTCTGATGTTTCCCCTGCACTTTGCCTCGGTGTCTGCAGAGTGTCGGGGACTTGGGTTTTCAGGACTTCCACCAGAGGACGCTGTCGGCCTCCTCCTCCAGCACGGCCAAACTGCGCTGCTACGCCGCCGCCGTCCTCATCCCCACGTTCGGGATCCCTCCGGTGCTCATCGGGGCCGTGGCTGCTTCCACAGGTATTACAGCTCACGACCGATCCTGCAGTCACAGCGCGATTTAGGGCGGTGAAAGAAGACAGACTGTGCTTGTGTGTGCTCAGTATAATCTGCTTTTATAATCTGTGACACCTGTGGATCATTGTGTTATAGAAATAGACATTTTAAATCACAATATTCACCTAAAATGACTCCTACAATGAGCAAGGAGCTGATAAACAAAAACACATCACAGCATTACTACAAAGAGCCGGTGTCCTGTGGAACCGAGTTACCCAGAGCCTAAATCAACACTGACATCTATCGAGTTACGCTCCCCTGTCAAAATAAGCTCCCTCACGTTTTTTCCGTTGACAGTTGTCTAGATCCGGTAAAGCCAAACCCTGACCTCTCCGGTTTGACAACATATTTGTTTGGATTAGCCAAAGTGGGTTTGATTTGGTGCTGTTTGCACACGGTGATCACACTTTATACCCGGGTTATGTCTCTTTAACTCATTTATATGAATCTGCGTAGTTCATTTGGACAGTTGTTCTGTTCTATTCTATCAAATAGTATTCAGACTAAAGGAGCACATATCGACCATTTAACCACTGAACATTGCTCCACTGTAGAATCAGCATTATTCACTCATTTATATGAATCTGTGCAAAGGAGCTCATTTCCACAGGTCTGAATCTTCTGTCAAATCAGACTCCCACTGTATAAGAGAAAGAAATGACTGGAAACACTGAACTCTTTAGCGAATATCACAGGCTACCGCGGAAATTTCCTATTATAATACAGTGATATTTTAGTTATTCGGTGCCTTTTTACACAAAGTCACAACGTTTTCTACACATGAAAACAAAATAAAATACGATGCAATGAAAATAATAACGATAAAATCTAATATTAAATCTAAACTATTCAATCATCTAAAGCAGGTATTCGGCTACAGATCCAACAAGCGCATGACGATGCTTAACTGGTCAAAACAGACAATAAAAGCAGAACATTTAAAAAATGCGACTTGTTCTTCCACTTCTGCGTCAGGAGCTCAAATCGACGGCGTGTAAACCGTAGCAGCGCTTGGGCGTCGAGCACCTCTGACCTTTCATTCCCACATGTTTGAGTAATCCTGTATTCATCTACGTCTCCGAAGCTCAAAATACTCCGTTCCCGCTTGTGATGTCACGGTTCTCGAGGTGGAACAAAGTGTTTTCTTTGTGAATGTCGGAGCTTGCGCTGCTTAGATAGCACGAGAGCCTTTTAAATGCTCCCGGGGTGGGAGCTCAGTTTATACTTCTGAGAATAATCCTATTGCTAATGTTTTATTGTTAACTAATTAGTCTTATTATAGGATTACCAGGGATGGAGTTTTTAGATTCTCGAAATACCTGTATGATAATTTAATTTGCCCTATGACCTCTTTTATCATGCCAAGTACTACGCCCTGTCCACCCTACGCTCACAATCTACTCACATAGGTCATTCGACAACATAAACCATGCTAATATTCTCACTGATAACTCTGATCTCTGTTACTTTTGGATCATATCCCCTTTTTTATATCCTGTACCTTTTATTATCACTGATTAAATTATTTTTAAATATCTTTGATTTCACCACTAATTACTCTAACCTTTTTTATTTTATATCATATTAAACTGATATTGATATTGCCACTTAATTAACCCTAATTAACACTGACAACCACTTTAACAGAATGAGTCTTGCTGAGATTACCACCAACCCCTGACCTTTCGATCATCTTAAAGTTACAGTTGCAATTATTTTAATCTTTCTCAGTTCTGAATCATACCCTAAATTAATACCAACAAACAATTCAATACTTAAACCATAATCAGAATAACATCAACAATGATTCAAAGCTTAGACTACACAGTTAATCAGCATTAATATTGCTACTCTCTCATGTAAATTCATACTCACACTGTCTCAGATGTGACGACCACGAGGATGTGATGTGTGTGGCAGCTCTGGGTGTGAGGTCTCAATCAGACAATGAACACAGATGAAATCAATTTCAGGGAACAATACTCATTTCAAGAAATATTTATTTCCCTTACACAAGATAAACATCTGGTCGTCTGAGAGGTCTTACCGATTTCTTAAGGTGTTCTAAAAGATGAAGTGAGAGTAAATGACCAAGTTTTAGTTAAGAGATTTAGAACTTTTTACGAAGTTCCCAACAAAACCTCAAAGGTCCTCTGTCCACTACTCGGTTGCACCTAACCGTTAGGTTATTCAGACTAATTTAGGTTGTCCAGAAATGCAACTTTTCGTGAAAACACACTTCACCCAATAGAGCTCACCTCACCCCAAAAACCAAGGGCAATTACCTTACCGGGCACAATTACCTGTGTACATCAGTGGTACAAGTGGCAAAAGGCCGAAGACTATTCTCAGACTCCAGCTTTTATTGAGCCCCGCGCCGGTAAACACCCACCGGTCCTTAGGCTCAACCAATTAAATTTTACAAATACAAATCAATGCCTTATTTGTCTTTCTAGACTCAACCAATCACCAATTAAACATCTTTCATGGCATTACATCATTAGTCACATGTCACAGGTTTCAGGTGGTTTTCTTCAACGGATTCAGTCTAGACTTCTTGCTGGTTTTCATTCAAGTAAGGTTACTTTGTGGTTAACACCTCTGCTTATCTTTAGCTTATGCATGCAAAAACTACAAAAGGGGTTCAAAAGTTAAATTACAATGTGCCTTATATAAAATCAGAAGATGAATAAAAATAAATAATAAAAATGAATAGAACAATAAAATGAATAATGAATTCAATTCATGAGTATTAAAATGAACAATAAAATGAATTACATCATGAGATCTCACAATTATCATTAATGGAATCAAAACAGAAAAATATAAAACTCAAAATAAAATAACTTTTCCCTTTTGGTCATTCGTCAGAAAGAAAGAAATATAAAAATCTCATTCACACCTCTTAACATCCTCCTCTGAGATTTTTATCCTTAACATTTCTCATTTACATCAATTTCAGGCCCACTGGAAATTAAGAACAATCTACAAGCTTCATGAGTTTCATGTCAGTGAATTTGTTACAGTTTTCCGGTCCTCTGATCACTTTCAGTGCATTTAGTATCACACATTCAGCCCAAACACCTGGACTACATGATTTTTAAACTCTTCTGAAAATTCACTCCATTCTGGAGCTGGGCATGCATACCAAACATATTCTTCCGCTGTTGCTTTAAAAATGCATTTGCTGTATATTCTCTCTACATGGCTCTAAATATTTTGCTGGCCAAAATTCATCCCAAAACCTCAAGGGCATATCACTTCCTCTCCTAACTAAATCCCCCATTGTACTACCTTTGATTTTTATCTATTCCTTCAGGATTTATTAATTCTTTTCCTGTTTACCAGTTAACTCAGCCATATTTAAGTTATTTGAGCAACTTGGCAATTCTTCATGTTGTTCCATCTCCTCCTCAGATCCCAGATCTATCACTAGTACATCCTCATCACTATCACTGTCCTCTCTCTTTTTCTTATATTCCATAATCACAACACACTTTCACGAACCCAGTCTCTCTTCCTGAATCGTCCCTTCCTCTCTGTGACACAAATTGTGCTCCCTGAGCTATTGTATCCAGTTCCGTATCGTCTGGCCTTCCTTTGTTCTTTACCTCAATTCCTATATGGGTTTCAAAATATGGGGAATCCAGCATTTGGTTCTCTCTGTTGGTATCACCTTATCTCTAAATATTAAAAATGTACCAAGCATAATCCGTCAGGTTGTAATCTACATATGTTCGATGGGATTGGGTACGTCAGGATTCCCGGATCCGTGTATGTGTAAAATCATATGGATGACGGGTTAGAGTTAACGTAGACTCATGCGTCTTCGTCCTCGTGACTTTGATCCCGATGGTTTGATTCTGCCCAACAAATACACAACATAAGTGACTACAATAAAACAGTGCCATTTGTCTAGCTATTCCTATCTTAAACTGCTGTACCAACCCCATAATCACACTAAGTATTAATACACTCAATAATAACGACCTAGGTCTAACCATTTTTAAATTCTCCTTCTTTGCAAAAATATCACTAACAAACTCATAATAGTGAGAATCCATAGCAACCATACCTGCAAAATTTCGTTATCGTCCGTATCACTGGACTCAAGTGGCGCCATGTAATTTTCACTCGTGTTAGACATGATCGAAAAAAGACTTCTCCTTCTCTCACTCTGTGCCCCTTGTGACAGACTAAGTTTCAGGTGCTGTGTTTTCTGTCTATTTTTAGTACTTCCTGTCCTCACACAGGGTGCAAAAATCTGATCCACCCCTCGCTCCTCCTGTATTAGAGCCCTATACATGAACTCTCTGTCTCGGGCATCTCTTCTCCTCTTATATCTCCTGCAAGGCCAACACAAGCATCTAAGTACAGACATTAATTCTGACAACACGACTATTGCCATTACTGATCGCACACAAAAATTGTCCTGTGCTCCTGGCGTATTCTTTGTTTGACACAATAAATGATTTCGTTGGTATTGGTTTAATAAGTAATAGGTTAACCTTCTCTGGACACTCGAGAGTCTTTTTAATATTGTCTCTAGGGTTTTGTCTGGATCCGTGAAAATCATTCGTTTACCCTTGGATCTTGTATCTCTTATTGTCATTAAGTTCCAGCACCAGTACACTCCTTTAGGGGTGCATGTTGCATTAGACGAGTTACTTTTAATTGATTTTAGTCTTTCAGGGCCTGGATACTTGGTCCTCATTTTATGGTGCCAGTCTCTATTAGGGCTCGCCGCCCACATAGGTACCGAATCATTGGTCAATATATACAAACAGTTTTTAGACGACTCCCAGTTTAGACCATAGGAGTTGTTGTTAACGAGTATCTTACATTTACTGTTATCAATGCTGATCATTGAGTTGCTTTCATTAGCTTTTCCGGGGTCATTAAAAGTGCCCACTCTTAGCGTGGTGCAATTTGTCATATTATATACGCCTGTTGTTATTGAGAATACTTCGTACATGATCAACTATTTTTGCCTTAATACTGTTCCATATTCTGGAATTTTTCCACTGAACATTCGGTGGAGTGGAGCCATTCGCTCCCTGTTCTTCGCTCTCTAACCCTTCCCTGGTCCTGAAATTCTGGATTCAATAGGAATGGTATTGGAGCTCCTTCTATTAGCAGCTGGTTGACCTCCTTAGAGAGGTCTTTTCCTCTATCATCCTTTTTAAATATGGATTCTTCCTCCATATTTCTTCCGGCCAGTCTTTCTGCTGGTATTTTTCGGCTTCTATATATCTGATCTTAGACATAAGTTTTGTTAATCTTTTGGCAAGTTTCCAGCATTACATGCCTTGCTGAGCTCATTTCCCAGCCCCTCCTTCCTGTTTGGGCGAAGGCCTTCTTGGTACATGTAACATTCAGATTCTGCTTCATTGAGAAACCATCCATGTATAACAAATTATCCGCAGTCCAGTCTACCTGAACAATTTTCAGCGTTTGAGACTCTGCACCAAAACTTTGCTCTAAGTCTTCCCACGTCACGTCACTAGCTGAGTTGTCACAAGCTTGCTCATATGCTTTTATTGACATATTTATAAAAACTTTCATTAACTCGGTTTCTAGGCATATTGCACGATATTGGTCGAAAGTAATGTTAAATCTGTTAACTGGGATTGCAAAGTTACTCTCGCATCTATTAATTCTGCTCTCTCTTTTAGGTTTTGCATTGTGGTTAAGTTTCCTGCCTCGGTGCTAGAACTTGAAGTAGCAGCAGTTGTAGCCATGGTTACTGTAGTCAAGGTGCTAACGGAAGTAGCTGCTGTTAGGCTCTCAACCGCAGAAGCTACAATACTGGTTATAATCACATACGGATCCTTCTCCTGCATATCTCTGGCCAATTCTATTTTGTGTAACTGGAGCCTTGCTCTTCAACCTATAATATTTTTTATTGCATTTACAACTAAGCTCGTACAACAGGCCCATATTTCCTTCTCTTCTTCTTTATCACAAAATGTTTACTTTCTTCAAACTATTTCTCCCTTTTCACTCAGGTCACAATAATTACAATCGCTCCTTTATCTGGCACGTATTTGTATATTCCTCTATTAGGCCCTGTATTATCACCAATCCTCTTTCCTTTACTGTGGATTTTTGCGTTAAGGTTTTTCCAGGTGCGCCAATATGGACATTTTGACCCGGAACTATCCCTTAACTTTTCAAACACCTCTGTTAGATTTCTACCATTATAATTCCAAATAGCCTGTGCTTCCAATGCATAGGACTCATTCCCATTCCTCATATTTCTTATGAACTCCCATGGTCCACTGCGTTTCATTTATCACTTTATCCTGATAACAGAATGGCACTGGGTATTTATTTATGCTTATCTACTATTCCCTGTATTCAGCTCCTTTCTCTAATTTCCAATGACTCTTTATTATACCCTTTTCAGTATACCTCTCCTCTAAGAGCACTACAGCTATTCCTACTCCAAATCCAATTGAGAATGCCAACACCAAATAATTCATCTTCAAGGTTACTAATAGGAATCAAGCCTAGGAGAAAATTGCTGGTATTATATATATATACGGAATACTATGGTTATAATCACAATCAACTACTATTACAACTATGAAATTATCATATTATCATTATTATCATTCATAACATGAAATTATTAGATTATTACAATTATAGTATGTTATAAATATTACAATCATAATATTTACACTTATAAATATTTTATAATTGCACATAAGGAATATTATATACAATTATAAGGTAAGGTCCAGCGCTGCCAATTGACATGTACTTGTCACATCGTGGTCATCACATCTTCCTATACTATTATCTAATTTTATGCTTTCCCCAGCATCTCCAACAAAAACTCACTTTATACTTCCCATCCAATTCTAAGCCTTTAACTTCTCTTTCCCTATATAATTTATAGGATACATTAGCGAATCCTGATTCCCTAACTCCTACTCTTATTATCCTAAATACCTCTAGTCTACACATGACACATGTACCTGACACTTCCCAATCTAAGAGCTCTCCTCGCTTTGCTAAGGGATGCATTTTTCCCACCCTTAATGGAACACGTATTAGAATTTACATTTGCTGCGGACAACAGAATTATTTCTGGATTTAATTGGACTGTATTTTTGGGTGGAGAGCGTCCCTTCTCTTTTATCCCTCTCTGCCCATTGTGTTTTCAACCATTTCATATGTCCATCTATACTATGATCATTACTTACTATCTCATCCTCCTCAACCCTAGCCTTTTAGGTTGGTGGTCCCTCATCATCATCCCTCTGTCATTCTTTTTCCTTAATTCCTTGAGAATCCATTTCCTCATTCTCACCCAACCTACATGGCCTACACTTTAAGGTATAACTTTTATTATATGATCAATTTCCTCCTCTGGAACTTGCATTATTATATTTAACTCTTTTATCTCGTTTAAACCCTGGGCTCACAATAATTTTTTATATATGCGTCTCTTTCTTCCTTTAGTCTGGTTTTTTGTTCCCCGCTCAACTTTAGATACTCTGTCTGGGTCATAAATATGGGAGGGGGAGGGGCTCCAGGTTTAATTCTGTGTTTCAGATACCATACTGGTGGCTTTCTTAACTGTCTGAGGCCCTGATCCTGCACTGGTTCTTGGCTGTTCCTGGGTTGAAAGTCCCTGGCTCTAGGAGACAATCTGCTCATTTCTTGGGACTCTACTCTGGGCTGCACTTGTCTCATTTGGTTAGCCTGTGTGATCCTTTTGGGAGAAGATCTGGGTACATTTCCTCTCTGTACTTGTCCCTGATCTTGAAATCCTATTCTGGGGCTTTCCTGATATTGCTGCCCCCGCTGATACTGCTGCTGCGGTCTGGGGATATTCTGCGCCTGTTGGTGCTGCTGCTGCCTGTGGACGCTCTGCTCTGTCCAATTATCCCTCCTTATTTCCCAGGCATGAGGTATTATTATTATTACTCCTGGACAACTGGTCTGTCCCGGATTTATTACGTGCAACATCTGTACCCGAGCCACATCGCTCATTTCCCGATTATCCTTCTGGGGATTTTCCATCTTCTCTACTCCGGGACTATTCTCCGGGTTTTCTACGTATGAATCTAACTGAGTTAATTTAGAGTACATTCTCTGATACAGCTGAGGATCTGGTTTGGTCTCTGCTCTAGTCCCCTTCCTCCTCTGCTCCTCGTTTCCTTCTGACTAATTTACTTACTACTTTAGTTACGTCACCGTTTTACTCGGGATTGGTCCACACGATTTTTACTCTCAAATACACTGACGCACGTTTTCGGACACGTCAAGGTTTACATACGCTGTTTTTCTCGGGTCAGTCCCGCACAATTTTTTACACTCAAATACAATGACGCACGTTTTCGGACACGTCAAGGTTTACATAGGCTGTTTTTCTCGGGTCAGTCCCGCGCAATTTTTTACACTCAAATACAGTGACGCACTTTTTCGGACACGTCAAGGGTTACATAGGCTGTTTTTCTCGGGTCAGTCCCGCGCAATTTTTTACACTCAAATACAATGACGCACTTTTTTGGACACGTCAAGGGTTTTGTGTAAGACGGTTTTACCGATTTTACGTCTCCTACACACTGCTTGTGAAATGAGGCAATCGGCCCCCTTATTTCTAATATCTACTATGCGTACCTTTACCACTAATAAATATCAGACCAGTATTCGATCTTTGGAAACGTAGCCTTCACGAAAACTTTGGGGTGCCTCATTACAAGTTTCCTGACCGGAATGACCCTAGTCGGAGTGGCCAGTTCCTTTCGGATCATTCCTATTAGACTCACCTATTTTTATTTTATTATTATTATTATTATAAATTTTTTTTTTTTTTTTTTTTTTCTTTTTTTTATTCTATTTATTTTTATTTTATCTATCTTTATTTTATTTTTGTTATTATTATTTTATCACTTTATTATTTTATTTTATTTATTTTTATTTTATCTTTATTCCATTATTTTATCATGAAGAAAAATAATACAATAAATATATAACCGATATATAGTTAATCAACGAGGATAACTAACGAACCTAATTATCTGAGGGTCAACAGACTTCCGTTAACCTTGGGACAGGATTTTTATCAACGCGCCCGCTTCCCTTTATTCAGACACGACCTAGTTTTACGATACCCTGTCCCTGTTCGGGCGCCATGTCGGAGCTTGCGCTGCTTAGATAGCACGAGAGCCTTTTAAATGCTCCCGGGGTGGGAGCTCAGTTTATACTTCTGAGAATAATCCTATTGCTAATGTTTTATTGTTAACTAATTAGTCTTATTATAGGATTACCAGGGATGGAGTTTTTAGATTCTCGAAATACCTGTATGATAATTTAATTTGCCCTATGACCTCTTTTATCATGCCAAGTACTACGCCCTGTCCCTACGCTCACAATCTACTCACATAGGTCATTCGACAACATAAACCATGCTAATATTCTCACTGATAACTCTGATCTCTGTTACTTTTGGATCATATCCCCTTTTTTATATCCTGTACCTTTTATTATCACTGATTAAATTATTTTTAAATATCTTTGATTTCACCACTAATTACTCTAACCTTTTTTATTTTATATCATATTAAACTGATATTGATATTGCCACTTAATTAACCCTAATTAACACTGACAACCACTTTAACAGAATGAGTCTTGCTGAGATTACCACCAACCCCTGACCTTTCGATCATCTTAAAGTTACAGTTGCAATTATTTTAATCTTTCTCAGTTCTGAATCATACCCTAAATTAATACCAACAAACAATTCAATACTTAAACCATAATCAGAATAACATCAACAATGATTCAAAGCTTAGACTACACAGTTAATCAGCATTAATATTGCTACTCTCTCATGTAAATTCATACTCACACTGTCTCAGATGTGACGACCACGAGGATGTGATGTGTGTGGCAGCTCTGGGTGTGAGGTCTCAATCAGACAATGAACACAGATGAAATCAATTTCAGGGAACAATACTCATTTCAAGAAATATTTATTTCCCTTACACAAGATAAACATCTGGTCGTCTGAGAGGTCTTACCGATTTCTTAAGGTGTTCTAAAAGATGAAGTGAGAGTAAATGACCAAGTTTTAGTTAAGAGATTTAGAACTTTTTACGAAGTTCCCAACAAAACCTCAAAGGTCCTCTGTCCACTACTCGGTTGCACCTAACCGTTAGGTTATTCAGACTAATTTAGGTTGTCCAGAAATGCAACTTTTCGTGAAAACACACTTCACCCAATAGAGCTCACCTCACCCCAAAAACCAAGGGCAATTACCTTACCGGGCACAATTACCTGTGTACATCAGTGGTACAAGTGGCAAAAGGCCGAAGACTATTCTCAGACTCCAGCTTTTATTGAGCCCTCATACTGCAAACACCCACCGGTCCTTAGGCTCAACCAATTAAATTTTACAAATACAAATCAATGCCTTATTTGTCTTTCTAGACTCAACCAATCACCAATTAAACATCTTTCATGGCATTACATCATTAGTCACATGTCACAGGTTTCAGGTGGTTTTCTTCAACGGATTCAGTCTAGACTTCTTGCTGGTTTTCATTCAAGTAAGGTTACTTTGTGGTTAACACCTCTGCTTATCTTTAGCTTATGCATGCAAAAACTACAAAAGGGGTTCAAAAGTTAAATTACAATGTGCCTTATATAAAATCAGAAGATGAATAAAAATAAATAATAAAAATGAATAGAACAATAAAATGAATAATGAATTCAATTCATGAGTATTAAAATGAACAATAAAATGAATTACATCATGAGATCTCACAATTATCATTAATGGAATCAAAACAGAAAAATATAAAACTCAAAATAAAATAACTTTTCCCTTTTGGTCATTCGTCAGAAAGAAAGAAATATAAAAATCTCATTCACACCTCTTAACAGTGAATGAAACAAAACACAACTCCAGGTTTATTTTTGATGAGGAAACGGCATTTTAACAGGCATAAAATGGGTGTAATATGAGTCTTTGAACCCACACTGCGGTCCTAAAGGTGACGGAACAAGACCTGCACATTTAAATACTAATGGTGTATGAGTGTGTTTTATAGTGACGTATGTGAGTGGAGGTGTTGTAGGTTTTTGTCGTGTTTTATGAAGTGGGGGATGTGGCCTTGATCCAGCAGGGACTAAGGATGGAAATTAGCGTTGGCTACAGTCCTGCATATTTACAAGTCCATGTTTGTTTCTTACATGATCTTGTCTTTTAATATGCCTTGTCCCTTTAATAGATAAATACAAATGACTGTGCTTGTGCCAGACTGGAACCAGACATCGTACGGAGCCCCGCCCCCACACGAGCGCGGGCAGACGGGCCTGATCCTGCCCCTGGCGCTGCACCACCTGACCCCGCCCTACATCTCCGTGGTGGGCATCGGGGCCGTGGCCGCCGCCGTGATGTCGTCCACGGACTCCGCCCTCCTGTCGTCCGCGTCCATCTTCTCCACAAACATCTACAAGAACATCCTGAGGACCAAGGTAAATGAAGCTCACTGAGGCCGGCAGCTGTAGGAGGGAATGTGGAGCCAGTTCCAATTTTTTTTTTCCCCGAATTTATTTATGGATAAAAGCGCCACGAAGTGCTAGTGAAATTAAAAAACCCCGGGATCATATAGAGCAGGTCAATACGATCATTTTAAGACCAAAATGTTGAGGCTCACGGCAGCAGTTAGAGAGAGAGAGGCGACAATCACACAAAACAAAAGAGTAAAATGGCAAAATATACTAATAAAACCATTTGTATCTCTCAAGAAAAACATACTCGGTCACCGTACTTTTTCTAATTTCTTAAAGTCATCAAGACACTCCAATCTGAGGTGGTTCTGAGGCAGAGTGAGAAGTGTCCGTGAGGGGTTTAGGTGCGTTTAACGGCATCAAAATTTGGATACCGCCCGACCCTTGCACACAGAACGTTCCGCAGTTTGGTTTTGTAAATAAAATGATGCCGTTGTTGTTTTAGGCGTCGGAGCAGGAGCTGCGTTGGGTGATCAGAGGTTCTGTGGTGGTCTTCGGGCTGGCGGGCTCCTCCCTGGCGTTCCTCCACACCGGGGTCATGGCGTTCTGGGTGCTGGGAGGAGAGATCGCCTACATCCTCATGGTCCCTCAGCTCGTCTGCGTGCTCTTCGTCCGGATCTCCAACGGCTACGGGGCGGCGGCGGGCTTCCTCACGGGCCTGCTCTCGAGGCTCCTGTGCGGGGAGCCGGTGCTGGGCCTGCCCCCCGTCATCCACTTCCCCGGGTGTGTGCTGGAGGACGGCGTCTATGTCCAGTACTCGCCCATCAGGTCCATCTGCATGCTGGTGGTCTTCTGCACCATCCTGCTCGTGTCTTATGTGACCAGCGTCATGTTCAACAAAGACCTGCTGCCCGAGCGCTGGGACGTGTTTCATGTGAAAGAAACTCCAAAGAAACCAGAGATCAGCACGGAGCTTTCGGAGACTGTGCAGGAGAACAGAGCCACTCAGCCCATGCTGGAATCCACCTGCTGAATATACTGGAAATGCTCTGCCAAACTCTATTTTAGA
Organism: Odontamblyopus lacepedii; assembly: GCA_034769755.1. Classification (NCBI taxonomy): domain Eukaryota; kingdom Metazoa; phylum Chordata; class Actinopteri; order Gobiiformes; family Gobiidae; genus Odontamblyopus; species Odontamblyopus lacepedii. Next base: position 39,455,334 of record CM068354.1, on the reverse strand, counting down.
ATCCAGAATTGCACCTCTCTACATGTTAACCAGGACGTCATCAGTCTTAAGGCCCAGAGAGAGAAACTTTCACTCAAACTACATCGTCGCAAGTGATAAAACTGACCGTCCTTTTTGACTTTTTGTATTCTACGACCTCTTTTGCTGCTGAAAATCAGGCTCATATTCAGTTTGAGGCAGTAACACCAACGCAGCAGCTCACGCAAAGTCAGAGTTGTCCTTACAAATGTCTAAAACGTGTCGGGAACGTCTGCAAACTCAGGCTTTTCAAACGTGGTACAGCATCAGTACGCCACAGGATGTTTTCATTTTGCTGAAGTTCTAACAGGATGTCTCAGTGCACGTTACATAACAACGTGCGACAGCAGCTCAGATACAGGAGAGGTGACGCCTCTGGTGCTTGAAGACACATTTACACAAACTGAACAGGTCCTCGTGGAGCGATCCAGTGTGAACCTCAGTGTTCAGAACATCTTTGATAAACTAAGGCTATGTTTAGACTGCAGGGTTTAATGCTCAACTGGGATTTTTTTGTGAAATCTGCCTTTTTTTTTTTTTTTTGCTAGGTAGTTCACATTTCCAATTAAATGTGACTTGTCTGTGATCTCCAGTGTGAACTTTAAATGGCCCAAAAGTGTCCCACATGAGCATTGGAGACACGACGACGTCACAGCAGCAGCTCAGTATTTACAGAAGTCGCCTAAACATGGACGCTGCATTGAGCTCCTGGAGATTTTAAAGTTGCTGTCGTTCCACTCTCACAGGAGGAAACACGTCTTCAGCCTATTTCAGTAGAAAACATGTCGGCGTTGGGCTGGATTGGCTCACAACAGGAGCTTGTTACAGCACAACAGCCAAACTCTCGCTTGTTGATGATGTGTAGGTCGGATGAATGCGTCCTGACCGTTCAGACTGAAGTCTCACGGCAAAAGATCAGATATGCATTGGTTTTAGAAGCACATATCCAAGTGGATTAAATGTCATTAAAAGATCAGATACAGGTCACATAGGAGCAAAAAAATCAGATTTGTGTGACTTCAGGCTGCAGTCTGAACATAGCCTAAAGCTCAAACAGCCTGAGGAGAACAAAACATCTGACAAACACCAGACAGACTTTGTGATCATGGGGCTGGGAGTGAATTGGTGGAGGATGCTGCTGTTAAATATCAGGTGCAGGATTCTCAGGTCTAAACAGCAGCACAAATCAAAGGTGCAGTTAGAACATCAGCTGGTCACTGCTGCAGTAAATGAAGAACACGGCACACTGACCAACCTTTAAATTACTGTATTTTTCGGACTGCACCAGTCAAAAAATGTGTAATGAAGAAGAAAAAAAACATATGTAGAAGTCGCACTTTTTGAGGTAAATTATTTAATAAAATCAGAGACAAAGAACCAACATGTCATCTTGAAAGGCGAGTTATAGTAATAAAATGTTCAGCTCCGCTCAAATGAAGCTCCCGATGTTCACGGTTACAGGAGTGAATCTGGAGCCTTTTTGGACGGACATAATAGCAAATAAAAATTCAGGATCGTGTGTCGCGGGTTCATACGAACATTTTAAGACCAAAATGACGAGGCCACAACAGCAGGTCCAGACAGAAAGGCGACAAGATTCTAAGCTCTGTCCATTTATATATTTGGTCTATGGGCTGTCAGAGTGAAAAATTTAATATATAAGCACCTGAGTATAAGTCGCAGCCAAACCATGAACAAAAGTGCGATTTATAGTCAGAAAAATACGGTAGTCAGAATAAAATGACGATATACATTTTCACACATTCTGTAATGAGGCAAACTGTGTAGAATTAGTAATAACGGCCTGAAGGTTTCCCAGGGCCAGAGCTCCGGGTCTGACAGACTCTGAAACGGCTGCCGGCAGTGGACGAGGTCTGTGTGGCGTATTATCACACAAAAGGAGGAAGACCCGGACCACAGGCAGATGAAGGAGCACAATACCACTTATATAATAATAATAATATTACATTTTATTTATTAGGCGTCTTTCTGGACACCCAAAGTCGCCTTACAACATCAACAAATTAGTACGATTAAAACATACAGTTAAAGTGGGACAGTGTTTAACTTATTGATTGTGTTTAGTATTTTATTAGTATTTAGTAATGTATTAGACAGTATTTGAATTGATTGATTGCATTTAATCGACTTAAAATGAGTTATTTAACAAAAGGATTCCCATAGAAACTAATGATGTGGGCTGTAATGAATAAACTTCATGGACTTTTAGACTCTGTGGATTATTGTTGCACCGGGATGTGACATTATCAAAGGTAGAAGAAGAAAGTGTGAGGCTTTTACTGAAGTATACTAGTGTACATTTACAGGCCTAACCAACAGCAGAGAGTGAATTACATCAGTACGTTTGAATATTGTCCAGAAAAGCCAGAACAACATTTACACAAAATAAAATCATTCCTTCATCTGTAACCGGGCGTGTTTATGTCTAAATGTGTAATTCAGAGCTGTGAATGGAACCGGACTTTAATAGAGCTGCAGTTTCCTCACTCTCCCCTTTATTCCTCCAAGTACGACCCACTTTATCAACTCTTTCTGAAATGTGGCTGTGGGCAGAGTTTAGCCGTTTGGTCCGACTTTAAAGTGCAAATCTGCAGTATTTAAAAAAATAAAACCAAGGCAGTTGGTGGAAGCATTTAGGTTTATTGGTGTATACGTCCTGGTTTGGTCGTGTGGTTGTGCGGTCAGTGTCTGCTGTGCGGTCAGTATATTCTCTGGTGTGTGGTCAGTATATTCTCTGGTGTGTGGTTGTGTGGTCAGTATATTCTCTGGTGTGTGGTCAGTATATTCTCTGGTTGTGTGGTCAGTATATTCTCTGGTGTGTGGTTGTGTGGTCAGTATATTCTCTGGTGTGTGGTCAGTATATTCTCTGGTTGTGCGGTCAGTATATTCTCTGGTTGTGTGGTTGTGTGGTCAGTATATTCTCTGGTTGTGTGGTCAGTATATTCTCTGGTGTGTGGTCAGTATATTCTCTGGTTGTGTGGTCAGTATATTCTCTGGTGTGTGGTTGTGTGGTCAGTATATTCTCTGGTTGTGTGGTCAGTATATTCTCTGGTGTGTGGTCAGTATATTCTCTGGTTGTGTGGTCAGTATATTCTCTGGTTGTGTGGTCAGTATATTCTCTGGTGTGTGGTCAGTATATTCTCTGGTTGTGTGGTCAGTATATTCTCTGGTGTGTGGTCAGTATATTCTCTGGTTGTGTGGTCAGTATATTCTCTGGTTGTGTGGTCAGTATATTCTCTGGTGTGTGGTCAGTATATTCTCTGGTGTGTGGTCAGTATATTCTCTGTTGTGTGGTCAGTATATTCTCTGGTGTGTGGTCAGTATATTCTCTGGTGTGTGGTTGTGCGGTCAGTATATTCTCTGGTTGTGTGGTCAGTATATTCTCTGGTGTGTGGTCAGTATATTCTCTGGTTGTGTGGTCAGTATATTCTCTGGTGTGTGGTTGTGCGGTCAGTATATTCTCTGGTTGTGTGGTCAGTATATTCTCTGGTGTGTGGTTGTGTGGTCAGTATATTCTCTGGTTGTGTGGTCAGTATATTCTCTGGTTGTGTGGTCAGTATATTCTCTGGTGTGTGGTCAGTATATTCTCTGGTTGTGTGGTCAGTATATTCTCTGGTTGTGTGGTCAGTATATTCTCTGGTGTGTGGTCAGTATATTCTCTGGTTGTGTGGTCAGTATATTCTCTGGTTGTGTGGTCAGTATATTCTCTGGTGTGTGGTCAGTATATTCTCTGGTTGTGTGGTCAGTATATTCTCTGGTGTGTGGTCAGTATATTCTCTGGTTGTGTGGTCAGTATATTCTCTGGTTGTGTGGTCAGTATATTCTCTGGTGTGTGGTTGTGTGGTCAGTATATTCTTTGGTTGTGTGGTCAGTATATTCTCTGGTTGTGTGGTCAGTATATTCTCTGGTGTGTGGTCAGTATATTCTCTGGTTGTGTGGTCAGTATATTCTCTGGTTGTGTGGTCAGTATATTCTCTGGTGTGTGGTTGTGTGGTCAGTATATTCTTTGGTTGTGTGGTCAGTATATTCTCTGGTTGTGTGGTCAGTATATTCTCTGGTGTGTGGTCAGTATATTCTCTGGTTGTGTGGTCAGTATATTCTCTGGTTGTGTGGTCAGTGTATTCTCTGGTGTGTGGTTGTGTGGTCAGTATATTCTCTGGTTGTGTGGTCAGTATATTCTCTGGTGTGTGGTCAGTATATTCTCTGGTTGTGTGGTCAGTATATTCTCTGGTTGTGTGGTCAGTATATTCTCTGGTGTGTGGTCAGTATATTCTCTGGTTGTGTGGTCAGTATATTCTCTGGTGTGTGGTCAGTATATTCTCTGGTTGTGTGGTCAGTATATTCTCTGGTTGTGTGGTCAGTATATTCTCTGGTTGTGTGGTCAGTATATTCTCTGGTGAGTGGTTGTGTGGTCAGTATATTCTCTGGTGTGTGGTTGTGTGGTCAGTATATTCTCTGGTGTGTGGTCAGTATATTCTCTGGTGTGTGGTTGTGTGGTCAGTATATTCTCTGGTGTGTGGTCAGTATATTCTCTGGTGTGTGGTTGTGTGGTCAGTATATTCTCTGGTGTGTGGTCAGTATATTCTCTGATGTGTGGTTGTGTGGTCAGTATATTCTCTGGTGTGTGGTCAGTATATTCTCTGGTTGTGTGGTCAGTATATTCTCTGTTGTGTGGTCAGTATATTCTCTGATGTGTGGTCAGTATATTCTCTGGTTGTGTGGTCAGTATATTCTCTGGTTGTGTGGTCAGTATATTCTCTGGTGTGTGGTTGTGTGGTCAGTATATTCTTTGGTTGTGTGGTCAGTATATTCTCTGGTTGTGTGGTCAGTATATTCTCTGGTGTGTGGTCAGTATATTCTCTGGTTGTGTGGTCAGTATATTCTCTGGTTGTGTGGTCAGTATATTCTCTGGTGTGTGGTTGTGTGGTCAGTATATTCTCTGGTTGTGTGGTCAGTATATTCTCTGGTTGTGTGGTCAGTATATTCTCTGGTGTGTGGTCAGTATATTCTCTGGTTGTGTGGTCAGTATATTCTCTGGTTGTGTGGTCAGTATATTCTCTGGTGTGTGGTCAGTATATTCTCTGGTTGTGTGGTCAGTATATTCTCTGGTGTGTGGTCAGTATATTCTCTGGTTGTGTGGTCAGTATATTCTCTGGTTGTGTGGTCAGTATATTCTCTGGTGAGTGGTTGTGTGGTCAGTATATTCTCTGGTGTGTGGTTGTGTGGTCAGTATATTCTCTGGTGTGTGGTCAGTATATTCTCTGGTGTGTGGTTGTGTGGTCAGTATATTCTCTGGTGTGTGGTCAGTATATTCTCTGGTGTGTGGTTGTGCGGTCAGTATATTCTCTGGTGTGTGGTCAGTATATTCTCTGGTGAGTGGTTGTGCGGTCAGTATATTCTCTGGTGTGTGGTTGTGTGGTCAGTATATTCTCTGGTTGTGTGGTCAGTATATTCTCTGGTTGTGTGGTCAGTATATTCTCTGGTGTGTGGTTGTGTGGTCAGTATATTCTCTGGTTGTGTGGTCAGTATATTCTCTGGTTGTGTGGTCAGTATATTCTCTGGTGTGTGGTTGTGTGGTCAGTATATTCTCTGGTTGTGTGGTCAGTATATTCTCTGGTTGTGTGGTCAGTATATTCTCTGGTGTGTGGTTGTGTGGTCAGTATATTCTCTTGTGTGTGGTCAGTATATTCTCTGGTGTGTGGTTGTGTGGTCAGTATATTCTCTGGTTGTGTGGTCAGTATATTCTCTGGTTGTGTGGTTGTGTGGTCAGTATATTCTCTGGTGTGCGGTCAGTATATTCTCTGGTTGTGTGGTTGTGTGGTCAGTATATTCTCTGGTTGTGCGGTCAGTATATTCTCTGGTTGTGTGGTTGTGTGGTCAGTATATTCTCTGGTTGTGCGGTCAGTATATTCTCTGGTTGTGTGGTCAGTATATTCTCTGGTTGTGTGGTCAGTATACACTCTGTTGTGCGGTCAGTATATTCTCTGGTTGTGCGGTCAGTATATTCTCTGTTGTGCGGTCAGTATATTCTCTGGTTGTGCGGTCAGTATATTCTCTGATGTGTGGTCAGTATATTCTCTGTTGTGTGGTCAGTATATTCTCTGGTTGTATGGTCAGTATATTCTCTGGTGTGTGGTTGTGTGGTCAGTATATTCTCTGGTTGTGTGGTCAGTATATTCTCTGGTTGTGTGGTCAGTATACTCTCTGTTGTGTGGTCAGTATACTCTCTGTTGTGTGGTCAGTATACACTCTGGTGTGTGGTCAGTATACTCTCTGTTGTGTGGTCAGTATACACTCTGGTGTGTGGTCAGTATATTCTCTGGTGTGTGGTCAGTATATTCTCTGGTGTGTGGTCAGTATATTCTCTGGTGTGTGGTCAGTATACACTCTGGTGTGCGGTCAGTATACACTCTGTTGTGTGGTCAGTATATTCTCTGGTGTGTGGTCAGTATATTCTCTGTTGTGTGGTCAGTATATTCTCTGGTTGTGTGGTCAGTATATTCTCTGGTGTGTGGTTGTGTGGTCAGTATATTCTCTGGTTGTGCGGTCAGTATATTCTCTGGTTGTGCGGTCAGTATATTCTCTGGTTGTGTGGTCAGTATATTCTCTGGTTGTGTGGTCAGTATATTCTCTGGTGAGTGGTTGTGTGGTCAGTATATTCTCTGGTGTGTGGTTGTGTGGTCAGTATATTCTCTGGTTGTGTGGTCAGTATATTCTCTGGTGTGTGGTCAGTATATTCTCTGTTGTGTGGTCAGTATATTCTCTGGTGTGTGGTCAGTATATTCTCTGGTGTGTGGTTGTGTGGTCAGTATATTCTCTGGTGTGTGGTCAGTATATTCTCTGGTGTGTGGTCAGTATACACTCTGTTGCGCGGTCAGTAGTAGAAGGGGATGTCGTTGGTGCAGAAGTTGGGCTGGGGGGTCTCGATGCAGTCGATGCAGGTGCAGTCGGACGTGTCCATGGAGCAGCGGCCGCAGTGACAGCTCAGGGCCACCAGGTAGCGCACCACAGGGTCCACCCCCGGGGGGCAGTCCGGCAGCTCCAGCTCGCGGTAGAAGTAATCCCTGTATGTGCACACGTCCTGGTACATGTAACCGAACGGGAGTTTGAGCACAGGGTCCTGCAGAGACACAGTCAGACCGCTCGAGTATGAGGAGAAAACTGTGAATTCTGATTCATGTGAGACCAGAATGTAAATCCAAAAACAAACAACTCCCATCATGTGTTTTTTACAGAAATAAACCAACTTTAGGTCTGGTTATCAGTAGCATTAACATATCTGTCATCACATAGTACTTTCTGTAGTGTGTTGTGCTTTTCCTCTAAACCTGATGACTTTTAACAGAACTGAATGCAGCCTGAGCTCTTTAAGAAGATACTACAGTCACACTGACCCATGTCCCCAGAGGCTTAAACAGAATGTTATGGTTAAACGATGGTTAAAAGTTAAAAGTTGTTTTTTTTTGTTTTTTTTTGCATAATATGTTCTTTAAAGGGACAGTTGTGAATTTTGGACATAGTTCCTCATTTCCTGTGAGCCAGAGTGTTGGAGACGTGTGGAGACACTTGTTTAAATCTTCCTCCAGTCCTTGTATTTGCAGAGGTGCTGGTGCTAGGCTAGTGCATGTCAATGGCCACAGTCGTCCTGCCACTAAAAACAGTCTGACCCACTCCACAGACCCGAGGAAAAACTATTAGAACTCCAGACTGTCCCTGTGAACGTCTGTGTCCACAGAATCATGTCTGAAATAAAACTAACCTTGTGTCGCCTGAATCGTCGCATGTTGAGGGACTATTTTCTCATATATCAGTCCACCACTGCTGAGCTTCTATCAGGAAGAACAACTCACTGCTGCTCAGACAGAAATCCTCCAAATGCAGCGGTTGGTTTTACTTCTGAAATGATTCTCTGGACACAGACGTTCACATCAACAGTCTGGAGTTATCCATATACAAGGACTGGATGGAATATTTAATTTTCTCCACATGTCTCCAACACTCTGGCTCACTAGAAAATGAGGCCCTATGTCCAAAATTCCAAACTGTCCCTTTAAGAAAGGAAAAGGTGCATGACACAGGGGGGCACAGGGCTCAGGGGCACAGGGCTCAGGGGGCACAGGGCTCAGGGGGCACAGGGCTCAGGAGGCACAGGGCTCAGGGGGCACAGGGGGCACAGGGCTCGGGGCTCAGGGCTCAGGGGGCACAGGGCTCAGGAGGCACAGGGCTCAGGGGCACAAGGGGCACAGGGCTCAGGGGGCACAGGGCTCAGGGGGCTCAGGGCTCAGGGGGCTCAGGGGGCACAGGGCTCAGGGGCACAGGGCTCAGGGGCACAAGGGGCACAGGGCTCAGGGGCACAGGGCTCAGGGGCACAGGGCTCAGGGGGCACAGGGCTCAGGGGCACAAGGCTCAGGGGGAACAGGGCTCAGGGGCACAGGGGGGTCAGGGGGCACAGGGCTCAGGGCTCAGGGGGCACAGGGCTCAGGGGGCACAGGGCTCAGGGGCACAAGGGCACAGGGCTCAGGGGCACAGGGCTCAGGGGGCACAGGCCTCAGGGGGCACCTTGGTGGGGCAGTTCCCGCTGCAGATGGTGGTCTCCACAGTGTGACAGCGAGGACACCCCTCCTTCTCCAGAGACACCGTCTGGTTCACCAGCTGACAGCGCGGCACGTGGAAGCTCTCTGCACAAACACACACACACTGATGCATGTGTTCTTGATTATGGGCGGGGATAGGGGGTAGGTGGGTGGCAATTTTCTAAACTTTGACATCTCAAATGCAGGACAATAGGATTACTGAAACATGCATGAATCACACAGTATACAACTATAAAATAATGATTAGGGAATAATAATACAATTTAGTTTAACAAAATTAGCCGTCTGTGGTCATGTTATCTTTCTTCTTAGCAAACTACAACAACTTTATGTAATTTAAATGTGCTTAAATCAAATATCTGACCTGCAGGAGGCACAGACCAAACGGAGAGACAGGTGATGAGCAGGAGGGAGCTGAGAGGAGAACCTGTGAGCACGGCCATGGTCCTGCAAAACAACCAGCTGAGCTTCACACAGATATAAACATTTAAAACACGAAAAAGCCTCAATACTTAATACCGATTCCAATACCATAATGATAATAAAAACCCTCTTTTTTTTAGATAATTAAGTGTGATTTTCAACATTAACGTTCAAACAAGAAAGTTTACAGGAAGTTCCTTCAAATACAAATCCAATATTTTCACCTTTTGAGATTAAAATAATACAAATATACCGAATAACACACAGAACAGAGCGATAAAGTGGTACGTACCTGTGTGAAGCGGTGGTGGTGGTGGTGGTGGTGGTGGTGTTCATGGTCATGGCGGAGTTTTTAAAGAGCGGCTCTGAGCGTCTCCTTGGCGACAGTGGTCACATGACGCTCTACTGTCCGAACAGGAAATCACTCTTTATCCACATCAGGTCAGCGAGTCCTGGAGAGAAGAACCAAACAGGAAAACTCAGAAATAGACACTGGGGAGATCGGGTTTCGCCTGCGTCATCCGGGATTCGAACCCACAACCTTCTGGTCCAAAGCGTGAGTGCTAGTCTGAGGTGATCATCATTTGGATAGAGATTAGGGATGCACTGGTCCATCTTTTTCAGTTCTGATACGATTCCGATACTGTGATCTGTATATATCTAATCGACACAACTAGTCTGGACCCCTGGAGAGTCTGAAATCTGCTGAAATCCCACAAGACGCAAACACAAGGACACGACAGACTGACACGATACGCCGACAGAACATCGGCTCTTTCTGCAGGAGACATGCGCAGTAGAGCACAAAGTGACGTAGTCTGATAGTCATTCTGTATGTCCAACCAGGAAACCACCTGAACCGATATTTGGAATATGATATAATAGTTTTGGATCAGTGCATCCCTATTAGAGATAGATCCGGTCAAATTTATTTATGTTTAAACCTTTATTTAACCAGGAAGTCCCATTGAGATTCAGAATCTCTTTTTCAAGAGAGACCTGGCCAAGGTAGCAGCCAATCCACAAAAACAGTTACATACATACATATTAGCAGCACTTTACATTTTCATAATAGATTAGATTAGATTAGATTAGTTTATTTGTTAGGGGACAATGCAATTTAATAAAACACATGAACAAACATGAGTAAAATTGCCAGAATTAGCCAACAGGCTACTTTTCATCCGTAGTCCCCTGGCCACGATGGTAAAAGGCAGAGAAAACTGATACAAAGAAAAACATTGTTAAAACAGAATTAGACACTGACAATACAAAGATGAAACAGACAACAAATATTTACAAAAACATAACATAGACACAAAGTTCTAGTTTTTAATGCTGGCAGCTGTATGTATTTACCATCCATTCTCTTCAATGTTCTGTGAATGTCTTATATGAGGTTTGTTTTGAATAACTTCAGGTGAAGAGTTCCACTCTCTGGCTCCTCTCACAGACCAGGCCGACGGACTAAAGCTGCTCTTCCTCAGAGGAGTCTCCTCTCACTGAGCCTCGAGTCACTCGGCCACTACTGTTTTTTTGGCTGATGAAACTTGCCAGTGGAGCAGGAGCCAAATCATGCAGAACTTTGTACATTAAACATAAGTTAGCAAATTTATGAAAATCTGACCAACTTAATAAACCATACTTTTTCAAGATTGTACAATGGTGGTAATGTTTAGTTTTTTTATCCAAGACTTTGATAGCTTGTTTATATAATGTTTCCAATGATCTTAAAGTGCTCTGCGTGATTCGCTTGAGACCAGCTCGTTAAGCAATAATTAAAATGACTAAAAACCATGGAATGTAAAAATGTTTTTGCTGCCTCAGTTGACATTTCATTTCTAATTGAACGAAAAGTTGCAATATTAAACTTAATTGTTTTGCACAGCTTTTCAGAATGAGATGTAAAGGAGAGATGAGAATCGACTATCAGTCCGAGATATTTATACTGAGTTACAATCTGAAGCTTTTCCCCTGCAACATATATTTCAGGATCACGGGAAACCCTGTTGGTTTTACTAAAAAAACAAAAAACAAACAAAAATAATAATAATAATAATAATAATAATAATAATAATAATAATAATAATAAAATAATAATAATAATAATAATAAGTACAGTATGTTAAAACATCTCAAGAAAAACAAGCACATGTGTTTATTACCATTTTTTTATGGAAGTTTTAAATTCATTTATGGAGATGAGAGTTTCTAGTTTAAGGTCTTTCTGTAGGTTATTCCATCCCCAGGGTGTATGTGCAATTTTAAGTCAATTAAGTAAGTCAATTGAGAACGGGTTCTGTATGTAGCATGTTTTTGGTGATGGGGGAAACCGGAGCCCGGAGAAAACCCATCCAGACACAGGGAGAACATGCAAACTCCACACAGAAAGGCCCGGGCGACCCAGGGATCCTACCCGGAAGCTGTAAGGCATAAGTGCCAGCCACTCAGCCACCGTGCCACCTTTCCAAATCATAATCTGTATAAAGAAGTGGACTAAGTGGCTGTGACGTCACCCACAGCGTTTGCTCCAGTCAAATGAAGCTCACTGAAGCTGGCTGTTATAGGAGCCAATTTGGAGCCAAATTAGAAACAGTAATTTATTTATGGACGAAATAGCGAAATAAAAACACTGGATCATGTTGAATCATGTTCATGTGGCTGTAACCCTTGTGACCCTTGAGCGTTTGGACCCTGAGGACGAGAGGAAGAGGAGATGAGCTGATGCGCTGCAGTAATCCAGTCTGATCCTCACAGAGCACGCTGACACCGCTCCTCCGTCACTGCAGCTTCAGGAGGAGCCGAAATAGATTTACTGCAGGTTACCAGTGTTTTATTCATGTTTGGTACTTTCTAATGAGCTGAGAGTATCATCAGATGTTCTTTTTACACACAGAAGTAAGACGTACACTATTGAACAGTGAAAGGAGTGATCTAAGTTATTTCTAAAGTTAGATCACCCACATCATAGAGTTATTAATGGGGACTAAATAAGTGAATACTCCCAAACTCCTCATGTATGTATTTATTTACTTGTATATAAATATGTAAGGATTATGAATGAACAATATTTGTTGTTTTGTAAAGTGCCATATATGAAGAGAATACTTGGATCAAATTATTCTCTTTACTGTTTTGATTTCATATATTTATTTTATATATTCAGAATAAATAAATACATTCATATAAATAAATACATAAATAATACTGTTATGCACGTTTTTCTAACCATTACTTATTGAGTGGGCTAATATCTGTGGTGAGGAAATGTTTAAATTAAAATAAAATAACAGAAATTTTCTAAAACGGAATGCCTTTATCTACTAGTTTGTCATCAGAATGGGAAATTGCCTCTAACGGATGAAAAAGGGTCTATAACACAGATTGTATATACAGATATTAAGGTATAATATATAATCTTTATACAGTCCATGGTTTGTAAAGCGGCGCTCTGGGGCGGAACCTTTATACTTATGCCTATGTTTCCGTCCGGGGTGTTTTAGCTCCTGGACAAAACAATGCTAGAGCGCATGCGCAGGGCGCAGAGTGAGCCGCGTTACAAAATTTGATGATATAAGAGCGCAAACGAGACAAAATCAAAGCTTTACACGTTTATTACCGAATAAATCCACCAGTGCCATGTCCGGAGAGGACGAGGACACCGACAAGAAGGTAAACCCGCGAACTAGAGCCGAAAAACGGGCTTTAAACAGGCTAATAGTCTCTGAATGCAGGATCCAGAGGTCATTCATGAGACGACACGAGAATACACGAGTTAATTATGGCCCAATCCTTTTTTATATTCAATATGTCGTTTGCATCACGTAACATCAGTAAATCTATAATGTCTAGCTTATCATAATGAAATCTTAACAAAGCTTTTACCGTCCTGTTCATTCAGAAATCTAGAGGCAGAATCAGATCATAAACACAGATGTGCCGTTTATGAAGCTTTTTAACGTGTTATTCCCTGACACTAAAGCGCAGAACAGTTAAATATAATTAATATTATTAATATAGTCAATAGAATTTAACCATGTGCTATAACATGTGTCATTATCTGTCATTTGCTAGTATCTGCATGGTCCATTTAAAGTTTTATTTGAAGTATTTGTCTTAGTGTGTTGTACCTTTCATCCACTTGGCCATTGGAAATATTTTTTTTATTTTTAGTAAGATGCACGCTGATTGTGTTGTAGTAGTCCTCTGAAGGGGGGATGACCTAGTACAGAGAGCAAAAACGAAAGTGAAACTCGTAAAACATGTTAATATGTTCTTTTTGTCACATGTAGAATTTATAAAACGATATGGTAACATGGCGATTCAAATATGTGATGTGTGCAGTAATACCCCATAAAAGTGTAATACCCCCTCTTTAAGTTGCGTATACATGTGATAATAATGGAAATTTGACTTTAAAAAAAGTGGTGCAGGTGAAAAAAAAAATTAAAGAAGATGTCAAAATTATAGTGAAATAATTAAGCGTAATAAAACATATGTATACTAATGTGATAAATGTGTGTCAGGGTTTCCGGCTGTTGGGGATCCTGGACATCCAGAAAGTGCCGTGTGCTCGAGATTCTCTGCTGTACGGAGCGGGCGGAGGGGTGGCTGCAGGACTGCTGCACTTCTTAGCCACCAGTAAGACTATTACTACTGCAATACTTGTACTGTGTGTGTACTAGTGTGACCAGTAAGCAAAGAAATCAGTCTTACATGCCTCCCAGAGTTCATCAAGATTTTTTGGTTTTGCCTTCCATGCTTCCTCTTTCATTCTACCCCAGACATGCTCAGTGATGTTCATGTCTGGTGACTGGGCCAGTCCTGGAGCACCTTGAGCTTCTTCGCCTTGAGGAACCTTGATGTAGAGATAGAAGTATGGAGCACCATCCTGCTGCAAAATCTGACCCCTTTTATGGTTGGGAATGTAAGAGGTGCTAATACTTCTTGATATTTTAGGCTATTGATATTGCCTTCCACCCTGCAAATGTCTCGCACACCCCCATACTGGATGTATCCCCAGACCATGATTTTTCCTCCACCAAACTGAACTGTTTTCTGGGTGAATCTTGGTTCCATGTGGGCTCCAGTAGGTCTCCTGCAATATTTGCGGCGGCTGTGATGTAATTCAACCGAGGATTCATCTGAGAAATCCACCTTCTGCCACTTTTCCAGTGTCCATCCTTTTAGCAGGCTGTGGGCCTTGGCAAATGCCACACGGTTTTTGAATTGCCTTTTGTTTAGTGCTGGTTTCTGTGCACTGATTCGACCATGGAGGATATTTCGAGACAGAATTCTACAAACTGTTCTGGTTGACACAGGAACTTGAGGTGACCAGGCCTGGTGGAGCTCTGCTGCAGTGGAAAAGGGGCCTTGGATTTTCCAATCAACAAACGGTCCTCCCGAGCAGATGTCTTGCGGGGTCTGCTGGACCTGGGTTTGTCAAAAACATCTCCAGTCTTTTCAGATCTTTTTCTTATTCTTTGTACTTGACGCTGAGAAACATTGAAGGTGTCAGCCACCTCAGCAGTGGATCTGGTCTTCAGCCTCTTGATAATTAACACTTTGGTCTCAGGGTGGATCTTAGGCAGGTTGTCAGAGGTCAAGTTGCAGTTGATGTGAGGGTCTGGTGTGCTGGGGTTCTTTTTATACACACCCACTAAGTGACTGATCAGTAACTGATCACAGGTGAGGCTGTAATCTAGGACTGGGTGCATCATATGACAAGGAGACAAGACTTTTGTCTTGCCAAAATCTGACCTTTCTGTGTTCATTAAATGATCAATCTTTCTTCAGTGAAGCAAATTTGTTTTAGTATATTGAGCATAATTTGGGAGGGTTTTGTCTTTCATATGAGACATTTCTAAAACCAATTGATTAATTTAAAGTCAGGTTATAAACTTTTGTTTCTACAAAATGGATAAGTGACAAGACTTTTGTCAGGGACTGTACACATATACAGTCATGTGAAAAAGTTTGGGCTCCCTGATCATTTTCAAGATTTTCCTTTATAAATCATTGGTTGTTCGGATCAGCAGTTTCAGTTAAATATATCATATAGCAGAAAAACACAGTGATATTTGAGAAGTGAAATGAAGTTTATAGGATTTACAGAAAGTGCAATAATTACTTAAACAAAAGTAGGCATGTGCATAAATTTGGACACCTCAACAGAAAAATTACATCAATATTTAGTAGATCCTCCTTTTGCAGAAATAACAGCCTCTAAACACTTCCTGTAGCTTCCAATGAGGGTCTGGATTCTGGTTGAAGGTATTTTTGACCATTCTTCTTTACAAAACATCTCCAGTTCAGTCAAGTTTGATGGTGCTCGAGCATGGACAGCCCGCTTTAAATCGCACCACAGATTTTCAGTAATATTCAGGTCTGGGGACTGAGATGCCCATTCCAGAACGTTGTACTTGTTCCTCTGCATGAACTGCCTTAGTAGAATTTGAGCAGTGTTTAGGGTTGTTGTCTTGTGGAAGTCTCCAGCCCCGGTGCAACTTCAACTTTGTCACTGATTCTTGAACATTGTTCGCAAGAATCTGCTGATCCTGACTGGAATCCATGCGACCTTCAACTTTAACAAGATTTCCTCTCCCTGCACTGGCCACAGGCCCACAGCCTGATGGAACCACCACCACATTTTACTGTGGGCAGCAAGTGTTTGTCTTGGAATGCTGTGCTCTTCTTTCGCCCTGCACACCGCCCCTTACGTCCAAATAACTCATCAGTCCACAGCACCTTATTCCAAAATGAAGCTGGTTTGTCCAAATGTGCTTTAGCAGAGCTCAAGCGACTCTGTTTGTGGCATGTGCGCAGAAAAGCCTCCGTCACATTACTCTCCCATACAGCATCTGCTTGTGCAAAGTGCTGAATAGTGGATCGATGCACCGTGACACCATCTGCAGCAAGATCATGTTGTACGTGTGTGGAGCTGGTCTGTGGGTTAAGTTTGACTGTTCTCACCATCCTTCACCTCTGCTTATCTGAGATTTTTCTTGGCCTGAACTAGAACTGTGCCTGTGGTCTTCCATTTCCTCACTATGTTCCTCACAGTGGAAACTGACAGCTGGAATTTCAGAGCTTTTTGTATCCTTCCCCTAAACCATGAAGTTGAACAATCTTTGTTTTCAGGTCATTTGATAGTTGTTTTGAGGCTCCCATGATGCCACTCTTCAGAGACGATGCAAAGAGGAGAACAACTTGCAGCTGCCCCTTAAATCCCCTTTCTCCTGATCGGCCTCACCTGTGTCTGTAGGCCAAGGGTCAATGAGCTCACCAAACTAATTTTGTGTTCCAATAATTAGCGCTAAAGGTATTAAAAGCAATGAAACAACAAGGGTGCCCAAATGTATGCACATGCCGACTTTTGTTTAAGTAATTATTGCACTTTCTGTAAATCCTATAAAGTTCATTTCACTTCTCAAATATCACTGTGTTTTTCTGCTGTATGATATATTTAACTGAAATTGCTGATCCGAACAAACAATGATTTATAAAGGAAAATCTTGAAAATTATCAGGGGTGTCCAAACTTTTTCACACGACCGTACATGCTTACATACATGCTTATATACATACATACTACTGCAATACTTTTATTGTGTCTGTTCTAGTGTGACCAGTAAGACTATACTCTTACTACTGCAATACTTGTGTGTGTACTAGAGTAACCCGTGTACTATAACACTGTTACTGTGATCTAGTGTGTTGTGGTGTGTGTGGTCCTGATCGGTGTTTCTCTGTCCACAGGTCGGGTCCGGAGGTCCTATGACGTGGGCTTTGCTGGATTCTTCTTCACCACTCTTGGGTCCTGGTAGGTCGACGTTAACTTACAGGGGAAATGTAGCACATTCATTTACAGTAATGAATATATTAATGAATATATCTTTTGAAAATGGCTATAAATACTATAAAGGGCTTGTCATAGATTTTTCTCTGTCAAAAACAACCATAAAGACAATCTAAAGTCTTGCATTTATACATTTGACCACATCTGCTCTCACCTTTCCCCTCTCTCCAGGTTTTACTGTCGATACAACAACGCCAAGCTGCGGTTCCAGGAGCGCATGATCCAGCAAGGCCTCCGCAACAAATTGGTGTACCAGGGAACCAGCCGGGACCTGACCACGAAGAGCCCCCCAGAGCCAGAGAAACCCGGGGAATCCTAACATCCAGACCCCCAGAGCCAGAGAAGCCCGGGGAATCCTAACATCCAGACCCCCAGAGCCAGAAAAGCCCGGGGAATCCTAACATCCAGCCCCCCAGAGCCAGAGAAGCCCGGGGAATCCTAACATCCAGACCTAAGTGGACCTAGAAGGGAATTTTGCACAAAGGTCTGAGTGAGGACTGCAGGATGGAGACATGTTGTACTTAGTGTACAGAATTGAGCTTTAACAGTTTTTAACTATTGTCCCCTCCTCAAAAACACCTGGAGATGCAATTTGTTCATTTATGCTTGTTTCAATAATACATTAATCCAAAGTCGTCTTCTCTGAGCCTCAGAAATGCTCCGTTTTCTTCTTGCCAATTTAGTTGCATCACAGGCAAAACTCTGGACTTTTCCGGTGCCGTTCTTAAGTCCAAGAGCAGGACTCATTCTGGGGTCAAATCCTGTTCACAACTTAAGTGTTTTGCCTTCACAATCCTAAATGTGTCACTGGAAACTGAGGTGTAGTTTATAATGATTATCTTAAGTGAAAAGCCGTGAGAATGCAGAATATGTGTTCTGTAAAATATGTGTATTTTGTGTTCTATATAAATATACGTGCAAACAGAGCTGCTTATTATAACATCTTATTTTGAAAGATGTACAGTGTGTACACCATAGACCGTATATATGAGTGGACATAGCTATCCCGTTAGCCGCCGCGTGCAAAGTAGGAAGTGCTCCAGGAGGCTCTTCCGGCTCCTTCTCTCCCTTTTTCCCATTGACTTACATTGGAATCTGATCGCTCCTCTGTACCTGTTGCTGTGAGCCTCGTCATTTTGGTCTTAACATATTCGTATGAACCCACTCTACATGATCCTGATTTTTTGTGTGTGCTATTTTCTCCATCAAAAAACCCTGTTCATAACATAGAGCCTGGCTTCAGATTTGCCCCTGTAGCCGTTAGCATCACTTGCTCACTTAGTCCACTTCTTTTATACAGCCTATGGTGTACACACAAGAATGATGCCTGATACTGTTGTAATAAATTGAATTTTTGAAGTGTATTTAAGGGAACTTCTTATTACTTACATACATGCATACATACATACATACATACATGCATACATACATACATACATGCATACATGCATACATGCATACATACATACATACATGCATACATACATACATACATGCATACATACATACATACATACATACATACATACATGCATACATACATACATACATGCATACATACATACATACATGCATACATACATACATACATACATGCATACATACATACATACATACATACATGCATACATACATACATACATAGATACTTGCTTACATACATACATACATACATACATGCATACATACATATTTACATACATGCTTACATACATACATGCTTAAATGCATGCATACATGCATGCTTACATACATACATGCTTACATACATGCTTACATACATACATACATGCTTAAATACATACATACATACATACATGCTTACATACATACATGCTTACATACATCCTTACATACATACATGCTTACATACATACATGCTTACATGCATACATACATACATGCATACATATGTACATACATGCATACATACGTACATACATGCATACATAAATGCTTACATACATATATACATACATACATGCTTACATACATACATGCTTACATACATACATACATGCTTACATACATACATACATACATATATACATACTTGCATACATACATACATATTTACATACATACATACATACATGCTTACATACATACATACATACATGCATACATACATAGATACTTGCTTACATACATACATGCATACATACATATTTACATACATGCTTACATACATACATGCATACATACATACATACATACATGCTTAAATACATACATACATACATGCTTACATACATACATGCTTACATACATCCTTACATAGATACTTGCTTACATACATACATACATGCATACATACATATTTACATACATGCTTACATACATACATGCTTAAATGCATGCATACATGCATGCTTACATACATACATGCTTACATACATGCTTACATACATACATACATACATACATGCTTACATA
>CM068354.1:39318485-39425985 GCA_034769755.1 Odontamblyopus lacepedii | reverse complement strand
CTACTATTGTAGCCACAGCTGCCCTGAGGCAGACTCACGGAAGCGAGGCTGCACCACCATTCACGCACACACCATTTTCATACTAGGCAATGTGGGTGATGTGCCTTGCCTAAGGACACTACAACTGTTTCTGCCACTGGCGCCCCCCTGTGGCACCTGGAATTCCCAGTGGTCTCCCATCCAAATACTAACCAAGCCCGGCCCTGCTTAGCTTCTGAGATCTGATGGGATCAGGCTTTGACGGCCCGGTATGGCCAAAAACAACCATAAATACAATCTAAAGTCTTGCATTTATACATGTGACCACATCTGCTCTCACCTTTCCCCTCTCTCCAGGTTTTACTGTCGATACAACAACGCCAAGCTGCGGTTCCAGGAGCGCATGATCCAGCAAGGCCTCCGCAACAAATTGGTGTACCAGGGAACCAGCCGGGACCTGACCACGAAGAGCCCCCCAGAGCCAGAGAAACCCGGGGAATCCTAACATCCAGACCCCCAGAGCCAGAGCAGCCCGGGGAATCCTAACATCCAGACCCCCAGAGCCAGAGAAGCCCGGGGAATCCTAACATCCAGACCCCCAGAGCCAGAGAAGCCCGGGGAATCCTAACATCCAGACCCCCAGAGCCAGAGAAGCCCGGGGAATCCTAACATCCAGACCCCCAGAGCCAGAGAAGCCGAGGACTACAGGATGGAGACATGTTGTACTTAGTGCACAAAATTGTGCTTTAACAGTTTTTAACTGTTGTCCCCTCCTCAAAAACACCTGGAGATGCAATTTGTTCATTTACGCTTGTTTCAATAATACATTAATCCAAAGTCGTCTTCTCTGAGCCTCAGAAATGCTCCGTTTTCTTCTTGCCAATTTAGTTGCATCACAGGCAAAACACCAGACTTCGGTGCCGTTCTTAAGTCCAAGAGCAGGACTCATTCTGGGGTCAAATCCTGTTCACAACTAAAGTGTTTTGCCTTCACGATCCTAAATGTGTCACTGGAAACTGAGGTGTAGTTTATAAAGATAATTATGTTAAGTGAAAATGTGAAATGCTGCCGCCAAAGTGACCAAAAGCAAAAAGAGAATTAAAACTGCAAGAATGCAGAATATGTGTTTTTTAAAATGTGTTTTTGGGCTATATATAAGTATATGTGCAAACAGAGTTGTTTATTATAACATCTTATTTTAACAGATGTACAGTGTGTACACACAAGTATGATGCCCGATACTGTTGTAATAAATGAAACTTTTGAAGTGTATTTACAGGAATGTCTTATTATTCTCTCTCTCTCTTACTGTCACTATAGACTTTATTATGTATTATCTGTATTATCTCCTCTCCTACAGTTCACCTCTGTTCTGTCCCGGCTCTTATTTGACACAGGACATAAAGTCTGTCTCAAGAGTCTGATCTGTTATAACTCAAGCAACATGTTCCATTTCTGAACCTTTGTGTTGTAGAGTCAAACCTGCACCAGGACTGCAGCTGGATGAGCAGGACTTCAGACTGCGTTAGTGGATTTGTCCACTAGATGGCGCCACTGCATTTGAATTCACTGATCTCCGTGAACATGACGCCAACACTCTCAGCTGCGTGGCCTACATATGTGTTATGTTATGTATAAATATATAAGCAATACCTGTATTGTCTTTAAGAAGCATCTTTAAAGCTACACCATGAAACTTTCTACAGTTAAAGAGTTGAAGTTTAAACCACTTTGTAACATTCTCCATGTAGATCAGTTTTATACTGTGGAATATTATAGCCAAAGGAGGAGAAGGAGGAATCCCTGCTCCAGGCCAAGGTCAATAAACATGCTTTTATTTTAGTTGATTTCTGGGCTAAAAGTTACATGGTGGGGCTTTAAACGGCCCAAGTTTTGCTATTTTATAATCTATGTTATCACCACAAACCTGGACTTGTGTTTTGTTTCATTCACACAAGTTCTTCTCTCAAACTGAAAACACTGTTCCACCTTGTGATGTCATGTGGTGATGCAGGAAGTGCTCCACTGTTTTAAAACGTCATAAAAACCGATTTAGATAAATGCAGCTGCTCACTTGAAAACCGCTTCATGACATCACGAGGTGGAACAGAGCATTTTGAGCTCTGGAGATGTGAACAGACTAATGATAAAGTGTCACTCAAACATGTGAATGGAACAAAACACAACTCCAGGTCTGTTTTTGAGGAGGAAACAACATTAAAACATGACTTACAATGATACAGGGGCTTTAACCGCTAATCTTAAATATCGATTTAAATAAAACACGTTCTAACTCGTGGCAAAGTCAAATAACCTCATCACCAAAGGTCATTTTAGAGAGGCTATTTTTTGTTAAACTCGAAGTGTGTGATATTGTTAATGCTGTTGTTAATTGTTATTGTTAATATTGTTGCTATCCTCAAAGTCCTGCATAAAGCAAAGTGCAGCGTTTCCTGTAAATATTCAAAGATTGTCTGAGATGAGCTTAAAAGACCCAGATTCAGAACCGAGATGATGGAGCGAAGCGTCGCTGTGACAGGAGTTCATTCATGAAATAGTCTTGACAAAGAAATCAAAGGACCGAGAACAACGGCTTAAAAAAACAACAACACATAAAATCCAGTGCAATGTGAATGTATGAAAAAGAAAACTGAGACGCTGCTCATTAAAGTGAAGGTTTCTGTTTGCAAAGTGTTTCTCAGTGTGAATATACAGTGTCCCAAAAAATCTGACATTTCACAGGTCAATAATTTTGGCAGTTCTCAAATTTTCACAGAATATTTAGAAGATTTTATATTTTATTTTATTTATTTATTTATTTTTGTTCTGTTGTCAGGTTGAAAATGAAATAAGTATTAACTTTTTATAAACATGATCTTAAAAAGGGCTTAAAAAGACTTGAAAACACCTGTAGGAAACCTGAAATCTAAAATCCTAATCTGTTTCTTTACATTCTGTGAAAATTTGTGGTTATTTCAACAAGAATTGCCAAAAAAAAAAAAATTATTCTCCTGCGAAATAATGTCACATTTTCGGGACGCCCTGTATTGTCTGGAAAATGGGGCAGAAAACATACGATTCAGGGAGATATTAGGACACTTTTCATGTCTTTTTACACTTTATGAATGGAATAAACAGGAGACGGAGAGGCGTGTGGGTTTTGCAGGAGGTAGTTTATTGGACGTCGTTGAAGAGCGCCCCCTACACCCCGGGAGAGGCAGAGACATGACCACGTGTTAGTCCACGATTCTCCTGCACAGAACGACCTGAGATGTCCGTATGTACAGCCGCAGGTAATTTCACTACGGCAGCGACGTGGGGGCCCCGCTCGTGTCGTACAGACCCTCGGATGAAGAATGTGCACGTGTCCAGCAGGGGGCGTTACATTCTCCAGGCAGTGGTGACAGTCGGTTAGTGGCAGTGTAATGTGTAATGGAATGGTTAGTAGAGCGCGAAACCGGCGTAGCGTCGTTTTAAACAGAGGTGGGCGCTAAGTTACATTGAATTCAGCAACTTCTGAGTAATATTGTAATTTTAGTACTTCTTGAGTAACAAATCTGACAGCGTAACAGCACGTTTTCATTTTTAAAAGCTTCACGTCGACAATACGAACTGATTTGAACATTTCTTACAGAGCTCCATCAGTTTAGTTTCTCTTATTTTTGGGTCTCTCCTTTAAACCTGCACGATTCCACGGAAACAGAACGTTAAAATAACACTTCGGAACATTCTCAGTGGACGCAGATACCACAGAGAATGTTACAGGCAAAGTAGGGTGACCAGACGTCCAAAAGTACCCGGGACAGTCCCTGTTTTAGAGTCCAGTGTCCCCTGTCCCAGCAGATTTATCTAAAACGACTGATTTGTCTTAGTTTAATAGAAGAAATGTCCCAGTTGTCCCTATTTTTGACCAATCTTTTACAGTAAAGAGGCCAATACATTATCTTTTTTAGCTAAAATACAAAAAAACATGCTTGAAAATGAGCAAAGGCCAAAAAAAACACCAAAAAAACAATGTCAGAAGTCCCTCAGATTAAACACAGAGACTTGTAAGGACAACGTACGTGCTCTTTTCACAGTTTTACCGACCATCCAAACCCGGGTGTGTCCCAGTTTTTAATTTTTAATATCTGGTCACCCTACGCAGAAAACATAGAAAATGTTACGGGCAAAGGAGGGTGACCAGATTGTCCAAATTCAAAACTGGGACACATCGTTTTGGGATGGTTGGTATGAGTAAAATTGCGGAAAGAACGTGTCACTTTGTCCATTCTCGTTTGTTTTCTCATTTTCAAGCACCGTTTTGGGTATTTTAGGCAAACAAATGACAATTTATGCCTCTTTTTTTACCATTGGCGGGGATCAAATTGGTCAAAAATTGGGAGAACTGAGACATTTCTTGGATAAAACTGTGACAAATTAGTGGTTTTAGATAAATCTGTTGGGACGGAGGACTTAGGACTCAAAACTGGGACTGGCTCAGGTAAATTGGGAAGTCTGGACACCCTAAATGGACAAAGCTTCCATGGAAACCAGCAAGACGAAGCCAAATAAGAGTCAGGTTTGTGGAGATGCAAGGACACGGGTTTTTCTATGTTTTTCAGTGCAAAAAACACAACCAAACTGCAAAAAAAAACCACATATGCTTTTATTTTAGTGTATTTTTCTGCTAAAATGTTGCGTAAAGCCAGATTTTGAGAATTTGAGATTTTGCAAATTCGTTTTTACTCTCACTTGAGTCAATTCTTAGGCCTTCTTTTGCTTCGACTTGAGCACAATCTTCCTCTGCCCACCTCCGTTATAACACTACGACCGGCTCTGCGCGGAACAATCGATTATTATGTTAGTTGCTTCACAAAATTTCATCATAATATATATACTTTTTAAATTTCTAAACATGTAAAAATGCGCGTCGGTGACAAGCGTTCACACAAACAGTGACAGGTTCAGCGGCACTCGGGATTCTCAGATCACGTTTAGCGAAATCGAATTCAGTGACGCCGGCGAGCGGATTACGATCAGTCGTCATCGTGAAAACACAAACCACGTCCCCACAGGCAAAAGTGACAAACGGTTTTTAACGTGAATTTCGTCACGTTCCGATCACGCGACACGAGGAAGCTGGTGAAAGGTGCAGTTTAAATCCCACTTCACACCGAGCCGGGACGATTCTCACACGATCGCAGCGGATTCTAATGATTGTTCGGTTTGATTATAAAGTCGAGCTTCAGCACCTGTGCGTCCTCAAGTCTACGATCCTTGAAAGGGGAACTCCGGCACGTTTGAAGCTAAAGTCCGTTTCTAGAGGAGGTGGAATTCTGTCAGAAGCCAAAAAACAGCACAGATCAGTGTTTCCTCTGCGGAGATCTCACTGTGGCAGTGAGTCTGTCAAGGCAACAAACTAGTGTAGTGATGGGGGCAAGTTCTGAACTTCCACGTAAAATGGCAGTTTGCTTCACACTGAAGAAGTTTAACTCCACTTTAACCCATCTGACAACAGCCACGAGTCTAACAAACAAAACGCTCTGCCTGGTTCACTCATTAGTGTCTGGAAACGTTAGAAAACAACTTTATAATCACCTCACACTTCCCTCTGCTGATTTCCCACTGCACAGGACAAAGCCCATGTCGCCGATGTCATTTCTAATCCCATTTATTTAAGAGTGAATTATATATATTTTTAAATGCAAAAAAATACATTCCCGAACCATTTTCTTTCAACAACTCTCAGTTTCTCTTCTTCTTCACCGTCAGTCGTCGATCTTCACTTGTTTCTTCTGGAGTCGGCAATCGAGTCTTTTGGGCTTTGGTGCAGGGGGAAATCACCAGAGGGAAGTGTGAGGTGTTTATAAAGTTGTTTTCTAACGTTTCCGGACACTAATGAGTGAACCAGGCAGAGCGTTTTGTTGCCGTCGGTGCCGTTTTTTGGCTGCTGACAGAATTCCACCACCTCTAGCGACGGACTTTAGCTTCAAACGTGCCGGAGTTCCCCTTTTAAACTAACCACGTTCAAGCCACTTTAAAGATGCACCGCGGAGCTTTTCCCGAGGAGGGTTCATTCCCGCTTTTGACTCGAATGTTCCACAGTACGGCATTAAACCCAGAGACGATCAGGAGGAGTCACAGTCCAGACCGTAGACTGTGAGTGTCAGGAAGAGACTTAAAAGTGCTGAAATGGACGGATCATTTTATTTTATGACAGTGCAACAGTCGGGCTGAGAGAATCTGGAAAAAGTTTGAAATATTCCAACGAATTGTGAGATTTCTTTTAGGTTTGCAAACAGTTTTCGAAATCAAGATTCAGCTTCTACACCCGGGAGCACGACATTCCAGATCATCAAGTATCGAAACTTTTTAAACGTTTTATCTGGGGCTGCGTCACAGAGTTTAACAATGTTTATCTTGTAATTCTTCCAACTTACGATTGTGAACATTTGTTACAGTAAATGACGTCCTTCGCGCTAAAATATTTTGTGGACAGTCTGAGAACTGACAGAGAAATTAACCATAAACCGGGTCCACAAATCTGCGATGTGACAGTTAAAAATTGAGTTAAAATTTGCGTTAAAAGTTGCGCTTCTTGTGTTGTTTTAACATTTGGGAGGAAAAATGTGAAATAATAAAGTCCCAGGTCTAAACCAGGTCTAAACCAAGTCTAAACCAGGTCTAAACCAAGTCTAAACCAGGTCTAAACCAAGTCTAAACCAGGTCTAAACCAGGTCTAAACCAGGTCTAAACCAGGTCTAAACCAGGTCTAAACCAAGTCTAAACCGGGTCTAAACCGGGGCTAAACCAAGTCTAAACCAGGTCTAAACCAGGTCTAAACCAGGTCTAAACCAGGTCTAAACCAAGTCTAAACCAGGTCTAAACCGGGTCTAAACCAGGTCTAAACCAAGTCTAAACCAGGGCTAAGCCAGGTCTAAACCAGGTCTAAACCAGGTCTAAACCAGGTCTAAACCAGGTCTAAACCAGGTCTAAACCAGGTCTAAACCAAGTCTAAACCAGGTCTAAACCGGGTCTAAACCGGGGCTAAACCAAGTCTAAACCAGGTCTAAACCAGGTCTAAACCAGGTCTAAACCAGGTCTAAACCAGGTCTAAACCAAGTCTAAACCAGGTCTAAACCGGGTCTAAACCAGGTCTAAACCAAGTCTAAACCAGGGCTAAGCCAGGTCTAAACCAAGTCTAAACCAGGTCTAAACCAAGTCTAAACCAGGTCTAAACCGGGTCTAAACCAGGTCTAAACCAGGTCTAAACCAGGTCTAAACCAAGTCTAAACCAGGTCTAAACCGGGTCTAAACCAGGTCTAAACCAAGTCTAAACCAGGGCTAAGCCAGGTCTAAATAAAGACTAAATCAGGACTAGATTAGGACTAAAACAGGTCTAAACCTCAAAAATATCTAGAAAAACAGTCAATACCCTTCTCCTCTCCACAGATCTGACCTGTAACATTAACATTAGGGAGGAAAAATGTGAAATAATAAAGTCCCTGAACCTCATTTTTGAATAAGCAGCTCTTCATAATTTAATTTAATTTTCGGATTCTGAAACGTTTTATTGCCCGAGAATCAGAAAGTGCACATTAACATGCTAGTTTTGTTGTGAAAAGCACTCGTAAACTCATTGTGGTGAGTAATTACGATGCTCTCACTGAAAACGGTTTAAAATGGGCGAGTTTGGTGGGGTTTTTACGTTTTTAACACGGTAAAAATCCAAATACAGCATTTTTTAAAGGTCAGGGACTTGTTTTCATCACATTTTAAAGTTTAAATACTGCTGAATTTCTCACTTTTTATTTTTAAGCCTGAAAAAACACTTTTGAATTATTTTTATTCTGAATGTCTGTGAGTGTTTCATGTGTTTAAAAATCAATATAAAAAAATCACCTTTTAAATATTCAGCACAAATAACAACATATAAACATTGAAAAAGTCCACGTAAAAGTTCAGCATCTAAAATTCAGACTAAAAATAATTCAAAACATCTTTTTCCAGAGTTTGAAAATTCAAAGTGAGAAATTCAGCAGTGTTTAAATCTCAAAATCCAGTGAAGCAAATTATTTTCCTTATGAATCTTTCTTTTGAAAACGTGTATTTACAATGGAAAAATTGGAATTTGAGTTTTTTTTTGGTCTGAAATCGTGCAGCACAAATTGCAGAAAAACTTTAAAGCTTCAGAAAAAACGCAAACACAAGTTACTTTCAGAGGTGTGTAGTACTGCACTGCGTTATAAGACATTGTACTGTTCAGAGTACTTTTCTAGCAGCATATTTTGACTACTACGTGAGTAATAGTTGTGTTGAAGTAACAGTACACGTGAGTAAAAGTTGGGTGAAAGTTTGTGTTTCATTTTCGTTTATGTCTCGTTTTCGTGTCCAGATTCTGTAGCGTTTTTATTTAGTTCCGTCCTTCACTTTACATTCACTTCAAATTCCAAATCAGAATCAGACACTCTACGTTACGGTTACTTCAGTCGTAGTTTTCTGAAATACTTTCTCGTACTCCGTGGTACTTTGCAGTTTTCTTTTGCAGTAGCGTTGGCAGTTGTGCGTCTCTGTTGTGCGTTTTATCCCCCCTCAGGGTCTGTCCTCTGTCATGTGTTATCTGGGGCTTATTTTAGTGCCGTGTGAGGCTCTGACACCATGTGTCCTCAAGGACAGACTGGAGCCGCACAAAGGGCCGCCTCACATCTGTGTGTACGTGTGTGTGTGTGTGTGTAAATCTATGTGTGTGCATTGAGTGTGTGTGTGTAGATCTATGTGTGTGCATTGAGAGTGTGTGTGTTTCTCTGTGCATGTGAATATCTGTGTGTGTATATGAGAGAGAGTGTGTGTGTGTGTGTGTCTGTGCTTGTGAGTATCTGTATGTGTTTGTATGTGTGTAGGCCTATATGTGAGAGTGTGTGTGTATATGTGTGTGTGTGTGTGTTTGTACGTGTGTGTACATGAGAGTGTGTGTGTTTGTCTGTGTGTGTGTGTGTGTGTCTGTGTGTGTGTGTGTGTGTGTGTCTGTGTGTGTGTGTGTGTGTGTGTGTTTGTGCGCATGTGTGTGATTGTGAGAGTATGTCTGTACATGAGTGGGTGTTGGGTGTGTACGTGTGTGTGTTGTGCATGTAAGTATGTGTATGTGAGAGTGTGTGTACATGAGTGGGTGTCTGGTATGTATGTGTGTCTGTGTGTGTGTGTCTGTGTTTGTCTGTGTGTGTCTCTGTGTGTGTGTGTTTGTCTCTGTGTGTGTGTGTTTGTCTCTGTGTGTGTTTGTCTGCGTGTGTGTGTGTTTGTGTGTCTGTGTGTGTTTGTCTCTCTCTGTGTGTGTGTGTGTGTGTGTGTCTGTGTGTGTGTGTCTGTGTGTGTGTGTTTGTCTCTGTGTGTGTTTGTCTGCGTGTGTGTTTGTCTGTCTGTCTGTGTGTGTGTGTCTCTGTGTGTGTGTGTGTGTCTGTGTGTGTCTGTGTGTGTGTGTGTGTCTGTGTGTGTCTGTGTGTGTGTGTGTGTCTCTGTGTGTGTGTGTGTGTGTGTGTGTCTGTGTGTGTGTGTGTGTGTGTCTCTGTGTGTGTGTGTGTCTCTGTGTGTGTGTGTGTCTCTGTGTGTGTACTAGTGAATGTTACAGTACAGTTACATTACAGTGGAACATACAGTACATTGTTGTGGACAGGGTCAGTGTGGAGGAGCCGACAGGCGCTGACAGGAGCGATGCCTCACAGGACAAAGTGTCCTCGCAGTAACAGTTCTATAACTACGAGTGTATCGATTAAAAACACACATTTAAACTCAAAACACACGGGTTCATTTGCACTACACAGACACGACCTTGTTTTACGCAGTTTTTGTGACTTGGTTAGTTCCAGTGTTCATACTTTTGTCATAGTGTTGATCTATGTAAACATTTAAACCTACTTCAGCTAAAACTACAAAACACTGTGCGCACTTTTGTCCTGAGGTGTGTTGCTCCCCTCACACTGCTTTAGTTTGAGTTTTTCTGTTTTTACCTTCTGCTCTGTGCGTTTAAAGAAAGTGTCTTGCTCGGCGTTTTGCTCTTCCAGGTCGAGTGTAGGGCTTAGTTAAAGACGCAGTGTGTAACTTTCCCGGTGGAGCAGATTTGTCGTTGCCGTCATTAGAATGTTCCACAGTACGACATTAAACACATCTGCATGGCGTTTCTTCAATTTTAGAGTTTTAGATCTCGGATATAAATGAACTTTACACGTCAGTTTCTTAAAGCGGTGCGTTGGAGGAGACGGAGCAGCTCAAAAACACCAACAGAGACGTTTTTATACGTTTTATACAAGAATAAGGTTTTGTATTTGAGTTTGTGGGGTCGAAATCTGGAAATCTATGAGAGATGAGCATAAAAAGTGCCCAAATATGTTTAAATGTTTAAACGAAGATATAAAGAAATGATGATATCTAAGTGTGCAGCAGAAGGAATTTAAGTTTGTCATTTAAATGTGCACGAAAACATTCTGAATTGTAGTTATTTAGTTTGGCAGAAGCACATTGTTGTTTTAATGGTTTTGTAAAAAAGGGTGGGAGCAAATAAGCGTTTGTTTCAGAATGATTCTTTTTGTCTTTTGTTTTAGATTATGTTTGTGATTAGTAACATAAAATAACTGCCTTTATGTCTTTATGTTGATACTGTTTGGAGCATAATGCGATTGATAATTTATGGTATAGCCGAATAAACGTATTGTTATTTATTATTATTATAACTTTTTTTTTTAATTATAGATCAAAACTCCCTAGAAAAACAGACATTCTGACTGTGAGCAGCGTCGCCTCTCCACAGATCTGACCTGGAACTTGGTCTGGTTTGGTCTCCATAAAGATAGAAAAGGTTTAATGCCGTACTGTGGAACATTCCAGACAAAGCAATAAACCAGGTCTAAACTAGGTCTAAACCGGGTTTAAACCAGGTCTATACCGGGTCTAAACCAGGTCTAAACCAAGTCTAAACCAAGTCTAAACCGGGTCTAAACCAGGTCTAAACCAGGTCTAAACCAAGTCTAAACCGGGTCTAAACCAAGTCTAAACCAGGTCTAAACCGGGTCTAAACCAGGTCTAAACCAGGTCTAAATCAAGTCTAAACCAGGACTAAACCAGGACTAAACCAGGACTAAACCTCAAAAATATCTAGAAAAACAGTCATTACCCTTCTCCTCTCCACAGATCTGACCTGTAACATGTCCTGGGTTTGGTTTCCATGACGATGGAAAGATGTAATGCCATACTGTGGAACATTCCAGAAAAAGCTAGGTCTAAACCAGGTCTAAACCAGGACTAAAACCGGTCTAAACCTCAAAAATACCTGGTCTGGTTTGCTCTCTGTGAAGATAGAAAAGGTTTAATGCCGTACTGTGGAACATTCCAGACAAAGCAATAAACCAGGTCTAAACCAGGTCTAAACCAAGTCTAAACCAGGTCTAAACCGGGTCTAAATCAAGACTAAATCAGGACTAGATTAGGACTAAAACAGGTCTAGATCACATCTAAACCAGGACTAATCCAGGTCTAAACCAGGAATAAACCAGGACTAAACTAGGCCTAAACCAGGTCTAAACCTCAAAAATATCTAGAAAAACAGTCATTACCCTTCTCCTCTCCACAGATCTGACCTGTAACATGTTCGGGGTTTGGTTTCCATGACGACGGAAAGATGTAATGCCATACTGTGGAACATTCCAGAAAAAGCTAGGTCTAAACCAGGTCTAAACCAGGACTAAAACCGGTCTAAACCGCAAAAATACCTGGTCTGGTTTGGTCTCCACGAAGACAGAAAAGGTTTAATGCCGTACTGTGGAACATTCCAGACGCATAATAACACCTCCACGAAGAAACGGAGAAACGCGTCAGACGGCCCCTCCGGCAGAAAAGTTCCACAGTGCAGCTTTAGCGTCACGTCGTCTTCGCTCGCCCCTTCCCCCCTCCCCCCGTTAAAAACCCCCTCAGACGAAACCGGACGTAAAATCACACCGCGAGAGTTGGATTCAGAGCGACTGCAGAAAATTGCAGAGAAAATGGTGAGCTCTCAAAACGAAGAGCGTACTGGTGATTTCTCCATGACCGTATAGAAAAAGTCAACACAAATTCAAAACCATTTGTGTCTCTCAAAAAAACAAACGGAAGGAATTTTACATGCAGCGCCCGGAGATATACTGGCAGAAATCACACGTCAAATGAAACACTTATAAAAATGCACTTGTTAATACACTGTACACACACAGAATCACGGCTTTAAAAAATTACTCCAACGTTGGATTTTTCTTTTTTTTTCGCAAACTATAAAAGGTGACTATTCCGTACCTTTGGCGTGGAAAAGTAACTACGGTAATAAAGCTTGTTCGAAAACCTGAGTCGGCTACTTCTAACACAACACTGTTCTAATGCGGGCTGAGCGTCATCGCAAAGAAGATTGTATTTTGTTTTTTTTTACATTTTTATTCATCATTTTTTTGACTCTAAATAGGTTAAAATTGCCAATTAAAGAGCCTGTACCTGATTTTTTTTCAACTTTTTTTGAGATTTATTTGAAATTTGTCTTGCGTCTCAAAGTGTTTTGTTCTCCGGTCATCAGGAAGTGCACATTAGCATGCTAGTTGTTAGTTTGTATCAGGTTTTTTTTATTGTATTTGAGCAAAAAAATACTGTGTATAAGCAGCTCTCAAGTTCAAAACAAGTCCACTCTGCACTGTCTGCATTTACATTTGCTATTTAGCAAGAGTTTACCTGTCCGATAATCAAGAAGTGCTCAGTTAGCATGCTAGCTGTTGTTAGTCTGCCTCTGATTTTTATTTTATTTCCCCATTTATTTGAACGTTATTTGAAATGTGTCTGATACCCATACAGATATTATATAAGAAGGTCAAAATAAGTCTGCTGTGTACTGTCTGTATCTAATTATGGAGCATTTTACTGTCAGATAATCAGAAAATGCACAGTTAGCATGCTAGTTGTTGCTAGCCTGTATCTGATTTGTATTTTCCCTCATGTATTTGAGCAAAATGTGATATATAGATATATTAGTTAAGCAGCTCTTGAGGTCAAAATAAGTCCAGTGTCTGCATTTATTTAGCGAGTGTTCTCTTGTCCAATCATCAGGAAGTGCATGTTAGCATGCTAGTTGTTAGCCAGTTTTTACCTCACGTATTTTTAGCAAAAATGTGTCTTGCTCCAGTACAGATACATTATATAAGCAGGTCGAAATACGTCTGCTGTTTCATCTAAATCTAATTACAGAACATTTTACTGTCAGATAATCAGAAAGTGCACGGTCAGCATGCTAGTTGTTGTTAGCCTGTATCTGATTTTTATTTCCCCTCATGTATTTGAGCAAAATGCGTCTTATCCCAGTACAGATTTCAAATATATGTAGCTCTTTAGGTCAACATAAGTGCTACATATTGTCTGTTCGTAATTATAAGGCGCTTTTACTGTCAGATAATCAGGAAGTGCACAGTTAGCATGCTAGTTGTCGTCAGCTTAACCATGACATCTCTGAGTGCTGTGAAAAGCGCTTATGAAGTGATCGCTGTGAATAATCAGGATGTTCTCAGTGCAAAAGGTGAGTGAGGAAGAACTCTGGAGCGCTGCAGACTGTTTCAAACCGATTTTTCTTTTAGTTTTCACGTTTTTCTTTTAGTTTTCGCGTTTTCAAAATGGTCAAAAAAATCAGGTACGGCGCCTTTAAAGCCGTCGCGCTTCACTGCGATTGGCTAAACCCGCCCGTCACTCGCTCGGAGCGCGGCGGAGGCCGACCAATGGGAGAGAAGCGAGCGGAAAGGCGGCGGAAACATCACGATGTCACTCAGCCCCGTTACATTTTCACTACGTTCTACGACACGAAGAGCGAGTACGGATGAGAACACTGCACAGACGGGGGGGGGGGATGGAGGATGGGGGGGTGGTGGATGGAGGTTTATGGCTTTTAGCTGACTCTCTTCACTGTACAACTCCTCACAGACTCAGACCGAACACACGTGAGGCTGTTTACACCGTCTAAAGCGCCGGTATTACACAAAATTAACTTTAAATCGTCGTCACCGCCTCAAAAACGACTGTACCTGGAGCTGTTTTGTTTCTTTCACTTTTTTTTGTGTAATTTTCTTGTTTATTTTCTTAATGTGACCCAGAGTAATTCATAACTACAAAAATAATAACAATAATAACTTCATCCAAACACGTTTTCCATGTCCAAATATATAATTTTCTTAGATTATTTTATTTTACCTATAATTTCTTTTGTGATCATGCGTAATTATTGTTTTTTTTTTTTATTAATTTATTACATTTAATATTATTGGTTAATTTTTTTTTTATTTAGCAGTTTTATATTATTAATTAGAATTGTATTATTTTTATTACTTTATATTTTAATTTAGTTTTAATTTAAATCGGCACAAAAACATTAAAAAAAATACAATCATTTAGAGAATTTAAACATTCGAAATTATAGTTTTGTTTCATTCACGAATGTTTGAGTAACTTTATTATTAGTTTGTCTACATCTCCAAAGCTCAAAATGCTCTTTTCCACCTTGTGATGTCATGAAGTGTTAGTTTACAGTAGATATTTGGTGCACTGGGGAACGTTTTGATCAAATAGCCCGACCTTATTGTAAATTCAATGACAGGTGGTTTTACAGGTCGAAAATACCGAGTAAAACAGACATTCTGACTGAGCGGAGTCGCCTCTCCACAGATCTGACCTGTAACATGGTCTGGTTTGGTCTCCGTGAAGATAGAAAGGTTTAAAACTGGGATATCTCAGTTTTTTTGGTGGTTGGCGATGATAAAACTGTGACACGAGTGCGTAATTAAGAGAAATGGTCACACTGGACACATTCACGACGAACACGTGAGTCCGTATAGTCACATTTTCTTTGCGTTTTGGTCGTTTTTAATTAGATTTTCTGTATTGACGGTTTATGCCTCTTTTTGCTGTTGGCAGGGATCAGACTGGTCAAAAGTGGGAACAAAATGGGAGTTTTCCTGCATAAAACTGGGACGAATCTGTGGTTTTGGAGTAAATCTGCTGGACAGGGGACGCAGGGCTCAAAACGTGGAGTAAATTGGGACGTCTGGACACCGTACAGACCGTGAAACATTCCAGACAAACAAATTACATCTCCACGGAGACCAGCATCGGAGGCATTTGACTCCGCCTGAAAATGCACTTTTAATGTCACATTTTGCAGAAATTGGCAGTCGGTTTTCAGTTTTTCCTGCATGTTTAGGCAGGGTTTGTGTGATAAACATGTGAATGAAACAAAACACAACTCCAGGTCTGTTTGTGACGAGGAAACAACATTAAAACAGATGATAAAATGTGTAATACGGGACATTTAAACACGTGTGATTGTGTAAAACGTTTGTCTCAAGGGGAATAAGGATTCGAACATTTTGAATGTCGTTTCACATTGTCAAGAAATTATATTATCTTCTGATTGCGTTTACAAATTTCAATGTCGCACACAAATTCTCAATTGATACTTTGCAGCGGGTCAGCAGTCGTCGACATTCCCTGGGGGCGCGCCGCTAACTGGAGGAACTGCTCCGTCTGAAGCTCTGTTACCGTAAGTTTGACTTTAATCTGAGCCGTTTTAACACAATCTGACGACCGGAAAGGACAGGCTTTGCTAACTTGTGCTTTTAAACAAATCTCTCTCACGTGAAATTCCAGTCACAAGCTAGCATTAGCATTAGCGTTAGCATTAGCCGACAGTTTTACGGTTAGCTGCTCTCGGACTGAACGCGGGCTTCTAAAAATGTGCTGTTTCGATCACTTTTGTACTTTTTTCTCGAGTGAACGGACAATCCAGACACTTTTTGTTTTTTTGGCAGTGTTTGCTAATGTGTGCGTGGCATCGCCGTGGCAACTGCTGAATATTCTGCCGTAGACACACACGTGGAGCACCCCCAGCGCGACGTCACTGCAAAGCATCAATTTAAAAAAAAAAAAAGTCAGATTCTGGGTACGGTTTCAGAATCTGTGCACAAATCAGGACGTTTAGTACAATTCGTAGTCTTTTCTTACATTCAGAAAAATAAAATACAATATGAATGCTTGGTGTGATTTCACAAAAAGGTGCTTTAGGTGCGTTTTCTTACTTAAAAACACTCGCACACTCTCCAATCTTTTTTTTTTTTTGGGTGGGGCTTTTAAATACATTCATCTTTTTATACCAATTCTCCATTTTTCACGAGGATGAAAAACGTAAGGTGCCGGTCAGGCCTCTTCCCAACAGCCCGTGTGAAGAACTCAAGTCCGTAAAAGTGAAGAGCGCTTTGTGAGCACTGAGAGCTGTATCCAGAGGCTGAGCCGGTTGCATATTATCCATTATCGTGGTGGCGGTGGTAGTGTCGTGAGTAAACGGGTCTCCCTCCGACCCGGACGTCACAAACTCTGAGCGGAGAGAGGCCTGGGCTGGGACTGCAACAACGCTGTCAAACCATCAGGAGTTTGTAAAATGAGTTGAAATGTTGTTTTAGAATATCAACATGAAGACAAGACAGAGGTAACAAAGCGAGAGTATCGTTCGGGGGAGTGTAAACTACGATTTCAAGGCTCTGGAAGAGGTTTGGAAACATGCGATGACGACTTCCGGCGGGTTCTGTTTGCGTAAGTCTGACGAAATCTCAGGAAAACGAGAAAAAGTCCGAGTTTTTCCATCTACACGTCGTCGTAGCGTTCCGTTATGTTCGGCGAAGCAACAATTTTAACCATACCTGAGTTTTCATCATTTCCCCACTGACGCACAACTCCGAGCGCTCTAGAAAAGACGGGGGCGCCAAATTCAAGGACATATGGACCATAAAATACCAAATATTAAACGACGGGTGCAGGTGTATATTTGTATATTTGTATATTCTGATGAATAAGCGCCGGTTCCAAATAAACGTCGGGTCTAATGTTGGTGCTGAAGACAGAAGTTGGTGCAGCACTGATGCGTCGTCTCTACACAAACCAAACCTACACAAACCAAACCTAAAACCACACGGCTCATTTGCATAAACTATAAGCGCTGACAAAAACAGCTGCTCCTCCTGATGCGGTGGATGAATGTTCTCGCTCTGCTGCTCCACACTCGCTGCGTCTGTCGTTTGTTCGGCTAAACAAAGGTCTGCAGGTCGTGGGAGGGTTTTAATGACTTTCTGTAATTCGGGAGTCGCTTTCACATGTGGGAAACTCTCCTGAAACGCTCCGGAGAGATTCTGTCGTAACATTTCAAATGAACTCACCTACGTCTGTGTAGAAAGTCGCCTAAATTATCGTCACACTGGTTAAAAGAATTTTCCCAGTTTTAGGCGAGATTTTTGAGGAAGAAATGAATCTCCTGCACCAAAGTGCCATCTGGTCTCAAATAAACACCTGGTCTGTTAAGTGATTGAAACAAATAAACGCCCCGGGGCTCTTATTTGGTATTTTACGGTATGCAGTCTTCATTTTTGTCATTTTTTAAGATTAAACCAAACACAACACATTTGAAGAACGACTTGAAACTTTTAGTTCGCTCATTGGGCCTAATTGAGAGAAAAGAGGCTGGTTTCCTTATGTCATTTTTGTATAATTTGAATTTATTGCTTTAAATTAGAGATTTGAAATTGCCCCTTTTAGATGTGAATATGTTTTAATTCACTGTTTATTTTATTTTCATGTGAACTGTACACTTTTATATAGGTGTCGTCTTTGTTTGTATCTGAATATCTGCAATTAAAAAACCAAAAAAAGAGTCGCATGTTTCCAAACGTCTTCCTGGTTTGTGACGTAAGCATGACGAGAGCCCACAGCTGGAGTTATAATAAGTTTGATTCATACATTTTGATGCAGTTTTGATCCATCCGGACCATTATTACATCCCGTTAAGGATATCAACTGAACCGATATCATGGAACCGATACCCGATCCTGATCATTCTTCAGTATCAGCGGGGTATTCAGTATTGGTATCATAGCCTCGCTGTTGGTCTCGCGTCTTCCTGGTGCCGTTTCCTCTGCAGAAAGGCCAAACGCAGCTTTTTGGAGCAGCTGTTTTGTTTGTTCAAACGTAAAGGAAGTGACAGAGCAGTGGGCGGGGATAGGGGGTAAAACATAATTTTGGAGCACTCAAGGCGCAAATGCAGGAAAATATACAATTATTCAAACATAAATCACTCAAAATGCAGGTCTGGGTGAGATAACGATGAGGGGGAAACATAAAAAAACTCATGTAAGTGTGTTTTGCATATGTCTGGTTTAACTCCAGGTCTAAAGTGCAGCCCCAGCCCTGGAGCGTCTCTCTGGACTCTGTAGCCAGTATATCTGAGGGCACTATATATGATGACAAACAGTCAGTGATGTTGGAGGTATTCAGAGTGCACAGCCATGTTTCTGCGCCTAACACGGAGACTCCAGCATGGGCTGTGTGGCCTCGGTCTGCTCGCTCTCCAGCTTCAGACTCTCCTCTTTCTTGGCTCCGCTCTGGGGCAGCGCGTGCTTCACGTTGAAAAAGTCGAACTTCTCCGGGATGACGCCCCTGTCGAAGAGCTGCGCCGCCACGTAGGAGAAAAACAGGATGGCCACCACGGCGGAGAGCATGCAGATGGTCCTGATGGGCCAGGTCTGCACGTAGACACCGTTCACCAGGGCGCACCCGGGGAACATGAGCACGGGGGGGATGCCCAGGACGGGCTCTCCGCACAGCACCCGCAGCAGCATCCCCGTGGCACAGCCCAGCACGGCGCCGTACCCGTTGGACACTTTGAAGAAGAGGACGCAGACGAGCTGAGGCAGCATCAGCGTGTAGGTCAGGTCCGAGCGCAGCAGCCAGATCATCAGGACGCTGTTGTCCAGGAACGTGAGGGACGTCCCGGCCAAGCCCACCACCACCACCGAGCCCTGGATCACCCACTGGATCTCGCGCTCCGACGCCTGCACAGGGACAAGAACATGAGTCTGAGGTCTGCAGGAAGCTCACAAGGGGAAAAGGGTTGTATTTTGGACTTGTATAAACTATTCCAGAGTGTGAAATTAAGAAAAATGACTTCAAAGTTTCTGTTTTGTGCAGACAAATGTACAATAGGCTCCCAAAATTTGACAACTAGTCGCTATAATGAAGACATATGTGTATACTGTGTGTGTGTGTGTGTGTACTCTGCCTTTGTATCATGAGCCAAAAATAAGGAGTCGTGCAAAGACAAAAGCCATAACAGTGTAAAATAAGGAGTCATGCAAGGGTAAAAGGCAGTAACTGTCTGTAACGGCCTTTTGCCTTTGCATGACTCCTTATTTTACATTTTTTTCTGCTTTTTGCCTTTGCACGACCCCTTATTTTACACGGTTACTGCCTCTTGCCTTTGTAGGGCTGCATAATCCACTGGTTTTACTTTAATTTCTCATTCTATGAAGAAGAAAAATAATCATTCAGTCCACAATGTTCTCTCTAAAAGTGCTTTTGTACAAACACTGTTATCTTAGTAAGCAATAGTATTAATCCAGGGTCTGGAGCCAGGATCTCGACAGGGGGACGGAGGTGCAGCTTTGGCCATCTGCAGGTTTTTTCCACTCTCTTTCTCTCATTATCTGCTCCACTCATCCTGAACAAGTGTCTAAGAATGAGCTGTGCAGTGTGAACAAGAACACCGCGTCCTGTCAGAGAGCGAAAACACTCAAGAATGAGCCGGTGTCAGACAATACCAGACCAAAACATACCAAGACGTTTGTTTTATATACACAGCAACATGAAACTACTTTTGAAATCATTTGTGTAAGATGAAGAAGTTCTAACAATGAAAATGTCCAAATTGTGAAGAATGGACTTATCACAGCGGCAGGAACTTCCGCTCAGTGCTTTTCTACGGCAAAATCCCTGTGGAAAAGTGTCGCATATTTTTGAGCAGCTTCATAAATCTGCCCCGACACCAAATCTTCATCCAACGAGGTCGACAAAGAACAGATTCTGTCCATGAGGAATTTATCCACAACGATGAAGGGAAAAAAGACGGAAACTTAAATTAAAAATTGATTTTGTGATGTCGATATTAGCACAGACTGAGAGATTTGTGCAGTTTAAATGGTCGACATTTAATCTGTGAACATCCGTAGCATTTAAACTGCACAAATCGACATCACAAAATCGATTTTTTAATTTTAATTGTAGAATCAGTCTGAGTGAACAAGTAACGTGTGTCATAACGTTAGTGTTGCTCAGTATTTCACTAATGCTCGTCGTCGTTCTCCTGTAAGTTTTCATCTTTCTTCTCTTGATAGTTGTGTGTGATGGAAATCTATATTGTGGAAGGATTTATTTCACTCTGTCTTTGTGTAAATGAATGTGATTTCTACCTGAGACCAGAGCATCATTAACATGTGTAAAAGCTCAGCAGACAGAGTCTCCAAGTCAGGAAGTCTTTTGTTATCTTAGCTGTCCTCAAGTGTAGGTTAAACTGATTAGCTCAAACCTGTGAACAAAAGTGACTCTGCTTTGATATAAAGTTTTTTTTTTATTTATTTGGCGCCTTTCTGCACACCCAAGGTCGCCTTACAACAACAGCTACAGCGCTTTTTCACAGACACATGTCCTCAAAGACGCTTTACAGAACATTATTAACAGAGCATTGTTCATTCACTCCAGACCCGATGGTAGTGAGCACCACCAACACTCACACACTCCACTTACACACCTACAGTGCAGGTTTTGGGCATGATATGTGTGTAACTTGAGCTGAGATGCTCTGGGGGAAGGAGAGAGGAGAGGAGACAGGAGGAGGCCCTGTTCATATCTGCTGTAACCACAATAAACCTTTGTCTGTATTCCAAAAACTCATCAGGCTTTGCAAATGGAGTAATTATTTTTTTCTTTAAGATAGAAATAATTTTTTTTCCATAACATGGATAAATTCTTCATGGACAGAATCTGTTCTTTGTCGACCAGAATCTGTTCTTTGTCGGCTAAAGATTTGGTGTTGGGGCAGATTTACAGTTGTGCTCATAAGTTTACAGACCCTGACAGAATTTATGATTTCTTGTCTGTCTTTCAGAGAATATAAATGAAAACACACAAATTTTTCTTTCACTCATGGTTAGTGAAAGTCTGTGTTTCCTCTTTTTAAATCATAATGAGAACAGAAACTACACAAATGACCCAGTGAAGCTGGAGTCTTTTGTGATAGTTGTGGATGTGTTATTTTCTCTGATGGTAAAGCTGCTCATTCTTCTGGGCAAAAGGCTCCAGTTCCTGTAAATTCTTGGGCTCTTGTCTGAACTGCAGCTTGAATCTGCCCAGAGGCTCAGTGATACTGAGGTCAGAAGAGACGAACACTCCAGAACCTTCACTTTATTCTGCTGGAGCCAGTGACAGCTCCACTTTGTGTTTTGGATCATTATCATGTTGAATATCCAAGTACGTCCCATGTGCAGCTTCTGGACCAAGAAACCATCAATTCGTGCAGGTCGAATTGCAGCTGATCCTTCTCACCCTGGACATGGACTTTTTGACCTACTCCCCTCAGGCAGGAGGCTACGGTCCATTCGGACCAGAACCTCTCGCCACAAAAACAGTTTCTTCCCCTCTGCTGTTGGACTCATAAATAATAACACTCGGACTGGTCCCACCCCCCACTCTGCTTCTGTCACATGACCCTGTGTTCTCGCACCTGCCTGTTTTGCACTGATCACTGATACTCTTATACTCTATATTATTATACTCCTGTAAATTTGTAAATTTTGTTATATTATATTATAACTTTTTTTTTTTTCCTACTTTATTTTATTCTATTATTTGTTGCATGTCAGTGTTTGTCTACATCCTGCTCCAAGTACCGCAGCAATTTCCTAATGTTGTGAACCTGTTCACTCATATGGCAATAAAAAAACATTCTGATTCTGATTCTGATTCTGATTCTGATTCTGATTCTGATTCTGATTCTGATTCTGCCAGAGGATGTGAACTTATGACCACAACTGTATGAAGCTGATCAAAAATATGCAACACTTTTCCACAGGGATTTTGCCTTAGAAAAGCACTAACAGGAAGTTGCGTGACTCAACATCGCGGCACTTCCTGTTGTTGTGATAATCGTCTATTGAAGCCACAGTAAAGCTTCAGCCTCGGTTTGTTTGGCTCATTTTGAAACACCGCCTCTGTGTTCGGCGGCAGCTCGCCTCATTATGTGTCTAGACTCCGGGGGAAAGGTCTCCTCTCGTCTCCTGCTCTACACCTCCTACTCATCCGTCACTGCTCTGGGCCTGAGCACCAAACCTCTTCACGTCTAATTATATTATCGCATCCTCTGAACAGTATCGTCTCATCTGAGGCTCTCCAGGTTCACTCGTCTTGGGAGGTACATTTTATTGTCCCCACAGGGAAATCTGTCCTGTGGATTTGACCTGGAGCAGCTCTTCACTGCAAAGAACAAGATCTAGTCGAGTTAATATGACTTGAATTAAGATAGTTTTATCATGATTTGAGCAAATTTCACTTGACAAATAAAATGATCCGCCAGTGGAATAAGACTTTTTGTACTTTATATATGAAAATACATCTTGCTGCACAAATAACACTTATTCCACTTCCTCCATGTGACTTGTCAAGTTGAATCTACTCAAATAAAGTCAAATGTTCTTCATTTAAATCATTTTAACTAACCTAGACATTATTTTTTCCCAGTGTCGAGCTAGTGTTGGTCAGGATTACCTCAGCTGAAGCACACCCAGACACGGGGAGAACATGCAAACTCCACACAGAGAGGCCCAGGTAACCCGAGGATCGAACCAGCAACTGTACTACTCGACAGTGTTTGTTATTCAGCTGTTTTTTATGTTCCATGATGCAAATTTCTCTGATCTGGCCAAGATCTATCAGGTTCTATCAGGTTCTTCATCTTGTTTTCAGATTTATTATCCACTTAATAGACCAGGGACGCTTCATTCTAGTCTAGAGGTCATTTATTTTAACTTGAGAACTTGTCCAGTAAAATGATCTCGCTGCATGGACAGATCATTTCACTACTTTTAAGTCCTTTTCTGACAGATTTAAGTGTTTATATAATTCACACTTTTGCTTCTGGCTGCTCCTTCTGCTGTACTAATCATCTTAAAATGTTTTATTTATGTTACACACTTACTCAAATAAAATAAAAATGAATGAATGAAAACCCCACTCATGAGCACAATCACATACACGAGTACATGTCCCCTACTTCCTGAATGGAAAAGATGTTTACGAGGAATGTAATAATATCCAAGTCTCACGATACGATATCGTCACGGTCTGAACCTCACGGTACGATATTTATTGCGATATCGTGGGAAAGCTCACGATATTTTGATATTGTACAGAATAACAAGACTGACTCTAAAATGCTTTGACCAGTCATTTGGTGCGACATTTATTGTCATGAGGGATGGAACGAAATCCAAATCGCTCTGTACGATATTTTCACCAAATAGAGCCTTTTAGTGTGAGTAAACAGTGATGACGTAGGCTCGGTCGTGCACACATTTTGGCAACAGAAGTACGGCAGAACTCAGCAGTTTGTCGAGCTCTGTGAAAGGATTATCGTCAAAAGATCGAGAATATTTCCTCAACAAGATGAACTTTGACAAACGGTGTCCGACTGCCAGATCCTTGAGCGATCAGTGAGTAAAACTTTCAACCTTCAGTCCGGCGGTAGAATATCGATTTTGACAACCACACGCAAACATTTTGGTGCTCGAAATGTTTTTTTTATCTCCATCTTCTTCTGTCTGTGTTCAGTCTGATTGAATCAGAATGAACGAGGAATAATGACACTTCCGTTGCCAAAATGCGAGCGCAGCTTTTTTTTTTATATCACTTCCGCCCTAAAAGACTCTAAACATCTCACTGTACAATATTTATTGCGATATTTTGACTGTGAATCTGCTCCTTTTTCATCAAAAAATGCCTTCACAAGACTTAATCCAAAGAATGAAGATTTCAAGTGCTTAGAACAGTTATTTCTTCATGTCGTCTGCACTGAAACGGAGCAAAGGATCATGGTCTATGTAGTTCCCTCTGTTTTTTTTAGCTATTTCTACATCAGAACTGTTCATTTAAGCAAAGAGACTTGGGATTCGATATATTGTGATGTTCCACGATGTTATTGTGAGACTTTTGAAGATACGATATCACCAGATTTACATTATTGTTCCAGCCCTCATGTTTACAGCTACATTTCGAACAGGTTTGAATTTGCTTCTGCTGTTTTATCAGGGATCTTAGGTGAATAAAAGTGGCCTCAGAGTACAGCCCGCACCCGCCTCTGTGTCCCTGTGCACCCACCAGAGGCCGGAGGATGTTCTTGTAGATGTTGGAGGTGAAGATGGAGGCGGCGGACAGGAGGGCGGAGTCTGTGGATGACATCACGGCGGCGGCCACGGCCCCGATGCCGATGATGGAGATGTAGTACGGCGTGAGGTACTGGAGCACGATGGGCAGGATCAGGCCAGTCTCTCCTCGCTCCACCGGAGACAGGGGCCCGTAGGAGGTCAGGTTCCAGTCTGCGCACAAACACACACCAATGAATCGTCTGCTCAGTGACGATGTTGATGTTGGTTAACAGATCCTTTAGCCCTGCATGAACATCCTTCCTCGTTAAACTTTTGGTACCAAGTCCAGATTTGTTTGCCAGTTTGTGAAGTTTTTCCAAATTTTGCATTGAAGTCTGCACAGTCTTGGGTGAGGGAGCATGTCTATAGAGCTGAAGGAACATAGGAGGGAACATAGGGCTGAAGGAACATAGGGCTGAGGGAACATAGGGCTGAGGGAACATAGGGCTGAGGGAACATAGGGCTGAGGGAACATAGAGCTGAGGGAACATAGAGCTGAGGGAACATAGGGCTGAGGGAACATAGAGCTGAGGGAACATAGAGCTGAGGGAACATAGGGCTGAGGGAACATAGGAGGGAACATAGAGCTGAGGGAACATAGGAGGGAACATAGAGCTGAGGGAACATAGGGCTGAGGGAACATAGGGCTGAGGGAACATAGGGCTGAGGGAACATAGAGCTGAGGGAACATAGAGCTGAGGGAACATAGGGCTGAGGGAACATAGAGCTGAGGGAACATAGGGCTGAGGGAACATAGGGCTGAGGGAACATAGGGCTGAGGGAACATAGAGCTGAGGGAACATAGGGCTGAGGGAACATAGAGCTGAGGGAACATAGGGCTGAGGGAACATAGAGCTGAGGGAACATAGGGCTGAGGGAACATAGGGCTGAGGGAACATAGGGCTGAGGGAACATAGAGCTGAGGGAACATAGGGCTGAGGGAACATAGAGCTGAGGGAACATAGGGCTGAGGGAACATAGAGCTGAGGGAACATAGGACTGAAGGAACATAGAACTGACTGTGTACGAGCAGATTCCAAGACACAAAATGACTTGAACAGCTCAACCTGAACACATTCAATATTAAATCTTGATCCGTTTCTGAACACTGTGAAAATTTGAGGTTATTTCAACAAGAATTGCCAAAATTATTGGCCAGCGAAATAATTTTTTAGGACGCCCTGCACTTTTGTGTGATTGTTGCTGAA
This sequence comes from Odontamblyopus lacepedii, assembly GCA_034769755.1. Classification (NCBI taxonomy): domain Eukaryota; kingdom Metazoa; phylum Chordata; class Actinopteri; order Gobiiformes; family Gobiidae; genus Odontamblyopus; species Odontamblyopus lacepedii. The sequence continues at coordinate 39,400,484 of CM068354.1, read as the reverse complement.
CTTTCCCCCGTCCTGTAGATCATAGGTGTCAAACTCTGGCCCGGGGGCCAAATTTGGCCCGCAGTGTAATTACATTTGGCCCGCGAGGCAATTTCAAATTAATATTAGAGCCGGCCCGCCGGTATAATACGGTGGCAACGCTGTGACGCCGCATTCACCGCTTATACTACAAATCCCATAATGCTCTGCTGTTTTTTTGGCGCTTCAATCAGGACAGAGGCAGACACACCTCCTCCTTCGTGTCAGTAGCACTTATGTAGCGGACATGGATGTGTTAGGAAGGTGGTGATCCGTCTTCTTGTGCACTCCTTCGGTTGAAAGCCCCGGCGCACCCGCATCCCCACATCCCCCAAACCACACTGCGACCTCAAACTACAGCGGTCACAGTGTTACCCCACCAAAAAATGGTGAAAAAAAAGGCAGAAAAAAGAAGTTTTCTGGACAGGTGGGAGACAGAATATCTGTTTACATATGTAAAAGACAGACCTGTTTGTCTTGTTTGTGGAGCCAACGTGTCAGTAACTAAGGAGGACAATATTAGACGACACTATGAAACGAAACACCAGGACAAATATAAGGACTTGGACACGGCTCAAAGGAGCCAGAAAGTAAAGGAGATGAAAAGAGGTTTTGGTTTCACAACAGAAAATGTTCACAAAAGCCACAACACAAAGTGAAGCTGCTGTAAAGGCAAGTTATATCGTGGCAGAAGAAATCGCCAAATCAGCCCGAACCTTTAATGAGGGAGAGTTTGTAAAAAAGTGCATGATGAAGGTTTGTGACCCAGAGAAAAAGCTTTTGCAAACATAAGCCTGAGCAGAAACACAATAGCTGAGCGCACATGTGAGCTTGCCACCAATCTACATGTCCAGTTGATGGGGAAGGTGAAAGATTTTGTTTCTTTTTCCCTTGCGGTGGTTGAGAGCACTGACGCGTCTGATACTGCGCAGCTGTCAGTCTTCGTCCGCGGCGTGGACTCAAATCTGTGTGTTACAGAGGAGCTTTTGGGATTTAAATCCATGCATGGCACAACCACAGGGAGAGAAATCTTTGAGGCGGTTTGCAAATGTGGAACTGAAATAAACCTGCCGTGGGATAAACTTGTGGGATTAACCACTGATGGTGCGCCAGCGATGAGTGGTAAAAAGAATGGACTGGTGGGCAGGATTCGTGAAAAGATGCGAGAAGAGAACTGTGCAGGTGAACTATCTGTTTATCACTGCATCTTACATCAGGAATCCCTGTGTGGTAAAGCGCTAAAGATGGAGGATGTTATGACCACAGTAACACAAGTTGTTAACTTCAGAAGAGCCAAAGGTCTCAATCACCGCCAGTTTAAGTCTTTTCTCGAAGAGTGTGGTTCAGAATACACAGATGTGCCGTATCACACAGAGGTGAGATGGCTAAGAAAAGTGCTCAACAGATTTTTCGAACTGCGTGAAGAAATATGTCAGTTTCTGAAAAGCAAAGGGAAGGACACAGCAGAGCTCCGGGATCAAAAGTTTCTGTGTGACATCTCAAGCCACCTGGATGCGCTGAACCTGCAGCTGCAAGTGGACGCATCATCACAGATATGTATGTGTCAGTGAGAGCTTTTAAAACTAAGATGTGCCTGTGGGAGAATCAGATGCTACAAGCAAACTGTGGCCATTTCCCCTGCTGCCAAACCATAAAAACGCAGATCTCTACCGCTTTACATTTTGGCCAAGATTTTGTGCAATCAATCAATTTTAAGATTTTTTTTTACTTAATAAGATGAGATTTTTTTTACTTGTTTCAAGATATTTCATCCTGATTTATCTTATCTAGATATTACAACTTATTCTAAGCACTTTTTATATTAACTCAGTCCAGGTTAAGCCTCTTTAACTTCCTTCTCAAACCAATAAGGTGAAAAATCTTGCCATAAATACTTGAAACTCATGTTTTCTGCTTAGAACAAGATTCATATTTCGTCTTGTTTTAAGAAAATTTGGTAAGTGAAAATTTCTTACTGCACTGGCAGAAAATTTCACTTAAAATAGGGCATTTTTACCTCAAAATTGGTATTTTTCCATATTTTTGCCTTTTTTCTGCCTTTTTTGCGGTGCATTCAATACAGGGGGAAAAAACATTATTTTTCTGAAGCCTGTAAACATTTAAACTGTATTGAGTTCACGGTGCACATTCTATACTCATCCCGGGGCATTAATATTTGAAACAGGCTGAAATCTGAACTCCCAAACTGATCCTAGAATCCTGTGCGTTTCAGAACCCATTTGTAGACGTCTAAACTACAGGCTGAGCAGCTTTTACACACAACAAAGCCCCGTTCAGACACTGGGAGGGCATCTGGCACACGGGGACACTTTGTTTTCACATTTCTCAGCGCCGTGGTGGTTGTTGTTCATTCAGATGTTTGTCCTCGTTCCTCTGTCCTCGGCCTGATTCATGCGTTGGTGCAAACCACAGCTTCAGAAATAGCTGCTTCCCGTTTTGCGCGGCGTTTCTAAGTCGTCCCAATGTTCACAACAGGATTTCGACATCTGCCCAAACTGCCAGTGTGTACCAGCTTTTATGTGGCCCAGAGCAGAATGTAAAGAGCACGTATTATGCAAAACTGACTTTAAATCATGTTCTAATGTTGTTCCCTCCTCAAAAACAGACCCGGAGTTGTGTTTTGTTTCATGCACATGTCTGAGTAACTGACTGAGTAGTTTTCAAGTCAAGTTTACAGCAAAATTTAACGTTTGTTCAGTACAGATTTACAAATCCAGGGCTGAAATCTTAAAAAATGGTGGCGAAGGTGCAGATCGAACACAAATCTACACAAAAACTACAGTACATTATTTGTCTGTGCTTAGTTTGTGCTGCAAAAAGTTTTGTCTACGCTGCTTTTGGAGATATTAACGATTCTTTTGTAGGTCACATTAGGGTCCGCCAGCCCCCAGGAAGCTTCAAAATAATCTAAAATGCTAAAAAAGTCAATTGTTTGTGTTTTGTTTGTGCTGCTTTAGTTTTGGTGATATTAACAATTCTTTTATAGGTCACACCGGGGTCAGCCAGGACCTAAGAAGCTTTAAAATACCCAAAATGGAGTCAATTGTTGGTGCTTCGTTTGTGCTGCTTTAGTTTTTGAGATATGATCTCAGTGTTTCCTGTAGCGTTTTATAGTTTTCGCAGCCGCCTTGACAACACCTGCCCCCCGCCGTGACTACGTCCCTCGAAATCACCTCGTGAATCTTCGCAAAACTACGGTCGCCACGCCCCGGTCTTCACTTGTGCCTTTTGCCGGCACAGTACCTCCAACCAGAGTCCTGCACGGGTCTGATTTTGACAAACCGCACCCGCCCGTACCCGTTTTCCGACAGAATAGAAATGAAATTCGAGACCCGACCCGCTATAAATACAGACCGACACCCAAACCGTCAGTCTTGAGTTTAGTCGAGGCGTTGGCCACAACTTTACACTCTCCACTCGCTAATTTTCAGCATTTTGAAGCAGGACGTCTCATGTGTGGTTTGAAAATGAAAGTGGCAGAGATTTGTGGGAATGAGTGCAGTAAAAACATTTGGATTTTACATTTAATCATCTTGTTAAAACAACGGCTTTTTTGCATTTCACTAAAACACAGCCCTGTTTTTGTTCGCACGATGTTTTGTAAACCGCAGATTAGACCGACCCGAACCTGCATCCGACACAGCACAACATTTTTCACCTGTTTCATTAAAATGTCATTTTTCAGCGGGAAACACTGTACCTATTATGGTTCTTAGCTATTAGTTATTATTAGCCCCCTGAAAATGTTAAAACCTGCTAAAAAATGGCAAACTATGACATACATTCTTTCTGTTTTGTTTGTGCTGTTGTGTGCCTTTAATATTTTACTTTTTGTGTTAATATTTTTAAAGTTATGGTTCACTTATTTCGCTGATTACATTACATAATTTCCGGAAATTATTAAAAATATTCACGCAAAAAGTAATATATTAACGCCACACAACAGCACAAAAAAACCCCCAGAAAGAATGTATGTAATAGTTTGCAATTTTTTAAACAGGTTTTTAACGACGTCAGAAGTGACGTCATTGGCTGAATATAGCAAATGAAACATTTTGCAGCCGAAAATAGCACAAATGAAGCACAAATAATAGATAGTTTTGATGTAGGTTTGTGTTTTGATGGGGGACCAACTTCACACGGGTGAGGTGAAGGTGTACGGAGTTTAAAAACGCAGTGCAGCGTTTCCTGTGTTAGTGTTTTCTGTTTGGGAGAAGCGCTCAGCCTAAATCTGCAGGGTTTGTGTGTTAAACGCGTGTGAATGAAACAAAACACAACCCCAGCTCTGTCTGTGACGAGGAAACATTAGAACAGATCAAAAAACAGCGTAAAACGGGCCCTTTAAAGGTTCTGTGCGATCACAATCCTGTAGAAACTGTGAACATGAGTTACTTGTGGATGCCGCCACTGCCCCCAGCAGAATGGGAGGGATGCCCAGCGTGGGCACGATGAAGGCCGCGGCGAAGCAGGTGATCTTAGCCGTGGACGAGGACGTGGCCGACAGCGTCCTCTGGTGGAAGTTCTGCAGACCCAGGTTCCCCAAACCCTGCAGAGGGAGAACACAGGAGGCACAGGGTCAGGACTGGAACAGGATCAGTACTTATCAATAATCAATACTTCATGAGAGTTTATGGAGAGTGACCGTCTCAGGAGCTCAAAACGACCCTCACTGTCATATTCTGAACCTGTGTGAAGTCGCCCCCATCAAACGCAAACGCACACAAAAACTATGTCAATCGTTTGTGCCGTTTTGTGCTGTAAAAAGTTTCGTTTGTGCGATTCTGGTTCTTCAGATATTTGCGGTTTTATTTTCGGCCGATGACGTCGCCCAGAACCTCAGAATGTGAAATAAAGCTCAAAACAGGAAGAAAACGATAGAAAACATTTGTATTTCATTTGTGCTGTTTTCATTTGTCTGTATTATTCTATAAAATATGAATCAAAAGCAAATGACTAAAGACTGAAACAGACTTTTCCTCAGCCTCAGGTCGTTTCTCTTCTCTAGTTTTGTGGAGTTTGTCGCCGTCAGCTGAGTGGAAAAGACGTCCTATAATTACCGCAGAAATAATAATGAATAATTTTAGAAATAAACTCTAAACAAATGGAAATTGTCACAGCACAAAACGTTTTCTGTAATTTTCTTCCTGTTTTGAGTCTATTTCACATTTTGAGGGGCTGGACGACGTCATCGGCCAAAAATAAAACTGTAAATATCTTAAGAACCAGAATCGCACAAACGAAACTTTTTGCAGCACAAAACAGCACAAACGACTGACATAGTTTTTGTGTAGGTTTGAGTTTGACGGGGGCGACTTCACGGACGTATATCCTGATACTTTGAGTGATTTTTGTTTTAATTTAACCCCACTCAGATTCTATCCTGTACATAATTTGATCTGTTTTCTGTTCATAGTGCAGCAAGAACTAAACTACAGAAGCCCTGAGTGGCAAAAAAAAGAAAAAAAGAGGAACTTCATTTTGTGCAAATAAATAAATGATAATAAAAAAGGTGAGTGTTTTTGTCACCAACAGCTCCCAAAAAAAAAAAAAAAAAAAAAAAAAAAAAAATCTTGCCTTTGTTGACTGTTTTACTGTTGTGGCTGACAAAAAAAAAAAAAAAAAGTAACCTCACACACTCCAGGGCCTTAGTGTTTTCGTGTGTATTAGTTTAAATGCTGTAGTTGAGGACACTGGGTAAAAGGCTTTGGGTTCGAATGTGGGAGACTGTGGTTTGACTCTCAGCTCTTCCCCAATTGTGAATGAATTCACTTTGGCTGAAAGCATCAGTTTTTTCACCGGCCTCATCAACAGAAAAAAAGAAAAAAAAGCTGTTTGAGCAAAAAGAAAACGAGAGAAAAGAGAAAAGACTATTTTTTTTCAAGTGGTTGGTGTAAAAAAAAAAAGATTTTTATATTTTATTTGGGAGCTGTTGGTGGAGAAACAAACAAAAAACCTTTAAAAATGGAGCCCAAATGACGTGCCTCTCTTTTTCTTTTTCTTTTTTTATTGCTGCTCTGGGCTTTTGTACTAAACTTTCAGTCAGGAATAACAGAACTTTCTAACACTTAATAACAATTAGGGGAGTCCAAAAATATCGAAATATCAACATGTCGTATCGTTTAATGTGATGGTCCAGTATTAACGTCATGGGCTGCTGTACTGATATATCACCAGAAGTGTTTTTTGGTACATTTCACCAAATTATTGTGTTACAGCTACAGTTTTGCTGCTTGTTCAGAGGGAGGAAACTTGTTTATGCGACACATTCGACATTTTCACTGTTTTGACGATTAAAAATGCGCGTGTTTCATATGAACTTTGCACAAGAAGTGGTTTAACAAAGACTTTTAGTGTCATAGCCACGATTTAGCCTTTATTCTTTATTGAGCCGTATCAAATCCACTTGAAATATATCGTATCAAATCGAAAGCTCACTGTATTGAGGTGCGTATCGTATCGGAAACTTGCTTCATTCTGGTGTAGAGGTCGTTTATTTTAAGAGAACTCGTCAAGTAAAATGATCTCGCTGCATGGACAGATCATTTCACTACTTTTAAGACATTTTCTGACAGATTTAAGTGTTTATATCTTACATTTTGGCCAACTTTTTGCAGTAAACACATTCCAAAATCATGACTTTTTAAATATATAAATCTGAACTGATCGTTTAAACCACAGAAATTCCCTGTGTGCTGTAAAGGCACTGCAAATTTCTCTGATCTGGCCAAGATTTTAAAACTTATATCTGGTTATTTAACTTGTTTTCAGGTTTATTATCGACTTACTGGCTCTGATGTTGTTTCATTCTTGTCTAGAAGTTGTTTATTTTAAGAGAAATTGTCAAGTAAAATGATCTTGCTGCATGGACAATAATCATTTCACTACTTTTTAGTCATTTTCCGATAGATTTAAGTGTTTATCTCTTACATCTTGGCTTTTTTGCATGGTGTAAATGTGTGTAAGTGTTGGGAAATATCCCCAGTACCAGGAGCAGGAAGTTATCGATCCACCTCCAGGCCCGGTCCCCGTCCAGCGAGCCCACCCACGGGTTCTGGTAGGTGAAGTTATAGGCCGTCTGCGTGATGTCCAGCACCGCGGGGCTCATCATGGAGAAGGGCACACACAACCACTGAGGAGACGGCGACAAGGTCAGACACAGCACACACAGCACACACAACTGCACCAGAGCACCCGGAACGTTCCACAGTGCGACATTAAACAGCTCGACTTTACATTTATTCAATTAGAGGTGGTTTTAGAGCAGAAAAACAGACATTTCTACAGACGGTTCTACAGTCCGAGCGCGAGTCGCCCTAAACGACCACAGACCGGAGCCTAAACGCACATTTTCTGTGGCGCGAGGTCTCGATGCTCAAGACGCGAGGTTCACGTCACCGATGACGTTTCACCTCAAAATGCGACACCCTCAGGCCTCTTCTACAGGTGAGAAAAGCCAGCCTACCGTGCTAACTATGCTAACCATGCTAACTCTGCTAACTCCGAGCGCTTTCTCTGTGTTTCTGTCATAGTCCGTATATATGAGTGAACTAAGCTAACCCGTTAGCTGCCGTGTGCCAGACAGGAAGTGCTCCAGGAGGCTCTTCCGGCTCCTTCTCTCCCTTTTTCCCTTTGACTCACACTGAGATCTTGTCGCTCGTCTCTCTGGACCTGCTGCTGTGGCCTCGTCATTTTGGTCTTAAAATGTTCATATGAACCTGCGACAGGATCCTGAATTTTTCATTTCACTATCTTGTTCCTAAATCAAGACATGTACATAAATAACAGACCAATCAGACGCCTTCATTCCCCGAGGTCCCTCCCCCTAGCATTAGCAACAGGTTTGATTGACAGCTCATTGTTGTTCACACGTAACAGAACATAGAACATAAACCAATGACTTAAACTTACTATTTAAAGTTTGATGATAAAAGCTAAAAGTTTCCTTATTATTCTGAAGAATCAGGTAAATCCAGCGGTTCGTGCAGGTGCAGAGTATCTCCGCTCTGAGGAGGGCGGCACATTTAACCACCTCAATCGTGATTGGCTCTTGTGTTGCTATGATACTCGCGGTCGGATTTCCAAATATGGACCCTGGCTCCAGATTCGGTCCTGTAACCGTGGCAACAGCAGCCTCATTTGAGCGACGCTGACGCTGTGGAGACGTCACACTCACTTAGTCCACTCATATATACGGAATATTGTTTCTGTTTCTCTCTACAGGCTTAAGTGCTGCTACGAGCTGTACTTTGAATTTCCACAGAAGTGCTTTTGTTGTGTAGGCGACTGTTGGATGTTTTGGCGTTTTATCCTCACGGTTTTGTGCATATTGTGATTGAAGTCATGACTGCTGGGTTAAACTGAGCCTTACGTGTGTGTCCGTGTATAAATGCTTCATGTGTGGCGTTCACAGACTTCCGCAGTCTAGAAGCGACACAGGACCTCATCGTTCTACATGATCCTGTGAGTTTTATTCCGCAATTTTGTCCGTAAATAAATCCCTATTCCTGATATTCAACCTTAAATTCGCTCCGATACCCGTTAGCCTCGTGAGCTTCATTTGACCGGTGGGACCTGCGCTCTGACATGGGGCTCACCAGGCTGATGAAGATGAGCACCAGCTGGATGATGTCGGTGTAGGCCACAGAGTAGAGTCCTCCCATCAGAGTGTAGGTGATGGCCACAGCTGCAGAGATCCAGATGCTCACGGTGTAGGACAGGTCCAGGATCACGCTCATGGTCACACCTGGAACACAGGACCATGAAAATGTGCTGTTTAAATCTATTTTCTATTTCTTTTATTGAGTTTTCAGTCATCTATCGATCTAAAAACGTTTTCCCGGTGTTTGCTAATGTGTGCATTGTGTCACCATGGCAACTAACGAAACAATCTGCCACACACATACATGTAGAAACACCCCGAGTGTAATGATCAGAACAAGTATAAAAGCACATAGACGAGTATTTACTTACAAAACAAACAAAAAAACAAAAAAATGTCATCACAAGGTAGAGCAGAGCATTTAAAAATAAAACAGCAACGCAGTGGCTGAGTGGTTAGCACTCATGCATCACAGCAGGAAGGTTCCAGGTGGCTCGGGCCTTTCTGTGTGGAGTTTGCATGTTCTCCCAGCGTCTGGGTTGGTTTTCTCTGAGCACTCCAGTTTCCCCCATTAACCCAAAACATGCACCACAGGTAAAATCCTCCAGCTAAGGTCCTCACCGACCCCAGCAACGAGATCACAGAGATCACAGAGATCACAGAGATCACAGGGATCACAGAGATCACAGAGGTCCCCGGGGGCCCCATGTGCTGCCCACTGAAAGGATGGGTGAAACGCAGAGGACATTTTCCATACAGGGATAATAAAGTACTACAAAACAAACAAAAAGTATAAAGTATATGCCCATGGACCACTGTGGAACCTACTTGGACCACTGAAGGATGACACACATATAAAGCCACATGGGAACAGAAAAGAAAGTTCTACCATTTAATGTGGAAAATCACAGGATATCGTCTAAACCAGTGGTTCTTAACCTGGTTCAGTGAGTCAGTCTCAGGGGTTCAGTGAGTCAGTCTCAGGGGTTCAGTGAGTCAGTCTCAGGGGTTCAGTGAGTCAGTCTCAGGGGTTCAGTGAGTCAGTCTCAGGGGTTCAGTGAGTCAGTCTCAGGGGTTCAGGGTCAGACTCACATTCAGCTCACATGTTTGGTGATGACTCGCCCCGTTTGGCCGTTATTGGCTGCAGGAAATTTTGTGTGTGCAATCGTCTGTGACTGTGGTGATGGTGTCATGTCATTTTTTTTCTTAATATTTTCCCTTAATTCTAACTATGTCGAGCAAAGAAGAAAGTGGTCGGATGAATATGTGTAATATGGATTCACACGTGTGCTCCAATTAAATATATATATATATATATATATATATATATATATATATATATATATATATATATATATATATATATATATATATATATAGACCTATGTTTGAATTTGAAAAAAACACATTTTATTTTTCCAATTAAGAAGGGTTCAGTGAATGCACTTCTGAAATTAGTGGGGTTCAGTACCTCCAACAAGGTTAAGAACCACTGGTCTAACCTTTTAACCTGGTCTAACCTTTTAACCTTTTTATTATCATATTGGAAGCTATTCATTAGTACCAACATGTTTGTATGGTGACAGCACGACTGCCAGCCCCAGTGTCAGGATGCAAACAGCCCGGTGGCTCCACGTGGCTCTGAGCTGCAGGTTGTTGTTGACCTAAGTGGGGTTTGCTGCGCTGGCTCAGCCTGAAATAGCGGTTGGTATGTGGGGTCAGGAGGAGTGACCCGGCCCCTACAGTCAGCTCCCGCCTCACTTCCCCAAACGAGGTCCTGGGCTGTAATCAGACCGGACACTTTTCCACTGAAGGTGCTCGGGCGAGTGGGCTCCTCACGGGGGCCCAGGCGACGGAAACAGAAGCTCAGAAATGTTTCCTGATCCGATCCGTCGTATCAGCGTTTGGACGTTTGTCTCAAAGTGTTTATCAGGCTGTTAAACACTTTGAGACAAACGTCCAAACGCTGTTCAGGCTGTTCAGATCATAATCCGTATATGCACGATAAAAAATGAAAACAATATAATGACAGCAATAATAACAACATTAATATTATCATTGTCATGATCCCATCATCCTTAAAAAATAAATAAATAAATAAATAAATAATAATAATAATAGGCCTAATAATAATAATAATAATAACAAAGGTTTAGACCTGGTTTAGTTCTGGTTTAGACCTGGTTTAGTTCTGGTTTAGACCTAGTTTAGTCCGGGTTTAGTCCTGGTTCAAGCCTGGTTCAGTCCAGGTTTAGACTTGGTTCAGGCCTGGTTTAGTCCTAGTTCAGTCCTGGTTTAGACCTGGTTTAGACCTGGTTTAGACCTGGTTTAGACCTGGTTTAGTCCTGGTTCAGGCCTGGTTTAGACTTGGTTTAGACCTGGTTTAGACCTGGTTTAGTCCGGGTTCAGGCCTGGTTTAGACTTGGTTTAGACCTGGTTTAGACCTGGTTTAGTCCTGGTTCAAGCCTGGTTCAGTCCAGGTTTAGACTTGGTTTAGACCTGGTTTAGACCTGGTTTAGACCTGGTTTAGACCTGGTTTAGACCTGGTTTAGGCCTGGTTCAGGCCTGGTTTAGTCCTGGTTCAGGCCTGGTTTAGACCTGGTTTAGACCTGGTTTAGGCCTGGTTCAGGCCTGGTTTACTCCTGGTTCAGGCCTGGCTTAGACCTGGTTTAGACCTGGTTTAGTCCTGGTTTAGACCTGGTTTAGTCTAGAAATCCCCTATATAAACGGGCATTCTGACTGTGAGCGGAGTCGCCTCTCCACAGAAAGGATTAATGCCGTACTGCGGAACATTCCAGACAAAGGAATAACCGATAAATAATGGAGAAAACGCTTTGTGCTGCATTTTTTTTGTATGAAAAGCACTCTATAAATAAAGTCTGGTTGACTGAAAAGCATCTGCCGCACCCTCCACACACGGAAAAGCTCCACACTGCAGCTTTAACGCCGGGCTGGCTGTATTTCCCCCTCCCGCGGTCCAGACCTGCCGTTGTAGAATTATGTAATATTGTTCAGAGCGCGTCCCACATTCCGCCGCCATATGTCAAGCCGCATCCGTCAGAGCACAAAGCGTCTGCATTGTGTCCGGAGCGTCTGAACCGAGCTCAGGCCTCGGACTCGGCTCCACCGCAGCAGCACCGGGATATTATTGGAAACAGAGTAAAACCCCGAGCGGAAAACAACATGAAGAGGAGCCAGGACTAAACCAGGACTAAACCAGGACTAAACAAAGCCGCAGAGGAAAACAACAGCATAAAGAGGAGCCAGGACTAAACCAGGACTAAAACCAAGACTAAACCAGGACTAAAGCAGTACTAAAACCAAGACTAAACCAGGGCTAAACCAGTACTAAACTAAGATTAAACCAGGACTAAACCAAGACTAAATAAGGTCTAAATCCGGTCTAAACCAGGTCTAAACCAGGACTAAACCAGGACTAAACAAAACCGCAGAGGAAAACAACAGCGTGAGGGCAGCCGGAAGCAATACCGCAGAACTAAACCAGGCTAAACCAGGACTAAACCAAGACTAAATGAGGTCTAAGCCAGGTCTAAACCAGGACTAAACCAAGACTAAATGAGGTCTAAGCCAGGTCTAAACCAGGACTAAACCAAGACTAAATGAGGTCTAAGCCAGGTCTAAACCAGGACTAAAACCAAGACTAAACCAGGACTAAACCAGTACTAAACTCAGATTAAACCAGGCCTAAACCAAGACTAAATAAGGTCTAAATCCGGTCTAAACCAAGTCTAAACCAGGACTAAACCAGGGACTAAATTAGGACTTAACCAAGACTAAATCAGGCCTAAGACAGGTCTAAACCAGGACTAAACCAAGACTAAACCAAGACCAAAACAGGTCTAAACCAGGACTAAACCAGGTCTAAACCAGGTCTAAACCAGGTCTAAACCAGGACTAAACCAGGGACTAAATTAGGACTAAACCAGGACTAAACTAAGACTGAACCAGGACTACATCAGGTCTAAACCAGGACTAAGCCAGGTCTAAACCAGGACTAAACCAAGACTAAACCAGGCCTAAGACAGGTCTAGACCAGGACTAAACCAGAGACTAAACCAAAACTAAACCAGGAATAAACCAGGACTAGACCAGGACTATACCAGGTCTAAACCCGGGACTAAGCCAGGACTAAACCAGCAACTAAACCAGAACTAAGCCAGGTCTAAACCAGGCCTAAACCAGAGACTAAACCAGGTCTAAACCAGGACTAAACCAGGACTAAACCAGGTCTAAATCAGGAACTAAACTAGGACAAAACCAGGGACAAAAACAGGGATTAAAAAGGTCTCAACCAGGACTAAACCACAGACTGAACCTGGAATCAAACCAGTACTAATCTAATCTAATAGTCTTCGTTTCCCAGAATTCCCAGAATGCTTTGCGCTCTGTGGAATTCTTTCTGGGCCCAAACTCCCGGAGCTGCAGTACCTGGAGCGGCCACTAGTCGGGATAAAGCGGGAACGTCTCATCCAGTTTTTATTACAGCTCCACAGTCTCAAAGCGAACGGTCACTTTGATTAAAACTGTAAAACGTGAAATAAAAAAACGGTTTGAATTTCCTTGGGGATCAATGACGTTTCCCGGGATCACCCGCAGCTCCTGTTCACCTTCTTATCTTTACACGCTGATTAATTTTAGCCTGACTCAGCCAAAACCGCACGAGATAAACCCGGACAGGAAGCCGTGACGCTCACACTGAGGCTATGAACCGCAGACCCTGGTGCCACTGGATTTGTGATTTATTTGTTCACCATAAACCGTCGTAACAAATCTGCAATCTGACCCGTAATCTCCAAACGATACGAGCGATGACGAAGACTTTTATTATTTTATTTGGACACAGGAGCTCACACACCACAGTATAATATAATATATAAGAAACGGTAATAATACATTCTAAATAAGAAGCAAAAAAGAGCAAGAGACACGTGTCAAGTCAGGCATAATTATGTAAATGTAAAAATAAAATAGAGAAATAAGTAATAAAACGTCAGTATTTGTGATTTGCTGGTTTCAGTTCGATTGTTATTCATTTTAAAAGGTCGTATATTACGCAAAATTGACTCTTATGAGCTTTAAACCAAGTTATAATGTTGTTCTCTTCTTAAAAACAGACCTGGAGTTGTGTTTCGTTTAGTCTGTCTGCATCTCCAAAGCTCAAAATGCTCTGTTCCACCTTGTGATGTCGTGAAGCGGTAGTTTTCACGCTATTTTTTTTTTTACCTTTTAGTTCAGTCGAGATCGGAAATTCCGGGTCTGAAATGATCCCAATGATTCGAGTGAAGCTGTGTGGAGTTTAAAAACACGGTGGAGCACTTCTTGTGACATGAGTGTTTATGGTTTGAGAGGAGAACTTTATATAGGGGCTGTTTACACGACAACGGTAACGGGAAAAGGCAAAAAAAAAAAAAAAAGCCAGATGTCCGTATCGTTTAGACGGTGTTTTGGGGGGTGGAAAACGCAAAAAAATCACCCTCCAGAGAGCAAATCTTAAAACACTCCACCGTGACGTCGTTGAAAACTGAAAAATTGTCTTTTCGTGGGTCGTAGTGTAGAGATAACGTCACGAGCACGAGTCAGTTCATGAAAAAAATGGCAGAGATTCAGCCGAGCAGCTGCAAACGCCACAGGACTAAAGAGACTCGACTGATCCCAGAGTCATTCAGAGCCTCGTCCGTCCACATGAAATCGTTGGTGTTATTACGCTTCATGTTGTTTTGATTTGAGGTGCTGCAGAAGAGGAAGTAGAGAAGCAGGAGGGTTATAGACTCTTTTAGGGCGGAAGTGATCATGTTTTTTGTTTTTTTAAAGCTGCGTGCGCATTTTACTGATCCATTCAGACTGAACACAGACAGAAGACGACGGAGATAAAAACATTTCCAGCACCAAAATGTCTGGTTGTTCTGTGTGTGTTTGTCAGAATCATATCGTATATACAGTATAAGTGGACTAAGCTAACCCGTTAGCCGCCGCGTGCCAAACAGGAAGTGCTCCAGGAGGCTCTTCCGGCTCCTTCTCTTCCCTTCTCCCATTGACTCACACTGGGATCTTCTCGCTCCTCTCTCTGTAATTCCTGCTGTGGCCTCGTCATTTTGGTCTTAAAATATTCGTATTAACCCGCTCTACATGATCCTGACTTTTTTTTTTGTTTTTTTCACTATTTTGTCCATCAAAAAAATCCTATTCATAACACAGGGCCTGGCTCCAGATTCGCTCCTGTAGCTGTGGCATCAGGAGCCTCATTGGAGCGACACTAAACACTATGGGTGACGTCACACTCACTTAACACACTCATACGTACAGTCTATAGTCAGAATCAATATTCTACCAGCTCAACTACACTAAAGTCTTACATTTTTACTCACTGATGGCACAAGGACCTGACAGTCAGACACCATTTGTCAAAGTTCGGCTTGATGAGGAAATATTCACAATCTTTTGACGATAATCACAGAGCCGCTGAGTTCTGCTGTACTTCTGTTGCCAAAATCTGTGCGCAACCGAACCTACGTCACTGTTTATTAACACTAGAAGCGCTATGCTCAGACATTTGGCGTTGGTGGTGCTGCCCCCTATGCTCTGGTTGTGCAAACTGCATCGGCAAACTGCAAGTTTTTGCATCTCCGTGTGCAGCAGAATTCCCCAAAACGCCCGTGTAAACGTGGAATAAGAGTGAGAACAAAAACGCACTTTTGCCTTTTTGCTTCGGACCGTTTCCGTGTAAACATAGCTATAATCTGCAGAGTTTGTGTGTTAATCATGAGTGAATGAAACAAAACACAACTGCAGGTCTGATTGCGATGAGGAAACGAGATTAAAACAGAACACAGTGTAACACGAGCCCTTTAACTCACAGTAGCTCTGATATTGTGCAATTTTCAGGCGTCACATTGATAAAGCCCATTAATGAAGCTGATATGACCCTTTGTTTTCCCGGGGAGGAGTGGTTCAGGAGGAGGAGTGGCTGAGGAGTGGTTGAGGGCTGCAGCTGTTTGCGGCGCTGTGGCTAATCTTATCTAACAGTAACGCCCTGAGCAGCTGAAAAAGCCCCAGAGGAGAGGTCAGCGGGAAAGATGGTCAAGGCCGTCCAGCCTCCAGCACAGATCAGAGCGTCTGGCCTGGCTCAGAGGAAGACTGCCTGACAACAGAGCGAACGGCCACGTTTACATGGGAAATTCATTCTGAATAAATTGAATTTTGCTTTACAAAGACCATGTAAACAATGATAATTCAGAGTTAAACTTAATCCTGAAGTCAGTGGGTTTATTCCGATTTTAAAGCCGAATGAATTTCTTCCTGGATCATGTAAACGTTTCTTCTTCTTCAAAATAATCCCGGTGGTTCATGATCGTTGGCCCGGTGGTTCATGATCGTTGGCTCGTCCTTCTGCTCCTCCAGTCGTCTCTTGGGACTTTCCTCCACGTCTCTTTGGATTTGTGAGCGGGATGTGGGAGTGGGCTGAGGTGTGGCAGCCTCAGACTCAGTTTGTCTTCTTCCTCCTTCTCCCACACTCTTCCCTTCTCCTCCTCAGCTCACAGACGTAAAGCGTGAGGAGAGAATTCTCCAGCTGCTGCTTCATTATCATCGGAACCACAGCGGAAAAAGTTTGGATCGTGTTTGTGTCGGCGCCGAAACGACAAACCGAGATGACAGAAAAGCCGGGAGCAGCTGAAGTGTGGGTTTTCTTCCCAAAGACGGAAATACGTTTGTGTCGCTGTCCAATCAGAACCGTCCCCACCCCCAGACACTGAGAACTATTAAATAAAGACCATTTAACGTATTTTTCATGGAAACCTCAATCCAGAATTATTATTTCTGTGGAAACTCGAAGGAGAATTGTCTAATTCCGAACTATTTGATTTGGAATTTAAAAAACATCATGTAAAAACATACTTGGGAGTGTGATATTTTAGACTCTTAACCATCCATCCATCCATCCATCTTCTCCCGCTTAATCCGGCTGGGTCGCGGGGGCAGCGTGCTGCCCAATTCTCATAGCACCTGACCCCCCCTATGAACCCCTCTGCAGGTGGTGAGCCCACAGGAGGGGGGCTCACCCCTCCTTAACCTTATTTCTTAATTACATTTTTTTATTTTCTTTTAATTATTATATATATTTTAATATATTTATTTTTAATCTTATTATTTATTTTTATTAAATTGAATTAATTTATTATCTTTATTATTATTATTATTATTATTATTATTATTATTATTATTAACTTTTTACTTTCCAATCGCTCACAGGAATGTACATGTTATAATATATTGCATATGTATTGGAATATGTATATTGCAATTGTAAATGTAATATTTTAATACTCTTGTCTCAGGGAATGTTCTTATGTTTTTTATTCTGTGTGAAAATGAAAACAAAAAGTTCCAAAAATAAATAAATAAATAAATAAACATCATGTAAACGTGGCCAATGATAGAAAAAGGTAAGAAAAAGGCTTCTATGGTAAAGTACTTCTGTGGGAACTTTCCCCCTGACTGCAGACTTTAAAAATGACTTTATCAACAGCTTTATTTAACTCTTGAACTGTTAAAAAATGTTAAAACTGTTTGAAGATGTGGGGCAAAAGTGTTTGTGTAAAACTCTCCGTGTCGTGTGACAGGAGTAAGACGAGCTCAGGTCTCAAGTGAACCAAGGTCAAACTAAACGGAAGAACGAGATCCTGCTTCAACTAATTAGCTTCTGTCTTTTCACGGAACGGACTCTGTTCACGCCAAGACAAAGACGCTTGGGAACATGCGGATGACGACTTCCGGTGCAGTTCCCGACACTGGGCATGTGATAAAACAATAAAACCGTGGACTCAGCAGCAGCGTCTTCACGACCGGACAAAGATTTCCACGGAGGACGGGACTCTAATCGTGTCTTTGGTGTCACTTTCAGACAACTGGGTGGAACTACTGATCTGAAGACGAAAGCTACTACGACGTCTTTTTAAAAAAATTAAGTTAGACAAATTATAACACACAAGTGAAGGGATAATTTATAAAAGGAAAAAAAGAAAGAAAACAATGACATCTCGATGAAGAATACAGGGCCCATTTGATCAGTTTTCCCAGATTTTATTTTGCTTGTTTTGTTTTGCTCAACGGTAGGCGGGTACTTTTTTTGATTTAACCAGTCGCTGCTGTTTGGTGGTGGCGTCTGTAATGCGCCGGAACGCTCAGCGGTGTCCAAGTAATCCCGGCACAACAGCAAATCCTGTAAATGAACTATTTTGCCCTGTACAAGATGGATGGTGGAGGTATCACCGCTTTAAAGGACAGGATAGTGGATAATTACAATCTCTTCCAACAGATTGAAAAAGAAATAACATATTTTTCAAAGTAGGTTTCTTCAGATGTTGGCAAAGTGCTAATTGATGTGTTTGGCTTTATCCTCTGCTGTGGTGACATCTCATTTAAGGGCAATTTGCGAGCAGTGCGGAATTCGCTATACCTTATAGCTCTTTAAAGTGGGACTGAACGCCTAAACTTCGCCCACAACCACATTTCAAATCGAGCTTCTAACTTGTGCGGTGCCTGTGGACTAAAGAAAAGAGTGAAAGAGGAAAAGGAGCGGTCTAGAGGTATAAGGAACACTGTGATTGGTCTAAGAGGTATCAACATTTCAAACTCTGGAAGAAGGGCAATAACGCCTTTCCCCTTGATAAAATTCACCAAACATTCTCTTTGTTCCAGCTTTAAATCCTCGATGTCGGGAATCGTTGCCGACACAAAATGTCTGTCTTCGTCTCCATCTGTCTGGACGCTTTGTTTCCTGTTGTGCTGGACACAAAAGGACCCAGAGGCGCTGGAGTTTGACCTCATGGCTTCACAGCTCTTCTCTAATTGGTTAGAGCGCCGACTACAACTTCCGGGGTCTTTGCAAACCGCTGAGTGTTTTCTGATTCCTGACGAGTCGCTGGAGAGAAATGAAACTGAGCGGAGGCACTAGGAGAGATAAGATTTGGTCAGAGGACGTCACGCGAACCAGACAAAATGTAGAAAAAATGAGAAAATGTCCCAGTTTTCCTCATCTCCATGTCATTGTAGCGTTCCGTTCTGTTCGGCTCATCCACAATTCCAACCGTACCTCAGTTTTCCTCATTTCCACTGATGCGTGACTCTCTCTGCCTTGTCTTTTCTCGATTAGAAGAGACGAGGGCGCCAGATTCCAGATGATTCCAAACCGCACATACGTCTGCAGGCTTCATTTTCCCAACCATCACGTTTACTTCAGTGGGTTCGATCACAGCCGCTCGAGCCCAGAGTCGGGAACTACACCGGACGTTTCATCGCAGGTTTCTCAACGTCTGAACAGAGTCTGTGAAGTGTCTCTGGAACATCTCAGCGTCGCAGTGCAGACACGAGCCTCCTCTTCATGTCTGTACTGACTCAACTTTTTAACATTTCGCTGAACGTCTGCTTGTTTTGGACTTTATTTTACTGAATATTGGGGTGAACCCGCTCAACCAAAAATAGATCAAACAGCTCTCAAAGGTTCTACGCTTATAATCCAGGATCTAGACGATATAACATATAAACTCAACATATAAACTCTGTCTAAACTTCTGTAAGATGGACTTTTCAGAGCTTTAAACCATGTTCTAACAGTTTCTTCTCACTGATTCTCTGAAGTTGTATTCACAGTGATTCATGTATGTTTGAGTCATCTTTATTCTCCTGTATTCAATCAATTAGCGAAACTTTATTTATAGAGCGCTTTTCATACAAAAAAATGTAACACAAAGCGAATTCAAGACGTCATTGCTTCGTTTTACGCCCGTTTCCACCTCCGCCGGGACGTACGCACTTCGACTCGGCAATTTTCCAACTCGGAAATCAGTCGACTTGTTTCTTTTACGTTCAGATATAAAATAATGAGTCTCTGGGGTCATAGATTAGAACTAGAAGAGACACGAGCAAAGGGTGACCAGAGATTCAAAGTAAAAAACTGTGATATCCCTGTTTTTTTGGTGGTTGGTAATCATAAAATTGTGAAACCAATGCGTGATTAAGGAAACCTGTTCTGCACATGGCCCATTCACGGCGAACATGTGTCAGTATTCGGCTTGAGAGTCGCTACGTCATTGTTCTATTTCTGGGTCCAAGCTGCAGCCGAATTTGTCCCTGACTGATCTACATGTAAAAACGCTGCAGTGTCGTGTCCCGCGGTTTGAACAGATCACAAACCAACACAAACGGCGAGGAGAAACTGTCATTCTTTCATTTTCCAGTAGCTATTCTTCCACATCGCCACATTACACGTCCTCTCATCGTTATTTATGTCCACAACAGAGAGAAATATCTAAACCATGGATCTATGAGCTAAACCCTAACATTCTATTAACTTCGAAATTACTCGCTAACTTATTATTTCTGGCGACCACACGCACAGTACAAACTCGGGATATAGCGAAAACAATGAGAAGAATTTATTAGCTCCTCGCCGTGGTAAATTTATGGGCAGCGTCTCATCCAATTTATCCACAGAAATCGTCCTCCGCAAATAATGACCCCAGTCCACAAAACGGCGCTGTGAATCCAGTTTGAGTCGTTCTTTAAAAGTAAAAAGTCGAGATAGTTCCTCACGTGTGTCTGTTTCCATCAAAGTGAAGCTGCAGATCAGCCACAGTGACTCTACTTCCTGTGGACTTTATCTCCTCTTTTCTGCTTTAAAAATCCTGGATCTGAAGTGTTGCTCCACATTTCACAAATAATAATCACACAGTTTTGACTTCGTCTAAACTGGAAGTGCAGAGCTCTGATCTTTGGACACTTCAGAGTCTCAGAGCGAGTGGTTTTACTGTAGACAGGAAACAGCTCATGTGTCCGAGTCCGACCTGAACCCCAACATAAGTTCTAAATATTAACCATCCACTTGCCCACTCGACCCTCTCCCATCATCCCTGCTCAAAACCTACTGCTCCTCCATCAGTCCCCTCATCACAAAAATAATCAATACCTCCCTTGAAACAGGCCATGTCCCCAGCACCCTCAAAACTGCCATGATCAAACCCCTCCTCAAGAAACCCACCCTGGACCCCAAACCTCTGTCAAACTACAGACCAATATCAAACCTTCCATTTCTCGCAAAAATCCTAGAAAAAGTTGTCTCCTCCCAGTTTCACCACCACCTCAAATCCAATAACCTGTATGAAAAATTCCAATCTGGTTTCCGCCCCTCCCACAGTACAGAAACAGCCCTCATCAGAGTCACCAATGACCTGATGAGGGCCTCTGACTCCGGTTCCACATCCCTCCTCATTCTTCTCGACCTCTCTGCTGCGTTTGACACCGTAGACCATCACATCCTCCTACACCGTCTCCAGCATTACACAGGTCTCTCTGGCACTGCCCTTCACTGGTTTCACTCCTACCTCACCAACAGAACCGAGTACGTAGCTCTGGGGGAAGCAAGATCCAGACCCCACACTGTTTCCTGTGGGGTCCCCCAGGGCTCCGTGCTCGGCCCAACCCTCTTCACCATTTACATGCTTCCCCTCAGTCGTGTCGTCAGCAAGCATGGAATAAATTTCCACTGATATGCTTACCACACACAACTCTACCTCACCATCTCTCCTTCTTGTACCCCCTCTGCCGCAGTCTCCCGTCTCAGCTCCTGCCTGGAGGAGATAGAGGTGTGGTTGAGTCAAAATTTCCTGCAGCTAAATGGCTCCAAAACAGAAGCCATCCAAACTGGTACCTTTCATCAACTCCGCTCCTCTCCAATCACTTCTGTTTCATTTTTCGGACACACCATTCCCCTCTCTCCCTCTGTAACAAACCTCTCCTTTGACAATCATGTCACCTCCATCTGCAAATCTGCCTTCTTTCACCTCCGTAATATCTCCAAACTTTGCTCTTCTCTCTCCCTCCCTGCTGCGGAAAAGCTCATCCATGCCTTTGTCTCCTCCAGGCTGGACTACTGTAACGCACTCCTCATCGGGATCTCTGGCAGGAGCATCCAAAAGCTCCAGTATGTCCAAAACAGCGCTGCCAGGGTCCTGATGAGGGTGCGTAAACACGAGCACATCACCCCTATTCTTCACTCCCTGCACTGGCTCCCCATCCACTTCCGTATTCAATACAAAGTCCTCTTGCACACCCATCACTGTCTCCACGGTGCGGCCCCCACTTACCTCACTGAACTGCTCACACCACACACCTCCACTAAGACCCGGTCAGGCCAACAGCACCGTCTGGTCATGCCCAGGACACGGCTCAAGACCATGGGCGACAGGGCCTTCTCAGTGGCTGCTCCCCGTCTGTGGAACGCCCTCCCAGACCACCTCAGGGCTCCACAGACGGTGGATGCTTTTAAAAAAGGACTAAAAACCTACTTTTTTACCCTGGCCTACAGCTAATTACCCGCTATTGTTTTATTGCTTTTAAATTGATTTTTAATTGTCTTCTGTTTTTAAAATCTTTTTTTTTTTTACACTGTAGCACTTTGAGATTTGTTTGTCAAATGTAAAGTGCATTATAAATAAAATGTATTATTATTATTATTATTATTATTTGTCCATACGCGTCCAAATGTGTCAGGTTCTCGTCGGGTTTCCACGCTCTAGTTGAAACCTCACTAAAAAAAGGAGGTGGTGGTGAAAATGTTCCCTGTTTTTTGTCATTTTGAACCATCGACCGTATTGAACAAATGTTTCGTCGGACCCGAAAGTCGTGTGACGTCAGACTTACAAGCCGAACAGTCACGTTTTCTTTGAGTTTTGGTCGTTTTTAAGCAGCTTTTCTGTATTTTACCGAAACAAATCAACAGTTTATGCCTCTCTTTAGTGTTGGCAGGGATCAGATTGGACAAAAATAGGGACATTTCTTGTATAAAACTAGGACAAATCGCTGGTTTTGGATAAATCTGATGGGACAGGGGACACAGGGCTCACAACTGGGACTGTCCCGGGTAAATAGGGACGTCTGGACACTACGCAAGTATAATATGTCTTCTTTAAACGCTTAAATTCTCTTGACTGCAGCGCTAACAGACTAGAATAGCAGTTGTCTGTGACGCGTGAGGTCTGTGCGGCTCTTGCAGTTTCCTGTGCTCTGGTTCGGGTGCATTATGGGTGAGGTATGGGGCCATCTGTCTGTAGCTCAGAGGCTGAACGTGAGGCGTGTGCTGTAGCGTGACTCGGCGCATACATTACACATAATCTCTGTGATTATGAAGCGCAGGATTAAGACATAACGTGCGCTCTTTGTTTGGGAAATGTCCCGCTCGGCCTGGGCTGAGGTCAGAGCTTCAGAGCAGAGACAGAGTCCGATAGAGAGTTTATTTTTCTGTTGATATCGACGTGCAGCGTTTGTCTTACTGCTATGGCTGGTTTAGAGTAAGTGCAAATTACTCAAACATGCACGAGTCTCTCCAAAGACAACTTAAATGAGAAGGGAAACATGACACGGTTAAAAGGATTGCCAATGACTTCACTTTAAAGTACTATCCAAACGTGAGGTATTTATGAGCTCCAGGTGAGAAAAAGGGCAGTAATTATGCTTGAGGTGAGCGGAATTGAAATTGTGCTTAAAATTCATGAGAAAAAAAGGGTTAAGGGAACAAAATAGGTTAATAGGGAGCGGTGATTGGTACAATTATTGTGTTCACGAGTCGACGCAGGGAAGTGAGTGAGGGAGTTTCATCATTAGTTTTACCATTCGAGGGGTGGGAGCTTATGAGGTCACACTTCATCCCACTCTCTTTCAAATATGGAAGTGTTCACCCTTAGAAACAGATTGTATTTTCTTTTCTGAGGCTATATTTATGCCTGTATATGTGTGTGTGTTATGCTATTTGTATGTGTCTTGTTGTTGTCTTGGTTTTGTGTTTTACAGTTGCCTTTTTACAACTGGCAAAGGGACTATCGATGAAAATTAGCCTAATTGTGCTAACGCGAGTGTATTTACATTGTTTAATGTTGATTAATGTACATTGTCCCTTTCAAATAAATACATGACAAATGACAAATGTACTGTATGTATATATGGGCATATTTATATCTATGTTTTTTTTTTGTTATTTTCTACTTTTTCCACCTTGATGATCAAGATGCATTATATATGTTGAAGACAAATGTTTAAAGTACCTAAATAAATAAATACAAATAAAAAGCTTTGAAAAGTCAGTTTTGTAGAATAAGTCTGCTTTAAGAATGAATAAAAAAACAATGAAGAATGTTCTAATGTACTTTCCTCATGAAAAACAGACCTGGATTTGATATTAAACTCCAGTGTTGGTGTCACAGCAACGCAACTACTTTTTTCAAATAAAAACTGTAAGGCGCCGCTACTGAAAATGTGGTAACAAAACGTAGTTCCCTTTTCAATTCAGCGTGACGTTATTTTTCCACGTGCACAGGCCGGTACACAGTCCGCCCGGGGAGGAGAGGGCACAGCGGGCACCCACAGCCCCGGGGAGAGGCGATGTCCGGGCGGGAGGAGGTGCACAGCAGCCGGAGCGTCGCGCCACCTTCACCTCCAGCCTTTCCTGACCCACCCAGAGGAAGTGAGGACACCCGGGGAGAGGTCCCTCGAGGGGGAGCACCCCGTAGCCCACGCCTTCGCCGCCGTCTTATTATGAGTACTGTGTTTTGTTCTGTGCTTCCTGTTTTCTGTTTTTTTCTGGTTCTAGATCGTTAGCGTCCCAGATCAGAGCAAATGGTTGAAAAAAGGATAGTCATGTCACAGGCAGTGATCTCAAGGCAGTTTCCACACTCAAAACACACAAAAAGATAGTAAATCATGTCACAGATCATTCAAGACTTAGCTTAGCTTTGTGGGGGGGTGGACGGTGGGATTGGTCTTTCTAATCACTGTAAAGCTCTTTGTGTTGCATTTTTTTGTATGAAAAGTGCTCTATAAATAAAGTTTGATTGACTGATGGATCCTTCCCTCGCCCGTCAAGTTGAATTCCTCAGCAGAAAGCACAGACCCGTTTCACTCTGAACAGTTTCACATCCTCTTAAACTCTCTCTTTAATGTTCTTTTCTACTTTCCCTCACGTTTCTTGTCAACTCTTGGTCTCGGTGGCTGAGTGGCAACACTCAGGCCTCACAGCAAGAAGGTTGCGGGTTCGATCCCCGGGTCACCCGGGCCTTTCTGTGTGGAGTTTGCATGTTCCTCCCCGTGTCTGGATGGGTTTCCTCCGGGTACTCCGGTTTCCCCCATCAACCTAAAACATGCCCGCACCCCTATGAACTAACATCAAGGACCATGTTGTCCACCCTCCTGTGGGCTCACCACCTGCAGAGGGGTTCATAGGGGGGGTCAGGTGCTATGAGTATTGGGCAGCAAACTGCCCCTGTGACCCAGCAGGATTAAGATGGATGGATGGATGGATGGAAATTTCCCTTCGTTTGTTCCCATCTTTTACACGCAAACGGAGAATTCGCCTCTGAAAACTAATCTTTCTAAAAACTCCAGCTACAGTGAAGATTTTGCAAAACTACAGTTTGGTGTTTGCCTGTAAAGTGACATAAACAGCGTTTTAGTGTGTGACCAGTGTTAACGTTTTTCTGTGGTGATGATCAGAAGCGTCAGAGCAGCAGTCGCGTCACTTCTGCTGCAAACACTCGTCCTGTGTTTGCATTTGCACAGCTGATGTTTCATATCCATGAAGAGACGAATGAGGCTCGGAGCTCAGCAGTTTTCCCTCTTCTCCCTACGACCTGAAGACCCAGTCGCCGTCACTGCCAACGTCGCTGTTTTTGGGTCCGAGCTGGGCGGACGCTGTCTGGTGGATCATTTAGAAAAGGAAGGGGTTGTCCCGGAGGAGCGGCGTGAAAATTTTAGGATGTCGCGGTCGTCATCGGATGGGTATTTCTCCAAGAATAGCACTAACATGTCGACGTAATTTGTCTTGCAAGATTCCCAGTCGACATTTTCATGGGCTTTACTTGCCTTGTAGTCCAAGGCGACATTAAGAAGCAATTCAGCCTCGCTATCTGTCCAGACAAACCAACCTGGAACAGGAAGAGACTCTATTTGTTGTTGTCGAAATGAGGATTCTGATTGGCTGCAGAGCGTTTCCCTTCTTCCTACACTGGCTCCTAGAGGCTCGGCATAGTTATGACGTGTGCACGATGTTATTTCGGAAAACGGAGCCAGGGAAATATTTGTCTCTAAAAATACTCATGTATGTATAAACGGGGCCTTAGCCTCAGATGGAGTTTACCAGCAAAAAGTTTCTAAAGTAACAAGTAACGTAAAAAGTGACTTTCCATAGAGGGTAACTAAGTAAAGTAAGGGATTACTTTTTAAAGAAGTAACGAGGAACAAGCAAACGCCATTTTTTTTACAGTCACTTCCCCAGCACTGTTTAACACACAAAACCCTCATCTTTAGCTGTTAAGAGTTCCTCTCTCAAACAGAACACACACTGTTCCACCTTGTGATGTCATGCAGGAAGCCACACACCTTCACTGGAATCATATGGATCATTTCAGCCCTGGAATCGCCGATTTCTACTGAACTAAAGGTAAAAGAGGAGCTGTTCACTTGAAAACGAGAATTACAGAGCATTTTGAGCTGTTGAGATGCAGACAGACTAATAATAAAATGTTAGGAGTCATTTTTACGTAACCTAGGACCTGTTTTAATACGAAAACCTTAAAATAAACACCAGGAATGACGTGTGGGTGAACGTTTCTGCCTCGTTTTCCAGCGTTACGTCAGGATCAGCGCCTCTCCCTCTCACATGTAGCTCACTGTATTGTTGACATTCTCAGGTTGTGTGTTGTGAGCGTTCAGACGGTATCACCTCGCCGCGCTCCGGCCCTCAGCTCGTTATTCACAAAGCAGCGCACGTCTGCAGGAGGCGGAGGATAAGAGCGGCCCCCAGACGCCTGTAAACTGATAGGAGCGAGTGTGTGTCTGCTGTACACACACGGCGTCACCAGGTACTGCGCAAAGTACCGCCAGTGTTAAGCTGAATATTTGGGCTCGGGACGGGTCGAACATTCAGACACGCCTGATTTTTACCATCGTAAAAACGGGAAAAACGGATCAGAGTTGAGGTCTGTCGCTACGGTAAAGCGACAATATAAAAGATCATTTGTTCGTGTTTGTGTTGAATTAAAAAAAAAAAAACACTGAATTTATCACTCGGAAAAAAGGCGTTAGTCAGTTAAAGGAATTGTAAGTCTGGTTCTTCGAAATGTTTAAAATTCAGTGTAAAAATTAATCTTTTAAATATTCAGCACAAATATTTCTTTCCTTTCCTTTCTTTCATTCTTTCTTTTTCATTCTTTTGTTCCTTTGTTCATTCGTTCTTTCTTTTGGTCTTTTTCTGTCTTTTTCGTCCTTTCTTTCCTTCGTTCGTGCATTCTTTCTTTTGGTTTTTTTGGTCCTTTCTTTCCTTCCTTCGTGCATTCTTTCTGTTGGTCTTTTTCGTCCTTTCTTTCCTTCCTTCGTGCATTCTTTCTTTTGGTCTTTTTCGTTCTTTCTTTCATTAATTCATTCTTTCTGTTGTCCTTTTGTTTGTTCTTTCTTTTTCGTTCTTATTACCGTTTGATCTTTCATTCTTTCTTTCTTTTTCGTTCTTTCTTTCCTTAATTCATTCTTTCTTTTGTCCTTTCTTTCGTTTGTTCTTTCTCTTTTGTTCTGTCTTACTTTTATTCATTCCTTCATTCTTTCTTTTACATTTGTTCTTTCTGTTGTTCTTTCTTTCATTCTTTCTTTTTCATTCTTTTGTTCCTTTGTTCATTCGTTCTTTCTTTTGTTCTTTTTCTGTCTTGTTCGTCCTTTCTTTCCTTCCTTCGTGCATTCTTTCTTTCTTTTTCGTTCTTTCTTTCCTTAATTCATTCTTTCTTTTGCCCTTTCGTTTGTTCTTTCTTTTTCGTTCTCACTTCCGTTTGATCTTTCATTCTTTCTTTCTTTTTTGTTCTTTCATTCATTAATTTGTTCTTTCTTTTGTCCTTTCTTTCGTTTGTTCTTTCTCTTTTGTTCTGTCTTACTTTTATTCATTCCTTCATTCTTTCTTTTACATTTGTTCTTTCTGTTGTTCTTTCTTTCATTCTTTCTTTTTCATTCTTTTGTTCCTTTGTTCATTCGTTCTTTCTTTTGTTCTTTTTCTGTCTTGTTCGTCCTTTCTTTCCTTCCTTCGTGCATTCTTTCTTTTGGTCTTTTTCGTTCTTTCTTTCCTTAATTCATTCTTTCTTTTGTCCTTTCGTTTGTTCTTTCTTTTTCGTTCTCACTTCCGTTTGATCTTTCATTCTTTCTTTCTTTTTTGTTCTTTCATTCATTAATTTATTCTTTCTTTTGTCCTTTCTTTCGTTTGTTCTTTCTCTTTTGTTCTGTCTTACTTTTATTCATTCCTTCATTCTTTCTTTTACATTTGTTCTTTCTGTTGTTCTTTCTTTCATTCTTTCTTTTTCATTCTTTTGTTCCTTTGTTCATTCGTTCTTTCTTTTGTTCTTTTTCTGTCTTTTTCGTCCTTTCTTTCCTTCGTTCGTGCATTCTTTCTTTTGGTCTTTTTCGTTCTTTCTTTCTTTCATTAATTCATTCTTTCTTTTGTCCTTTCGTTTGTTCTTTCTTTTTCGTTCTTATTACCGTTTGATCTTTCATTCTTTCTTTCTTTTTCGTTCTTTCTTTCATTAATTTGTTCTTTCTTTTGTCCTTTCTTTCGTTTGCTCTTTCTCTTTTGTTCTGTCTTACTTTTATTCATTCCTTCATTCTTTCTTTTACATTTGTTCTTTCTGTTGTTCTTTCTTTCATTTGTTCTTTCATTTTCCTTTCTTTTTTGTTCCTTCTTACTTTTGTTTTTTAATCCTTTCTTTCTTTTATGTTCTTTCGTTCGTTCTTTCTTTCATTCTTTCTTTTTTAGTTTTTTCATTTTCATTTTTTCTTTTACGTTCTTTCTTTCGTTCTTTCTTTTTTGTTATTTCATTTTCGTTCTTTCTTTCATTCGTTCATATTCCATAAACATCTCACTGGACCAGATTTATTACAATATAAAACTGAATCTGCTCCTTTTTCCTCTAAAAATGCTTCACAGACTTAATCCAAAGAATGAAGATGTAAAAGTGCTTAGAACAGTTATTTCTTCATGTCGTCTGCACTGAAACGGAGCAAAGGATCATGGTCTATGTAGTTCCCTCTGTTTTTTTTTAGCTATTTCTGCTTCAGAACTGTTCATTTAAGCAAAGTGACTTGGGATTCGATATGTTGTGATGCTCCACGATATTATTGTGAGACCTTTGACGATACGATATCACCAGATTTACCTTATTGTTCCATCCCTGGTACTGAATATTTAACAGGTGAAATTTTTATTTTGAATTTGAAACATACTGAAAAACTACACTTAAAATTTCAGCGACTAAAATGCAAAATAAAAATAATTTAAACATCTTTTTTCACAGTGAGAAATTCAGCTATATTTAAAATCCAAAATCTAATGGAAGAGATTATCTTCCATATCACAACAACTAGCATGCTAACGTGCGCTTGCTGGTTCTCCGAGAGTCAAATGCTTTATCAGTAGACGCAGACAGTAAACAATAAACATGTGTAATGTATCTGTACTGGGACAAGTCAATTAGCTCAAATGTTATGTAAAAAAAAATCATGTACATGACCTTTAAGTAGATCATAGTTACTTTGTGTAACTATGGGGTCTTGAGACCCTGTGGCCCCACACGAGGACATTACATTTTTGCCTCTTAGCACCATGATTTTCAATTATTTTAAACTAAAAACCTCTACAGCAGCTCCCGAAAGTAAAAAAAACTGCATGGTAAAGTTTAGATGCAAAATGTATGAATAAAACCAATGTATTTATGTACAATAATGTCTCTTCATGTATCTTAATGTATCTTCATTTGGCATTAAAATTTGACACATTTTATTGCCCACAGCAGACGAGAGCCTCAGTAAATGTCCTCGTTTGAAGACATTGGGACTGTGTTATATTATTGATTGTACATGTTGTTAGGTAAACTTGGGAATATTTAGATGAGTTTACAGTTATAAATTGCTGGACGTTTCTGCTGCTATAGGGAAACTGCTGCCTGTCTCCACTTTTTGCACCTCTACTTTTTTTTGTAACGATTGAAAACCAGAAAAAATTAAAACTGTGGACCACATTTTCAGGCCTTTTTGTGTGTTTTTAACCTCACTCACTGAACCCCAACCCGCTCACGGTCGACCTACGTCACATTTGGCAGGTTTAGGGCTTGAAATAAACCGTTTTTTGTAATTTATTTATACATTTTAATGTTTTTACATTTTTTAACCAATGGTGTCATACAGAAGACTTACTTAGTAGGTCCTACTTATCCCAAATAGCAAGAAGAAATGAAAAATGCACATCAGACAAAAGCTCGGGCCTCAGGAGGTTAAATAAAACATGTGTTATGGCTTTGTTTAAAATGTTCCATAATACTGATAAAGACTGACTCTGTTGAACCTTTAGCTCATGGCCTTCGGGAAACGGTCACATTTTTATAAAGTGCTTTTCCACCTTCAAGGCTCAAAGTGCTTTTACATCAAAGACCCACTCACCCGTTCACTCACCCGTTCACTCACCCGTTCACACAACAGAGAACACGGACACTGGAGGCGAGGGGGGTTAAGTGTCTTGCCCGAGGACACAGCGACACAACGACAGCATTTATAACAGGCTGAGAGTGTCTTGGTCATACGTATGTGCTGATGGGGATTTTTCTGCAACATTCATCAGAATAACTGTGACGAGTCTATTTTTTTGTTTTCGGTGTCATTGTGTTTGGATAAACAGAACTGTTCCCTGTGCAGGATTAATGACATTTTTATATTTATTATTTAATTGGCCTTATTTAACCAGTACACTGCAAAAAAGCTTGGTCAAAATGAAGATCTAAACACTTAAATATATCAGAAAATGACTTAAAGTAGTGAAATGATCTTGCTGCATGGACAGATTATTTTCCTTGACAAGTTCTCTTAAAATAAGATAAGATAAGATATCCTTTATTTGTCCCACAATGGGGAAATTTCAGTGTTGCAACGCACAGTAAAAAGAACAGCAAGAAACAGTAGCAGCAATCGAGTACAGTTAAGTTAAAAATGGACAGACACTATAAGGATCTATAAAGATAAGGATTATAAAACTATGTATCATATAAATTGCTATCTTAAAACAATATATACAATAAATTGCAATCTAGAAACTATATGTACAATAATTTACTACGTCTAGACTAGAATGAAAGAGTCTCAGAACTGGTGCTAGGAAACTATTAGAACTCCAGACTGTCCATGTGAACGTCAGTGTCCACAGAATAAATTTAGAAGTAAAACCAGCCTCACATTTGAAGGATTTCTGTCTGAGCAGCAGTGAGTTGTTCTTCCTGATAGAAGCTCGGCAGTGGTGGACTGATATATGAGAAAATAGTCCCTCAACATGCGACGATTCATGCGATGCAAGGTTAGTTTTATTTCAGACATGATTCTGTGGACACAGACGTTCACAGGGACAGTCTGGAGTTCTAATAGTTTTTCCTCGGGTCTGTGGAGTGGGTCAGACTGTTTTTAGTGGCAGGACGACTGTGGCCATTGACCTGCACTAGCCTAGCATCAGCACCTCTGCAAATACAAGGACTGGAGGAAGATTTTAAAAAGTGTCTCCACACGTCTCCAACACTCTGGCTCATCAGTGAGTTGGGATGCAACGATATTCGATATAATACTGAATCGTTCGATACGATTTGATACACGTGTTTGTTCAGTAAATGTGTCGATGTGCACGTGTTCCTCCATGCACGCTTTGTTGTCATTTATTTTGATCCGAAAGGGAAACAGTTATCACAGCATCCTTCTCTGATGCAACAAAAAAAGTGCTCCACAGCTGAAATATTCCAACAGAGGTGGATTTTATCTTTCACTCACTCTTTATTTTACATTAGTTGACCCAGAAATGACAAAAATATGAACTTTTAAATACTTTAGAATCACTTTTGTCTGTACATCGGCTTTAATCAAATGCACTCGTACACACAACGAGACTTGTGATACACATGATCTGTTTCTCAGACTCTGTGTCATAAGTTTTCCTCAGAAAACGCTCCGTTGAGACATTTCTATGTGATATAACATAGTTTAGTGTCCAGAAAGAGGATGTGAGAGCGCAGTGTGTCTGTCAGAGCACAGACTGTCGCAGGACGGTGTGGGAGGAGCCACGTACTGTCTGTGCCGGAGGAGGCGAAGCAGCACAGACACAGGAACGAGGCGCATGAACCCAGTGAGACTCAGGGGGAAAAGAAATCACCAAATCATCAACGAAGGAAAAGTCTGATAGTGTAACTCCCCTGCAGTCTGTATGAAGAGGAGGCTGGTGTATTAGAAAACAGCCTGTTTAGTTTAGTTTAGTTTAGTTTAGTTTAGTTTAGTTTAGTTTAGTTTAGTTTAGTTTAGTTTAGTTTAGTTTAGTTTAGTTTAGTTTAGTTTAGTTTAGTTTATTTATTTAATGAGACGGGGACAGTGCACAATCTACATTAACCTCAGCAGGAGAGATGCTTGTAAATCCGTGTATCATTCGTTCATTCGTTTTTCAATATAAAACCAACAAGAGCTCCTCCAGCGGGGCAAAATACGCCCGTACTTTGAATTATTGTATATAGAATTAAGTTAGAATTTGTCAAACCTAGTTAAAGATGAATTGTTGGTGCAGTTTGGAAGTTTGACATTCCTAGGTGAGACGGTTGTCGAGCTAGAGCGCGGACAAGAAATTGTCCACAGACAGACGGACGGATAATCAATAGGGAAATCTGGCTCTTGCAGTAGGAGTATGACATCATCACATTCTAGAATCGGAATTCCACCAATCAGATTGCAGCAACAGAACTTAAAGACACTACAAAGCTTTGAAGTGTCCACAGACGGATAGACGGACGGACGGACAGCGCCATACCATAATACGTCCCGTTTTATCACGGGCGTATAAAAATAAGAAAATGAAAAAACAACTGCTTTTTTCATTATTTGTCTCCAAAACCAGAATGAAAAAACGGATAACGACTCGTTTTTTTTGTTTTCGATTTTGTGTTTAAATGAAAAATGGGAAAAACGGATAACGACCGTTTCCCGTTTTGTCCAAATTTGATCCTTGAGCGAGTTGCGTAACCCGGAAGTGAACCTTTAGTGGGAGCGACACACGTGTATAACGAGGGGGCGGAGCAAAACAAACCTAATGGCCGCTGGACATTTTTCATTTAAAAACAAAATCGAAAACTGAAAAAACGAATCGTTATCCGTTTTTATCCGTTTTGGTTTTGGAGACAAATAATGAAAAAAACTTTTGTTTTTTCGTTTTCTCATTTTTGGTTTTATATTGAAAAACGAATGAACGAATGATACACGGATTCTCGTACCAGGCGTCAGTGCTAATTTCCACCTGTCGTCCCCGGGCAGGTTGATGTTAAAGTTCATAAATACAAACGTGGAAAGAGAACGTCTTTAACATGACCGGAGCATCACAGCTATTCTGAACCCTCAGTCACACCCAGTTCTCTCAGCACCTTAAAGTCATCGTCCTCATCAAAAGTCCAGGCTCTCAGTGTCTCAGCCAAGCCCTGAGAAAGCTCTGCTCTTATTTTCCCTGGATTAAAATTCTCAGCTGTGAATCACCCAAATGAACTAAAGCACTTCACATATGAACTGTAACTGTGCAGTCGCTCTAGTGTAATGTTTGTATGTGTCATTAGCATCATAGTGTTATATTAGATTAGGCTCATTAGCAGAAAAAATGACATGAGATTTTTTTTTTTTTTTGCGTCTTAAAATGTATCGAAAACCGAATCGATATCGTGACCCGTGTATCGAGATACGTATTGAATCGTGGGAAAAAAAAACATATCATTACATCCCTAGAAATGAGGCCCTAAGTCCCTTTAAGCCATGTTCTGATTGAAGTGTTTATATCTTCCATTTTGGCCAGGCTTTTTTACAGTGCTGTATGGAGACAGACTGATGACAGACCCTCCGCATGTGAGTGTGTGTTCATATGTGTGTGTGTGTGTGTGTGTGTGTTCATGTGTGTGTGTGTGTTCATATGTGTGTGTGTGTGTGTTCATATGTGTGTGTGTGTGTGTTCATATGTGTATGTGTGTGTGTTCATATGTGTATGTGTGTGTGTTCATATGTGTGTGTGTGTGTGTTCATGTGTGTGTGTGTGTTCATATGTGTGTGTGTGTTCATGTGTGTGTGTGTGTGTTCATATGTGTGTGTGTGTGTTCATATGTGTGTGTGTGTGTGTGTTCATGTGTGTGTTCATATGTGTGTGTGTGTTCATGTGTGTGTGTGTGTGTGTTCATATGTGTGTGTGTGTGTTAATATGTGTGTGTGTGTGTGTGTGTGTGTGTTCATATGTGTGTGTGTGTGTGTTCATATGTGTATGTGTGTGTGTTCATATGTGTATGTGTGTGTGTTCATATGTGTGTGTGTGTGTGTTCATGTGTGTGTGTGTGTTCATATGTGTGTGTGTGTTCATGTGTGTGTGTGTGTGTGTTCATATGTGTGTGTGTGTGTTCATATGTGTGTGTGTGTGTGTTCATGTGTGTGTGTGTGTTCATATGTGTGTGTGTGTGTGTGTGTTCATGTGTGTGTGTGTGTTCATATGTGTGTGTGTGTGTGTTCATATGTGTGTGTGTTCATATGTGTGTGTGTGTGTTCATATGTGTGTGTGTGTGTGTTCATATGTGTGTGTGTGTGTTCATGTGTGTGTGTGTGTGTTCACATGTGTGTGTGTGTGTGTGTGTGTGTGTGTGTTCATGTGTGTGTGTGTGTGTTCATGTGTGTGTGTGTGTGTGTGTTCATGTGTGTGTGTGTGTGTGTGTGTGTTCATGTGTGTGTGTGTGTGTTCATGTGTGTGTGTGTGTGTTCATATGTGTGTGTGTGTGTGTTCATATGTGTGTGTGTGTGTTCATATGTGTGTGTGTGTGTTCATGTGTGTGTGTGTGTGTTCATATGTGTGTGTGTGTGTGTTCATATGTGTGTGTGTGTGTTCATGTGTGTGTGTGTGTGTGTGTGTGTGTGTGTGTGTTCATGTGTAAGCATGAAAGCAGTTATTTCCATCAGACTGTTCATTAGTCGGGGGTTTATGTTTCAGCGTTCACCTGGCATCGCCCGGACAGCTGCCTCTGCGCCAGGGTCGCCACAGGATACGCACAGTGCCGAGGGGAGGGGGCGGACGGGGGTGGAAAGAGGGGGAAAGAGCGGACAGGAGGGACAGGAGGGGCAGGAGGGGACAGGAGGGGCAAGAGGGGGCAGGACTGAGTGAAGTTGCCCACATCAAACGCAAGCCTACACGAAACTATGTCAATCGTTTGTGCTGCAAAAAGTTTCGTTTGTGCTTCTTTAGTTTTGGAGAAATTAATGATCCTTTCACAGGTCAAATTGGGGTCAGACCCACAGGGGCTTCAAAATGCTCTAAAACATCCAAAATGGAGTCAGTTGTTTGTGCGTCGTTTGTGCTGCAAAAAGTTTGGTTTGTGCGATTCTGGTTCTTAAGATATTTACCCCTCAAAATGTTAAATAGCCTCAAAACAGGAAGAAAATGACAGAAAACGTTTGTATTTGGTTTGTGCTGTGACAGTTTCATTTGTGTGAGTTTATTTCTAAAATTATTCATTATTATTTCTGTGGTAATTATAGGACGTCATTTCCACTCAGCTGATGGCGGCGACTTTAGCAAAACTCTGCAAAACTAGTGGCGAAAACGACCTGAGGCTGTGGAAAAGTCTGTATTATCATATAAAATATGAATCAAAAGCAAAATTACTAAAGACTGAGACAGACTTTTCCACAGGTTCAGATCGTTTCTCTTCACTAGTTTTGTGGAGTTTGTCGCCGTCAGCTGAGCGGAAATGACGTCCTATAATTACCACAGAAATAATAATGAAGAATTTTAGAAATAATCTCACACAAATGAAACTGTCACAGCACAAAACAGCACAAACCAAATACAAACGTTTTCTATAATTTTCTTCCTGTTTTGAGGCTGTTTCACATTCTGAGGTTCTGGACGACGTCATCGACCGAAAATAAAACTGCAAATATCTGAAGAACCAGAATCACACAAACGAAGCACAAATGATTGACATAGTTTCTGTGTAAATTTGCGTTTGATGGGGCGACTTCACGGAGGTGGGGGCAGTAGGGGGACAGGATGGGGCAGTAGGGGGCAGTAGGGGGCAGTAGGGGGCAGGAGGGGGCAGGATGGGGCAGGAGCAGGTGGGTCACGGCCTCACACAGGACCACACAGACTCTCCTTACCCAGTCCGATGAGGGTCCCGGTCACCCACATGATCTCGGAGATGAGCGAGGCCAGGGACAGCGCCGCCGTGGGCACCTTCCCGTACTTGATCTGGAACGGGTCCATCATGGTCACGTACTTGTTGTTCCTCATGGGCTCGGCGAAGAACAGACCCCCTGAGAGAGAGAGACACACACGGGGGCAGAAGATGAGCTCACACACGTCCGGCTGCGGCGCGCTCAGGGTCACACCCGCGGAAACTTTGCACCACGGTGTTCGGAAGGTATTCGACTGGCGAAGTGAGTGCGTCACGGGAACTCGCTTTGAAAGATAAACCGCGCGAGACGAACGTGACACGAGATTAGATCAAAACCGAGGCTCATTTTTACGTTATTTTCTGATGTTTTAATCTCGTTTCCTCGTCACAAACAGACCTGGAGTTGTGTTTTGGTTCATTCACGCGTGTTTAACACACAAAAACCTGCATATTTAGCTCCTTCTCAAACTAAAAACACTCAGTTCCACCTTGTGATGTCATGTGGTGATGCAGGAAGTGCTCCATTGTGTTTTTAAACTGCACACACCTTCACTCGAATCATTTTAGATCATTTCAGCTCCTGGACTTGGACAAAAGAGACACCAGAACATGACTTAAAAGTGCTGAAATGATCTGTCCAGGCAGCAAAATCATTTTACTCGACAAGTTCTCTTAAAATAAACGACCTCTAGGCTAAAATTAGTGAGTCGATAATAAATCTGAAAACAAGATGAATAACCTGATAGAAGTGGGAAAATCTTGGCCAGATAAGAGAAAAGGGAGCTGTTCACTTGAAAACTACTTCGTGACATCACAAAGTGGAACAGAGCGTTTTGAGCTTTGGAGCTGCAGAAATAATAATAATAAAGGGTCACAGAAACAAAACCCAACTCCAGGTCTGTTTGTGACGAGGGAACAACATTAAAACATGGATTAAAGCTGAATATACACGACATTTTGTGCTGCGGATACAAGAATCCAAAATTCCACACTTCACTAAACCAAATCCCAAAATAAAAGAAGAATCATAACTGATATTTTGCCACTGATGTCGTCAACATTCCCTGCGGGTGTGACGCTAACTATAGGCACTACTCTGTCTGTAGATCTGTTAGACTTCATATGAGAGGAGGCTTAATGCCGCACTGTGAAACATTCCAGACAAAGAAACGACATCTCCATGGAGAAAAACATTTATCGAATCCTCACCTCACAGTGCACCATTAATTCAATTTAATGTAATTTTATTTTAATGTTTTGCATTTAATTTTATTGCATTTAATTTTATTGTATTGCATTAAATGAATTTAATTTAATTTAATTTAATTTAATTTAATTTAATTTAATTTAATTTAATTTAATTTAATTTTATTTTATTTTATTTTATTTTATTTTATTTTATTTTATTTTATTTGTTGCTTTGGATTTTATTGGGTTTAAATTTACTGTTTTGCATTGGATTTTATTGGATTTTATTACATTTTATTGGCTTTTATTGGATTTTATTGTGTTTATTTTAATGTTATTGTACTTTATTGGATTTAAATTTTATTATATTTTTATTTTTTCACCACAATCCCCAGTACGCCAGTCTGGAATGAATAAAACAAACATTGTAAGAAGAGAAACACATTCTGCTCACTTCGTTATTATCACAATCCAGAACGAGCGGATTTAGTGGGAACTAGACGATGTAAAAGTGCTTAGAACAGTTATTCCTTCATGTCGTCTGCACTGAAACGGAGCAAAGGATCATGGTCTATGTAGTTCCCTCATCGGAACTGTTCATTTAAGCAAAGAGACTCGGGATTCGATATATTGTGATGCTCCACGATATTATTGCGAGACCTTTGACGATACGAGATCACCACATTTCGGTTATTTACGTCCTTATTAATGAGACAAAAGTAACTCCAGACTCTTACAGCTCCATGAATGAGGCAGTAACGAGCGTTTGGTGCCACGTTCTCAGCGTAAACAGAGCCCCCGAGAGAAGCTGCAGAATGTGACAGCTTTACATGGTGGTTTATGGAAAACATTAACACCAAGATTAGAGTAACGGGGACAAGGTCGTGTGGAGCTTTTTCTGGGGGCCGTAAAAACGTTGTAAGGGGCCGGGCTGTTTACCTACTTAAATGCCGTTTACAATACCTGTTTCTGTATCAAATAAATGCGGTTTCCTCGCCGTAAACGTACCTGAAGTTGTGTTTTGTTTCACTTGAATCAGTCGGAAAATGTGTAAATTAAACAAAACACGACTCCAGGTCTGTTTTTGAGTAACAGTAACAACATTAAAACGTGGCTTAAAGCTCAATTTTGTCTAATATCTTGTGTAATATAAGACCTTTAAACGCACAATCTGTACATAGGTTAATTTTATTTTATTTGATTTTATTTTATTTTATTGAATTTTATTTTATTGGATTGCAATGGATTTTATTGGATTTTATTTTAATGTTTTGGATTGTATTTTTATTGTATTTAAATTTATTTTATTGCATTGGATTTTATTGCATTTAATTGTATTGCATTGCATTTTAGTGGATTTAAATTCATTGTATTCTATTGTATATATATAAAAAAAAAATTAACATAAATTTTAGCTCCATTTCACTTTGTTTTGAAAAACCGCTCTTAAATGTTCCGCATTAACCCACTCAAAATGATGCTGCGTTTTTTTATTTCACTATTTTGCAAATCAAGACATGAACATTAATAACAGACAAGTTCCTCTTTCAACAACTGCGCTCCGGATAGAAATGTTTCATAACAGCCACTTTAGGTTTGTGGAACTTCTGGTTAATGGTTTTCCGTGGTAAATGTGTGTGTAAATGTGTGTGTAAATGTGTGTGTGTAAATGTGTGTGTAAATGTGTGTGTAAATGTGTGTGTAAATGTGTGTGTTTAAATGTGTGTGTAAATGTGTGTGTAAATGTGTGTGTTTAAATGTGTGTGTAAATGTGTGTGTAAATGTGTGTGTAAATGTGTGTGTTTAAATGTGTGTTTAAATGTGTGTGTAAATGTGTGTGTAAACGTGTGTGTAAATGTGTGTGTAAATGTGTGTGTAAACGTGTGTGTAAACGTGTGTGTAAACGTGTGTGTAAACGTGTGTGTAAATGTGTGTGTAAATGTGTAAATGTGTGTGTAAACGTGTGTGTAAACGTGTGTGTAAATGTGTGTGTAAATGTGTGTGTAAATGTGTGTGTAAACGTGTGTGTAAACGTGTGTGTAAACGTGTGTGTAAACGTGTGTGTAAACGTGTGTGTAAATGTGTGTGTAAACGTGTGTGTAAATGTGTGTGTAAATGTGTGTGTAAACGTGTGTGTAAATGTGTGTGTAAATGTGTGTGTAAATGTGTAAATGTGTGTGTAAATGTGTGTGTAAATGTGTGTGTAAATGTGTGTGTGTAAATGTGTGTGTAAATGTGTGTGTAAATGTGTGTGTGTAAATGTGTGTGTAAATGTGTGTGTAAATGTGTGTGTAAATGTGTGTGTGTAAATGTGTGTGTAAATGTGTGTGTGTAAATGTGTGTGTAAATGTGTGTGTAAATGTGTGTGTAAATGTGTGTGTAAATGTGTGTGTAAATGTGTGTGTTTAAATGTGTGTGTAAATGTGTGTGTAAATGTGTGTGTAAATGTGTGTGTAAATGTGTGTGTAAATGTGTGTGTAAATGTGTGTGTAAATGTGTGTGTAAATGTGTGTGTGTAAATGTGTGTGTAAATGTGTGTGTAAATGTGTGTGTAAATGTGTGTGTAAATGTGTGTGTAAATGTGTGTGTAAACGTGTGTGTAAATGTGTGTGTTTAAATGTGTGTGTAAATGTGTGTGTAAATGTGTGTGTAAATGTGTGTGTAAATGTGTGTGTAAATGTGTGTGTTTAAATGTGTGTGTAAATGTGTGTAAATGTGTGTGTAAATGTGTGTGTTTAAATGTGTGTGTAAATGTGTGTGTAAATGTGTGTGTAAATGTGTGTGTAAATGTGTGTGTGTAAATGTGTGTGTAAATGTGTGTGTAAATGTGTGTGTAAATGTGTGTGTAAATGTGTGTGTTTAAATGTGTGTGTAAATGTGTGTGTAAATGTGTGTGTAAATGTGTGTGTAAACGTGTGTGTAAATGTGTGTGTAAATGTGTAAATGTGTGTGTAAATGTGTGTGTAAATGTGTGTGTAAATGTGTGTGTAAATGTGTGTGTAAATGTGTGTGTAAATGTGTGTGTTTAAATGTGTGTGTAAATGTGTGTGTAAATGTGTGTGTAAATGTGTGTGTAAACGTGTGTGTAAATGTGTGTGTAAATGTGTGTGTAAATGTGTAAATGTGTGTGTAAATGTGTGTGTAAATGTGTGTGTAAATGTGTGTGTAAATGTGTGTGTTTAAATGTGTGTGTAAATGTGTGTGTAAATGTGTGTGTAAATGTGTGTGTAAACGTGTGTGTAAATGTGTGTGTAAATGTGTGTGTAAATGTGTGTGTAAATGTGTGTGTAAATGTGCGTGTAAATGTGTGTGTAAATGTGTGTGTAAATGTGTGTGTAAATGTGTGTGTAAATGTGTGTGTAAATGTCTGTGTAAATGTGTGTGTAAATGTGTGTGTAAATGTGTGTGTAAACGTGTGTGTAAATGTGTGTGTGTAAATGTGTAAATGTGTGTGTAAATGTGTGTGTAAATGTGTGTGTAAATGTGTGTGTAAATGTGTGTGTTTAAATGTGTGTGTAAATGTGTGTGTAAATGTGTGTGTAAATGTGTGTGTAAACGTGTGTGTAAACGTGTGTGTAAATGTGTGTGTAAATGTGTGTGTAAATGTGGCGTATTCTCCAGCAGCTTCATAAATCTGCCCCATCACCAAATCTACAACCAACAAGGTCCACGAAGGAGAAACATTCTTCATGAAGAATTTATCCACAACGATCGAGGGAAGAAAGACGAAAGCTTTAAGGGTCTGTGCAGTGGGTAAGTGGCCACACCGGCTCATCAAAGCCTGATCCCGTCAGATCTCAGAAGCTCAGCAGGGCCTGGTTAGTACTTGGATGGAGACACTGGGAATTCCAGGTGCCACAGGGGGGCGCCAGTGGCAAAAACTGTCATTGTGTCCTTAGGCAAGACACTTTGTGGTCGGAGGGGCCGATGGTGCAGATTGGAGCCTCGCTTCTGTCAGTCTGGCCCAGGGCAGCTGTGGCTACAATAGTAGCACCACCACCGGGTCTGGAGGGAATGAATCATGAACTGTCCAGTGCTGTGGGTGTCTTGAAAGGCGCTGTATAAATGCAATAATTAATTAAGACTGTTTTTGGTGGCAGAACTGTGGCCATTGACCTGCACTAGCCCAGCACCAGCACCTCTGCAAATACAAGGACTGGAGGAAGATTTAAAAAGTGTCTCCACACGTCTCCAACACTCTGGATCACGAGGAAATGAGGAACTATGTCCAACATTCACAACTGTCCCTTTAAGCTTTCGTCTTTCTTTCCTTGATCACTGTGGATAAATTCTTCATGAAGAATGTTTCTCCTTTGTGGATCTTGTTGGTTGAGGATTTGGTGCTGGGGCAGATTTATGAAGCTGCTGGAGAATACGCCACATTTACACACACATTTACCACAGAAAAACTTTAACCCGAAGTTCTGCGGACCTAAAACGCAGGACTTTTGGTCATTGTGAAAAAGGTCTATTGACTCTTTGGTTGCTCATAGGCTCCTATAACTGCAGCCTTGATGAGCTTCATTTGACTGGACCGTTTCACCTGTACATTGTTTTGTACACAGCACACTTCAGATCTTGTTCTGGTGCCAGTTTTCAGTCTGGTTTTGATTGGGCGCTGGTGTAAATAGTGTAAATAGTGGCTCGTGTGAGTGTTGCCCACAGCGGGCTCTATAGGGCCCGTTGTTGTCGTGTAACAGGTTTGTGCACACGCTCCGTGGGGTGGGCGGGGATGGTGTGTTTACATGTCAGCAGCGTGTTCAAACCGCCTCAGCGGCTCCACGGGCTCTGGATGTTATCAACGAGACGACAAAACCGAAGGAGACGCTTTTTTACAGCTAATTTAACCCTCTAATAATCGCTACATTTATTGAAACACCTGGTCTTTTATGTCAGTTTTTATTTTTATTTTTTTTATGATTAGTTGCGGCGTCGCCTCTCCACAGATCTGACCTGTAACTTGGTGAAGATAGAAATACCATTTAATGCCCTACTGCAAAACATTCCAGACAAAGCAATAACATCTCCATGGAGAAAAGCATTTGATGGACCCTCTACTAGGAAAGTTACACCATGCACCTTTAATTTTATTTAATTGCATTTTATTTTCATTTTTTTTTACTGCAGGGTTTGTTTGTTTTTTGTTTTTTTTGTATTTTATTTATTTATTTATTTTTTTGTATTTGGTTTTTTATAGTAGTATATTTTTATTTTGTTGTATTGTATTCAATTTTATTTAAATTTTTTTAAATTATTTTATTTATTTATTTTTAGTTTTTTATTGTATTTTCATTTTATTGTACTGCATTTAATTTTATTTTCATTTTTTTTACTATTTTATTTATTTGTTTTTATTGTATTTTGATTATTTTGTATTTAATTTAATTTTTATTTTTTACTATTTTATTTATTTTTAGTTTTTTATTGTATTTTATTGTATTGTATTTAATTGTATACATTTTTTTACTATTTATTTATTTTTTGTATTTTATTGTATTTTTATTTAATTGTTTTTAATTTTATTTTCATTTTTACTATTCTTTTTTTTATAGTATTTTATTTTCATTTTGTTGTATTTAATTTTATTTCATTATATTTTGTTTTATTTTTAATTTGATCAGCATAATGACCTTCCAGGGGTAAATGAATAACTCAAACATTGTAAAAAGATTCTGCTAACTCGATGTTTTGTTGTTATAATAATATCAGATTTCTCTTAAAAACGAGAAAACCAGAACTCGTTTATTTGATTTCGCCCAAATAAACCTTTGTCCATTTGACGAAATGAGTTTCTCCTTTCTCCATTTATTCCAAACGCTTTGGGCTCCTTCACCGTAAAGAGTTTCTGCGTCACGGTGATGCTAACAACGTCAACAAGCAGCACGACGCACTTCCTGATCTCAGACGATAAAAGCGGCAGAGACAGACACAGACAGTACACGGTGAACTTCTCCTGACCCCAGAGCTGCTTTTGCCCTTCGACACTTTTGACTCTTTCTGAACTGTAATTTGAGCGATTCCTGCATTTTGGAGTCATCTTTATTCTCACCAACCACTAATCTGCTTTATTTAGAGGAGAAACATGTCATTTTCAACATGAAATCATAGTATTTTCTTTTCTATTCCCATTGCCTGTGTAATCCTCAGAGGTCCAGGTCTAAACCAGGTCTAAACCAGGTCTAAACCAGGTCTAAACCAGGTCTAAACCAGGTCTAAACCAGGTCCATGGGCGTATATTAGTCTATGTGCTGGTTTGGAACTGGTTTAGTCCTGGTTTAGATCTGGTTTTGATGTAGTTTGGTCCTGGTTTAGATCTGGTTTAGACCAGTTTTAATCCTGATTTAGACCTGTTTCAGTCCTGGTTTAGATCTGGTTTAGTCCTGGTTTAGACCTGGTTTAACCTTGGTTTAGTCCTGATTCAGTGCTGGTTTAGACCTGGTTTAGATCTGGTTTAGACCTGGTTTAGATCTGGTTTAGTCCTGGTTTAGACCTGGTTTCAACCTGGTTTAGTCCTGGTTTAGACCTGGTTTAGCCTTGGTTTAGTCCTGATTCAGTGCTGGTTTAGACCTGTTTTAGTCCTGGTTTAGACCTGGTTTAGATCTGGTTTAGTCCAGGTTTAGACCTGATTTAGACCTGGTTAAGTCCAGGTTTAGGTCTGATTTACTCCTGGTTTAGTCCTGGTTTAGTCCTGGTTTAGTCCTGGTTTAGATCTGGTTTACACCTGAATTAGGCCTGGTTTAGTTTTGGTTTAGACCTGTTTTATCTGGTTTAGTCCTGGTTTAGTCCTGGTTTAGATCTGGTTTACACCTGAATTAGTCCTGGTTTAGACCTGGTTTAGACCTGGTTTAGTCCTGGTTTAGTCCTTGTTTAGACTTGATTTAGACCTGGTTTAGTCCTGGTTTAGACCTGGTTTAGTTCTGTTTCTTTACTAGTTTCAGTATCGATTCCCATTTGATTTCTGATCCTCTGGACAGCTCCACCTTCCACATATCCACACCCACTTCTCTTTAGTTCATTTCTCTATTTTCTCCCTAAAACCCCTAAATTCCAGCACCGTTTCGTCTTTTTGAATCTCGTTTTTAACAAACCGCTGTCCCTCCTGAACTGTGTCTCTGCTGTAATGACGTGGGCGACGGCGCCGTGGATCAGGACCTCCTGCCGGGTCCCTGCGTGTGATCCACTTAACGCTCCCGGCTCAGTCCCGTAAATCAGCCGGACCCGCCTGGTGATGAATGTTGCCGTGGTTACCGTGGTGATATACAGGGCCCTGTCGTTAGCGCGCTCGCTAACCCGCTCGCCTCACACTCTGAAGCTGAAGGATCCGTGGCAGGAGGTGAAACGGAGCCGGAGCCTATGCAGAGGTCAGACGATGTGTTTGACTGGAACAGATCCGGCCCAGAGTAAACAGAGCTGTTCAAAGGGAAGCGGCGGAGCACAAGGTTCAGTGCAGCTTCAGTGCAGCTTCAGTGCAGCTTCACTACAGCTTCAGTGCAGCTTCAGTGCAGCTTCACTACAGCTTCAGTGCAGCTTCAGTGCAGCTTCACTACAGCTTCAGTGCAGCTTCAGTGCAGCTTCAGTGCAGCTTCAGTGCAGCTTCAGTGCAGCTTCAGTACAGCTTCAGTACAGCTTCAGTGCAGCTTC
Source organism: Odontamblyopus lacepedii (assembly GCA_034769755.1). Classification (NCBI taxonomy): domain Eukaryota; kingdom Metazoa; phylum Chordata; class Actinopteri; order Gobiiformes; family Gobiidae; genus Odontamblyopus; species Odontamblyopus lacepedii. Next base: position 39,355,724 of record CM068354.1, on the reverse strand, counting down.
ACTACAGCTTCAGTACAGCTTCAGTGCAGCTTCACTACAGCTTCAGTACAGCTTCAGTGCAGCTTCAGTACAGCTTCACTACAGCTTCAGTACAGCTTCAGTGCAGCTTCACTACAGCTTCAGTACAGCTTCAGTGCAGCTTCACTACAGCTTCAGTACAGCTTCAGTGCAGCTTCACTACAGCTTCAGTGCAGCTTCAGTGCAGCTTCACTACAGCTTCAGTGCAGCTTCAGTGCAGCTTCACTACAGCTTCAGTGCAGCTTCAGTGCAGCTTCAGTACAGCTTCAGTGCAGCTTCAGTGCAGCTTCAGTGCAGCTTCACTACAGCTTCAGTACAGCTTCAGTACAGCTTCACTACAGCTTCAGTGCAGCTTCAGTGCAGCTTCACTACAGCTTCAGTGCAGCTTCAGTGCAGCTTCACTACAGCTTCAGTGCAGCTTCAGTACAGCTTCAGTACAGCTTCAGTACAGCTTCAGTACAGCTTCAGTGCAGCTTCAGTGCAGCTTCAGTACAGCTTCAGTGCAGCTTCAGTACAGCTTCAGTACAGCTTCAGTGCAGCTTCAGTACAGCTTCAGTACAGCTTCAGTACGACTTCACTACAGCTTCAGTGCAGCTTCAGTGCAGCTTCAGTACAGCTTCAGTACAGCTTCAGTACAGCTTCAGTACAGCTTCAGTACGACTTCACTACAGCTTCAGTGCAGCTTCAGTACAGCTTCAGTACAGCTTCAGTACAGCTTCAGTACGACTTCACTACAGCTTCAGTACAGCTTCAGTACGACTTCACTACAGCTTCAGTGCAGCTTCAGTACAGCTTCAGTACAGCTTCAGTACGACTTCACTACAGCTTCAGTACAGCTTCAGTACAGCTTCAGTACAGCTTCAGTACAGCTTCAGTACGACTTCACTACAGCTTCAGTGCAGCTTCAGTACAGCTTCAGTACGACTTCACTACAGCTTCAGTACGACTTCACTACAGCTTCAGTGCAGCTTCAGTGCAGCTTCAGTGCAGCTTCAGTGCAGCTTCAGTACAGCTTCACTACAGCTTCACGCTGGGCACAAACGCTTCACGATAGCTTCACTCTGTGCTACAAATACTACAGCTTCAGTATGGCCACAAACGCTTCACTACAGCTTCACTGCAGCCTCATTCTGTGCCACAAACTCACTACAGCTTCACTACAGCTTCACTCTGGTCACTTTTCAAGTATAAAATCACAGTATCAGATAAAAATATGAACAGATTTTACTCCCAGTTTAGCGCCCCCTACAGCAAAACGCTTCATGTATTTTCAGGTGATGAAAGTAAAATACTGAAGAACTTTCCTGAGTTCTGAGCATCCGAATTTTGACTAATTCTGACTTCCTGGTCCAGCTTCAGTGGAAATGTTTTATATTTAGAACCATCTGTCTCATTCGGACGCTCGGAGCTTCTTTTACCACGTGTTTGGACAGAAGAAAACATTTACTTTACTCCTTAAGTACATCCCCTTCTGCCGGTGCTCGTCACAGTCTGATCTGCTCAGATCTCTGCCCCGGATCAGGGCCAGGGCCGCTCAGAGGGGAATATCAGGTTCCAGAGTGGGGCCAGTGTCGTTGTGCTCTTATGCAGGACACTTCACCACATCACCAAGTTTAAAATGGTGTTAGTGTTAGTGTGCTGTGTCTGTCTGTCCCAGGGCAGCTGTGACTACAGTTCAGGGGGTCACAGGCCGCCATTCCGACATGGACGTCTAATTGTGGGAGTGGCCGTGTGTCCATTTGTTATCAAACGTTCCTGAACTCCGACATTTTTTCCCCCGTTTTTTCCCGCCATTCCGACACGTGATTATTAAGTTTGGACTGCGCTCGTTTCAGGACCAGATTTTCACGGACTGGAGGCGCAGGAGCGCTGAGGGCGGCCTGGATTAATCCTGCTGTAGTCCTGTTTTAGACCTGGTTTAGTCCTGGTTTAGACCTAGTTTAGACCTGGTTTAGACCTGATTTTAGTCCGGTTTAGTTTTAGACCTGGTTTAGACCTGGTTTAGACTTTGTTTTAGTCCTGGTATAGACCTGGTTTAGTCTTGGTTTAAAGGCAGGCCTACCAGGACTAAAACCAGGACTAAACCAGGTCTAAACCAGGACTAAACCAGATCTATACCAGGACTAAAACCAGGTCTAAATCAGGACTAAAACCAGGTCTAAATCAGGACTAGAACCAGGTCCAAACCAGGTCTTAACCAGAACTAAAACCAGATCTAAATCAGGTCTAAACCAGGTGTAAAGCGGAACTAAAAACCAGGTCTAAAGCAGAACTAAATCAGGTCTTAACCAGGACTAAATGAGGTCTAAACCAGGACTAAAACCAGGTCTAAATCAGGACTAAATCAGGACTAAATCAGGACTAAAACCAGGTCTAAATCAGGACTAAATCAGGACTAAACCAGGTCTAAAACCAGGTCTAAATCAGGACTAAATCAGGACTAAACCAGGTCTAAAACCAGGTCTAAATCAGGACTAATTCAGGACTAAAACCAGGTCTAAAGCAGAACTAAAAACCAGGTCTAAACCAGGTCTAAAGCAGAACTAAAAACCAGGTCTAAACCAGGACTAAATCATGTGGCGCTCAACACGCCTCCTCATGAGTAAATTGTCAGAATGGAAACATAAGAGGTGTCGGAATTGCGGTGTCAGAAAGTGTCGGAATGGGGGGATGTCGGAATAGCGGGTGAACCCCAATCCAGAGTCCTGCACGGGTCTGACTTTGACTAACCGCACCCGCCCGAACCCGTCATATCTCAACCCGCATCTGACACATTTTCCGACAGAATTGAAATAAAATTCCGCACCTGATCCGACCCGATATAAATACAAACCGACACCTGAACCGCACCCAAATGAAAGGAAAGCCGAGAGCCAAAAATGAGCCACAACTTTGTACTCTCACTACCCGACCCGACCAATATTCCACATGGGCATGTTATATCTCGTTATAAAGCTCAGATTTTCTACATTCTGCTCATTTAATCTAATTTACAGACAGATAAATGTCCTGCTCTGCGGCGCTGCATCAGGATCTACCTGAGGAGTCATTTGTTTGAGCCTGTGAAGTTGTACGGACGCTCCCGCACATGCGTTTGTTTACAAGTGAGCAGAGATCCACCTGCACAACACTGAGATTCTCTTGTTTTTCCGGCCGCTCAGTGTGAGTCTGGATTAAAGGACAGTTCTTAGTGCTGATCTGAGAGGAGCCTGTGTGAGGCTGAGTGCTGAAATGTGTCGGTTTTGAAGCTCGTTTTGGTTCTTTCTCGTTGGTTAGCGATTAGCTGCTGTAGCTCGCACACATAAACAGGCTGTTTTCTCTTCTGTTAGCGACTGTAAAGTGACTATAGTGGCCGTATATATGTTACTGGACACACACTGATGTGTGAATGAGCTGTGAATAGAAGTGTGAATTATTGGCATTTAGCAGATCATTAATTACCACGGCGCACATGCATTTACTGCTAAAAGCTAATAGGTTAGTTGGGGTCAGCCCTATGTTCCCACGGCCCATTGGTCCCACGGCGTTAGGGTTGGGTTAGGGTTGGGTTAGGGTTGGGTTAGGGTTAGGGTTAGTTGTGGAACATAGGGCCTGAATTAGACTTTTTTCTTAGAAATGTGGGAACATGGAACATTGGGAATATGCTGTGGGACTATTGGGCTGTGGGACTATTGGGCTGTGGGACTATTGGGCTGAACATAGGTACGCTCCCAGGTAATTTACTTACAGCACTTTCTTTACTGGCTGGAATATCATACAAAAACGCCATTAGGCCGACTGACTGTCTTTAAATATGACGTAAAGAGGCAAAAGAATAATAAATGTCACCTAAATAAACTCAATTGAAAATCCAGTAGAGCCAAACATACGTTTTATAAACAACTGAATATTCACAGTGAATTTTTACATCATAAATACATCGGCGATTATATCGGCAGCTCCAACCCCCCCGTTTTATCTGTATCATATCGGCTACGACAAAATCCCTATCGGTCGGACGTTACTCTCCACTCGCTAAACTTCAGCTCGTCGGGAGTCATTTTGACCCGCAGGACGTCGCATGTGCGGTTTGACACTGAAAGTGGGACAGATTTCTGCAAAAACATGGATTTTACATTGAATCATCTCGTAAAAACAATGACATTTTTGCATTTCACTAAAACACAGCCCTGTTTTTGTTGATGTTGACGTTTTGTAAAGCGCAGATTAGACCCGCGCTCTCCTGCGTCTAACACAGCACAACATTTTTCACCCGTTTTTTATTAAAATTCGCTGTTCGCCCGTCGAGTAACTGCGGGGACCTGAACCCGTGCAGGACTCTGCTACAATTACACCATTTTTACTTTGTCATTTCTCATTCCACACTCTTCTCTCTCATTTGACTGTTTCTCTCTTTTTAATGTTATGATTATTTATGTTTTGACTTGTTTGTATTGTGATTTTAATGTATTTCTTATTCTCCAAAACACTTGGAATGACTTTGTGTACAAGTACATGCACTCCGCATGAATAGTGCTGAGTAAAGCTTTGAGGGTCCCAAAAAAGCTTTTGAATTTTGAAAGATGAGACTCTAAAAAGTGCCAGTATCTGTCCACGACCAGAGCTCAGACTGTGCCCTGGTCAGTGCAGAAGTACAGAGAGGCAGTTTGTCTCAGTGAAATCAGAGCGGGCTGCTTTTCCTTCACGTTATAATATAACACGGACAGAAGCGTCCAAGGAATTCCACAGCACTTGAATTAGTTTGAGTCGGCAGCTTGAGATTCATTACCCCCGGATTAGCTCTCTACAGTAAGTACAGGAGGAAGTATAGGAAGCACAGTAGATCCGTCCAGTTGAGCCGAAATAAACTGAAATAAACGTTTTCAAATGTTCTAAAACGATTTGTAAATGAAAAGAGTTTCACAGTACGATTTTTCGACATTTTTGGCGCAAAATTCCCTCCCAGAATGAGGTCCGGTTCCCAGGGCCAGAGTGGAACCCAACGCCCCGGCCTCCACCAAGATCTATATTTACATAGTGTCAAAGTGTAGCATAGCAAAGATAATATTACCGCAGGCTTATTTTCACTCACCAGGCACTGTTTGGCGAAAGGTAAAATAACAGAGAATGTGTCCGATCGAACTGGTTTATCCGCACAGTCCGATCGGAACACGCCGCGATTGGACGTCTCCAGTTGTGGAGTCGTGTTTCTGCGTTTACTCACTTCGCTGTATCACCCATTAAGCGGCATTAGAGGGGCTACTGCACTTTTACTCTAATACTCTTGGGTATTAACTGCAACACATCACATTTTACACTTACATTTACATTTTTATCGTTTTGGAAATGCCGTAAATCGAAGAGTGTGGCGTGGGAACGCGGGTGCCGTTTACGGAAGACCATTTGTTCCATCGGAGTTTGAACTTTAAATACCACTTTGAATATTTTCAACTCTGAAAAAGGCGTTTGAATTATTTTTGTTCATAATTTTTACCTGCTGAAATTTTAAGTGTACGTTTCCAATATTTAAAAAAATTCTAGTGTTTTCAAGTCCTCAAATTATAACGGTCGAAATTAGAGATGTAACAATAACCGACATGTGGCGATATCGTATCGTCAGAACCCTCACAATAATATCGTGGGCTGTCACAACACATCGAAATGCAGGGTTTTTCACTTGAAAGTATTAAAAACAAGAGAAAACTGCATAGGCCACGACACTTTACTTAATTTACTACATAATAAAACTGTTATTGAGCACGTTTAAGTCTTATTTCTTTGGAATATGGAAGTAATGATTCACCATAAATACTGGTATTTAAAAAGGTATTTAAAAAGGAAAAAATAGCATAAGTACAATTCTGTTAACCTCTCCGCAAAATGATCGTACCGTGAGACAGATATCGTGATTTGGATAGAATATATCTGTAATAGGGATGTAACAATTACGTAAATCTGGTGATATCGTATCGTCAAAGGTCTCACAATAACATCGTGGAGCATCATAATATATCGAATCCCAAGTCTCTTTGCTTAAATGAACAGTTCTGATGCAGAAAGAGCTAAAAAAAACAAAAAAAACAGAGGGAACTACACCATCTGTTTAAACTGGTTTAAACTTAAGAAATAAAAGAGATGAGGTTTTGATGACGCTATTTCTGGCCACTCTGCCTTGGCGTCTTTGCTGCAAATGTTTATCACAGCGAATTTTACACTCTAAATTTTGGCTGTAACAATATCCAAGTCTCACGATACGATATCTTCACGGTCTGAACCTCACAGTACGATATTTATTGCGAAATCGTGGGGAGGCTCACGATATTACAATACTCTACATAAAATCTACACATTTACTGTCATTAGGGATGGAACGAAATCCAAATCTCTCTGTACGATATTTTCACCATAAACATCTCACTGTACCAGATTTATTGCAATAAAAAACTGTGAATCTGCGACTTTTTCCTCTAAAAATGCTTCTCAAGACTTAATCCAAAGAATGAAGATGTAAAAGTGCTTAGAACAGTTATTTCTTCATGTCGTCTGCACTGAAACGGAGCAAAGGATCATGGTCTATGTAGTTCCCTCTGTTTTTTTTTTAGCTATTTCTGCATCAGGAATATTCATTTACGCAAAGAGACTTGGGATTCGATATATTGTGATGCTCCACGATATTACTGTGAGACCTTTGACGATACGACATCACCAGATTTACGTTATTGTTCCATCCCTACTGGTCAAAGCATTTTATAATGTCGGTCTTGTTATTATGTAGAATATCGTAATATCGTGAGCTTTCCCACCATATCGCGATAAATATCGTACCGTGAGGTTCGTACTGTGACTATATCGTATCGTGAGACACCTAGACAAAATTCAGAGTGTAAACTTCGCAGTGAAAGAAATTTGCAGCAAAGATCCAAACTGCCGAGGCAGAAGCAATCGATCCAAAGTGATCCGATCTAACTTAGTAACGAGCAGGAAATGGTGCAGTGAAGCGATCTGATTGGTCCGAATTAGCCTCGTCAAAACCTCTTTTATTGCTTAAGTGTAATCTGTGCCTCTGTTTGTGAAGGGGAAACTACATTAGAACAAATAACGCAATATGTGCCCATTAAACCGCCTGCGCTTGCTACTTCCTGACAGCGAACAGATGTCGTGTGTCGCCTTATTTAAGCTGCTTCATCTGCTCGAGCTGCCAGTGTTTTCCGTAGTGAAACTCGGCGTGTTACTGCCTGAGTCTTCTGAAGTCATCCAAGCAGAAGAATGGCATTGTGTTAACTGTTCTTTTTTAACTCTTAAGTGGAGTCAGCTGCGGAGTCCTCCCAAATAAAAGAGGTTTTTTTTTTAGCTTTTAGAGACGTCAGGTGCTGCCGCTGGGGTTCAGGTGACCCGGTTAAATGCAGATTCTTGTTGTTATGCAGCCTGGTCTCGGGTCTAATGAATAATAAAAATGATCATGTTGCATATTTACTGGGAATTTACTGGGAATTTTAGATTTCATGGCAAAGTACAGGGTCATTAATTGTCATTACATTTTAGAATCCGAAAACCACCAATACAGGAAGTGCTCCACTGTGTTTTTTAAAGGGGAACTCCGGCACGTTTGAAGCTAAAGTCCGTCGCTAGAGGTGGTGGAATTCTGTCAGAAACCAAAAAACGGCACAGATCAGTGTTTCCTCGGCGGAGATCTCGCTGTGGCAGTGAGTCTGTCAAGGCAACAAACTGTCAAAGTTCAGCTTGTTGAGGAAATATTCTCGATGTTTCGACGATAATCCTTTCGCCGAGCTCGACAAACTGTTGAGTTCAACGAATCAATCGAACTTTTCATACAAAAATGCAACACAAAGCGCTTAAAGAGGTCCACGTATTTTGTCACTTTTAACTTCAAAAACGTCACTTTTACATTGCTGTTCTTTGCATTTGCACCTTTACAAGAACTTTGGTGTGCGTTTTCTGTTTCATTTCACGTTTTTGATAAGTTAACAGCATTATTATGTGAATAAAGACGTAAAATAAACACGTCGCACTATCTAATAGATCCTGCTGTTGCTGGACTTATTATCTCTGCTAAAAACGTTTGCTCTACTGCAACTTGTAAACAAACATTTGGAGGTGAATGAAATAAAGGCATAATTATATAAATACTGGTATGTGTATTTTATTTTGACTTGTACATTTACATTTATATATATACAGTACGTCTTATTTGACACCAGTCTCTTGCTCTTTTTTGCTACTTATTCAGCATTTATTATTACCATCTACATGTTTTACTCTTTGTTATTCTATCATATTGTGACGTGTGAGCTCCTGTGTCCAAATAATTTCCCTTATGGGTCAGTAAAGTTTGTCTAAATCATTATAAAGTTTACTTCTGTGTGAAATAGCGGTGAAATAATATATTATTGCACAGCTGTCGTCCTCGGCTCCGCGGGGAATTACGATGGGGAAAAACTATTACACTAAGTAATGAGGAACATGTCCACACATGTTAATCTGAGCACGCAGCTGTAATGAAAGCAAAGTGACGACAGAACTGCAAATGAGTCTGCAGAAAATGTGCGGGTTTAAAAACAGCACAGAGCCTCTACCTGCGACTTCACAATCCTGGGAAACTTTAAACAGCGGATTTGGTGACAGCGGAGAGGATTAGTGAAAAACAGGCCTGGATAAAGAGAAATACGACTCTAGGGATGTTTGTAATAAAGGAGCGTGGTTATAACACATATTCATATTATTTAACAATACAGATTTTTTTTTTGAGGATAATTCTGTTTTATGGTTTGGTTTCAGCCTTATTGTTTACTGTCTATATTTACTTCAGCATTATATCACTCTTCAAAATGCTTAATTAGAACATTCTGGAGCATATGTGTAAAGAACAAGCTTTAAACCATTATCGCAAAACTATTTCATGTTTTAAATCGCACTTAATTTGTTTATGTTGTTGTGAGGCGACCTTGGGTGTCCAGAAAGGCACCGAATAAATAAAATGTATTATTATTGCTATTATTTTAACGGTGTTATTTATTTTATTGCGAACAAGTTTATTCATAAGATGTGGCCACTGCTGTCACGTCAGAAAATCTACAGGATCCGACTGTAAACAGGAAGGAAAACAATTTGTGCAAAACTGAGAAGCCCTGTGTGTGCACTGACGTTATTCATATGATGAAAACACGCAATAAAGTTGCTCTAAAACATGGCGAATCTACGCTGATCTTCAATAAGGGCTGTGACAGAGACAGAAGTGTAGCAGGCTCGTCCCCTCCAGCTCCGTATCGTAGCAGGACTCAGATCTGTCGCAGCCTGAAGTGACCCAAATCTGATTTTTTTTTGCCCCTGTGTCTGTATCTGATCTTTTAATGACAGTCTGAACGACGCAGATCTGATTATTTCAAATGTGACTCAGGCCACTTGGATCTGTGCTCCTAAAACTGAAACATATCCGATCTTTTGACGTGTGACTTCAGTCTGAACGGCCGGGTCACATTCATCCGACCTACGTTCTTTCTCCGGACGTTGCTGAAGCTGCCTCACAAAACGCCACGGCCAAAAACCTCGTCCTTCTCCTTCTCAATCTCCTTTATAAACAGACAAACTGTACATATTCTGGCTCCGGTACGACAGCAACTTTAAAATATCCAGGAGCTCAATGCAGCGTCCATGTTTAGGCGACTTCTGTAAACACCGAACTCACTGCTGTGACGTTGTCGTGTCTCCAATGTTCATGCGGGACACTTTTGGGGCGTTTAAAGTTCACACTGGAGATCACACACAAGTCGCATTTGATTGGAAACGTGAACGACCTCGCAAAAAAAAATCAGATTTCACAAAAAAAATCTTGAGCATTAAACCCTGCAGTCTGAGCGTAGTCTAATAGATCCGTCTGCCGCTGGACTTATTATCTCCTCTAAATGCTTTAGCTCTGCTGCGCCACATGTAAACAAACAAGCGCAGTGTGAGGACGTTATCGCCCTCAGTACAGCAGCGTTGGGACCATAAACTGTATAAAAGAAGAACAAATATAGTTTTATCTTTAGTTGGAGCGACAAACACGGTCACAAACACAGTCGCAATAAAAAAAAAACATCTGCACAAAGCCTATCCACTTTTCTATGTTGATAAGTATTAAAATGATGATTCCAGGGACAAAAATCCATCCATCCATCCATCTTCTCCCGCTTAATCCGGCTGGGTCGCGGGGGCAGCTTGCTGCCCTATGAACTAACATCAAGGACCATGTTGTCCACCCTCCTGTGGGCTCACCACCTGCAGAGGGGTTCATAGGGGGGGTCAGGTGCTATGAGTATTGGGCAGGGACAAAAATGTGCGATTAATTTGCGATTAGTCATGAGTTAACTATGACATTCGTGAGATTAATCGCGAGTAAATATTTTAGTCGACTGACAGCGCTACTAAAAAGTCTGTTGCATAATAGGCGCTCTTTAAAATGGAGCAGGACGCTGTGTAACTGTCAGATCGCAGGTTTGTTGACCTGGTTTATGGTTCATATCTCTGCAATTACTGGGCCCATCCACGTGAAACAAAAACTGCCAGAAGTCAGTTTAAATAGGCAGGAGTTAAAAAACTTTTTGACACATTAAGCTTCAGAAAATGGAGCCCTGATTCAACCCCCAAACGTGTGACTGCTGTGGACCTTATTACTAAAAAATAATGAGACGGTTCAACAGTGGGTCAGAAGTTTTCTTTCAAATTTCTTTCAAAATTTCCTTGTTTTCAATGTCAGGTAGTAGTAAAAAAAAAAATGAGCAGAGTTGTAGACTTTTATATCTGTTATTAAACTGTAGCCGCTTTTTCACATTTTAGATTTCATGTTTTGAGTTTTTACAGAAGAGATGTCATTTAACTGTGTATGCGTAAGTGTATTTGCTTAAATTCATTGCTATGGTGCAGCAACAGCTAAAAAAAACAGAAGAAACTACATAGACCATGATCCTTTGCTCTGTTTCAGCCCAATTTACACAAAGAAATAACTCTCACAAGCACTTTTACATCTTTTCTCTTTGGTTTATGACAGAACCAAAGGAAAAAGTAGCTTATTGACAGTTTTGTTTGCCAATAAATATGGTACGTATGGTATGGTACGTATATGGTGAAAATATCATACAGAGAGATTTGGACATTGTTTCATCCCTCGTTGCGATGTCATCTGCATAACCTCACCAACTTTGCTTTTGCTGACTTCTATGTCTATGGTAGAATGTTCAGCAGTTACTATGGTGACACCGTGCACATATAAGACACAGTAAACAGGCGTCCTCTTTTTCCTGGATATGTCCTCCTTTTGGGCCCCAAAAAAACGTCCGGGAGGAGTTTCTAAATGAGCCCAAAAATGTCCGAGATTTTGACTCGATCAGTCGGCAGCTTTAAGTGGGACACTTTTCTTAGATTTGGCCACAATCTTTGCTCCTCTGATCAGATACAGTTAAGGATCTACAATAAGATCTAATTAGTAGGGATGTAAGAATAAGGTAAATCTGGTGATATCGTATCGTCAAAGGTCTCACAATAATATCGTGGAGCATCACAATATATCGAATCCCAAGTCTCTTTGCTTAAATGAACAGTTCTGACGCAGAAATAGCTAAAAAAAACAAACAGAGGGAACTACATAGACCATGATCCTTTGCTCCGTTTCAGTGCAGACGACATGAAGAAATAACTGTTCTAAGCACTTTTACATCTTCATTCTTTGGGTTAAGTCTGTGAAGCATTTTTAGAGGAAAAAGGAGCAGATTCACCACAAAATACTGTCATAAATCTGGTCCAGTGAGATGGAGATGGAATATGAACGAACAAAAGAATGAAAAATAAAGAAAGAATGAATGAAAGAGAAAGAACTAATTAAAGAAAGAACGAAAGGGATGAATGTAAGAAAGAATGAAAAAACAAAAGAAAGAACTAAAGAGAGAAAGAACTAAAGAAAAAAGAAGGAAAAAGAAGGAACGAAAGGAAGAAAGAGCGAAAAATAACAAAAGAGCAAATGAAAGAAAGAACGAAAAAACAAACAAAGGAAAGATAACACAGACGAAAGAAAGAACGAAAAAGAAAGACAAATATGGCGAAAATATCGTAAAGAGAGATTTGGATTTCGTTCCATCCCTAATGACAATAAATGTACCAAATGAGCAAAGCATTTCAGTCTTGTTATTCTGTAGAATATCGTAATATCGTGAGCTTTCCCACGATATCGCAATAAATATCGTACCGCGAGGTTCAGACCGTGAGGATATCGTATTGTGACACTTGGATATCGTTACATCCCTGGTAATTATACTTATACAGATATAATCACTGGCGCTGCCTCTAAACAAACATGACCAGACGTCCCTATTTACCCGGGGCAGGTCCAGTTTTGAGCCCTGTGTCCCCTGTCTCAGCAGATTTATCCAAAACCGCTGATTTGTCCCAGTTTTTTTTTACAAGAAATGTCCCACGTGTCCCTATTTTTGACCAATCTGATCCAAGAGAGGCAAACATTTCGACTTGTTTAAGGTAAAATACGTAAAAGCGGCTTAAAAATGATGATTAAGCGGGATGCAGTAACACAGTTTTTCACGTCTCAAACTCTCCACCGCTTTTTATTTGATGAAAACTGACCTCATTAGCGAAGATTATTTATATTATAAATCCCAGCTGGAAAGGTCTGTAGCGTCGCGAACTCGGACGCACGAAATCCCGGCGCTACACGGGAATAGTCTGACCCTCAGCAGCATCTCAGGGTAAATACAGGATAAGAACAGGATAAATATGGGATAAATACAGGATAAAACGTGTGTTCAGACGTCCTGGTAAAGGCTAAAGTCTCTGAATCACAGACTGAAGCCTCCCGTCTGTGAGCAGAGGACAGGGACACAGACACTGGCAGGGAAATAACCCAGGAAAAAATAAATACAGGTGACGTTGGCTTATATTATTCATTATTAAAACTGCAATGAAATACAGTAAATTCAAGGTTCTTTCAGGTTCCTTCTAGTTAAATTCAAATCTTTATTTAAAAACTTAACCTATTTCATGCAAAGAAAAACAAAATTCTTGAATTTGTGTTGTTTTATTTCTCAAACAAACTTCCCCATAACCCGGGCATGAAATGGGTTATTAGGCGACGTAAAACCAACGTTAAAAAGTAACATAATGGTGTTAAACAAACTTCTGATTAAAATTTTCTTTGATTTTACGTTTGTGCTCAGCTTGTTGCTTGTGGTAACGTGTGATTTTCAGTGACGTATTTGGAGTATTTTGACCCTGATTTATTGATTCCGCCGCTTTTTATTTAGGTGACACTATTTAATCAAATAATGATGTTTGACAAATTAAACTTTGGATGAGAAATGTGATACGGAGAAGTTACGTACTGCACAGATTTTAAGACCCAGATATAAAAATTCAAGACGTTTTCAAGTCTTTGTAAGGTATTATTTTCAAATTCATAAATTCAGTGCTTTTTAAGACACTTTAAGGACCCTGAAATCGTCCAAAATTCCCTTGGTGAGGACCCCAGACCCCCTGATACACACAATATCACACATTTGTCATATTAACTTCAAGCACCGACAGAAATCGCCGCTTAAAAAGTACAAACATCGTCAATCTTTTCGCTCTAAACCCTGTGTCCTCCTGTTTGAAAAGCCCGACCTGGTCACCCTAACACTAAATAAGGTCAAAAACATTTTAAGATTGTCTAAAATGTCAAAGAAAAGACACAAAATGGAATCAAAGGGCACATTTCACGAGCCTGAGTGTTCACGGTCGTGTTCAGGAGTTTGGTTTTCAATAAAAAAGGTGAAAATGACTCACTGAAAAGAGTTTGTGACTGTAATTTTATACGAGAGAGTTTTGTTTAACAGCACAAACCATCTCACCTGTTGTAGTCTCGAGTGAATCAGCTCTTTCGGGTCAGATTGTGTTAAAAAAAAAAGCTCTTTTTAAAGTCTGACTGAGCTAAACGAGTCCGGCTGAGCGTAAACAGAGGCCACAGAAGCCGCGGTTCTGCTTTTACTTCATCAGTTACAGCAGCCCGCAGACTTTTAACGAGCGCTCATTCGCTCATTAGCCGCGTCGTTAGAGCCTCCACATTTTTACACCAGCTGCTTTTCACATCGCGGCTAAAACCGACCAGCTCCACCACGGCCGGGCTGTGGCGGTGCAGGAATTTCCCTCGCGGTAACTTCACGTGTCTCTGATCGTTACCTGCACCGTTATATTCGGGTAATTTAGCACTTTTTGTGTTACATTATAGAGTTTATTGTTTTCTGCTTTGTTTTATTTTATTTACTGCACGTGTAACGGTCATTACGTTGTGTCGGATTCCACTTATTCATTACTTATTGAGATAATGCATTTTGGTTGAGTAGCGCCCTCTTGTGGTTCCTGGCGTCGTGAGCACGTTCATGAGACGGGCACTGATTTTCGCTCTGTCTGTAAAAATCCTGTATTCGTTATATGATCACAGCCTAATTTTACACCTTATTTACGTCGACTGGGACATTTATGAGCTCATTTTGGTACAACGTACGAGTTATTACACAGTAAAGAATGTTACACATGTCGTCACGTGACAGAAGCTAACTTTAGGAGCTGACCAGTACACATTTTTTCACGCAGATTAAAACCACAAAAGACAGCGCCGTGTCCTGGCCATTTGTTCCCAACACGATGCAGATGAACTACGCGACAGTCAGAGACGAGCACAGACGGGTCAGAGACGAGCACAGACGGGTCAGAGACGAGCACAGACGGGTCAGAGACGAGCACAGACGGGTCAGAGACGAGCACAGACGGGTTAGAGACGAGCACAGACGGGTCAGAGACGAGCACAGACGGGTCAGAGACGAGCACAGACGGGTTAGAGATGAGCACAGACGGGTTAGAGACGAGCACAGACGGGTCAGAGACGAGCACAAATGGGTCAGAGACGAGCACAGACGGGTCAGAGACGAGCACAGACGGGTCAGAGACGAGCACAGACGGGTCAGAGACGAGCACAGACGGGTCAGAGACGAGCACAGACGGGTCAGAGACGAGCACAGACGGGTCAGAGACGAGCACAGACGGGTCAGAGACGAGCACAGACGGGTCAGAGACGAGCACAGACGGGTCAGAGACGAGCACAGACGGGTGACTCCTGCAGCCAAGTTGAGTTTTTGCGCGGCCAAGTTCAGCGCGGTTACACATGGTCAGTGGTGCTTGTCTTATATTTCGCTCCAAGTGCCGCAGCAATTTCCTAATGTTGTAAAACTGTTCAGTCATGTGGCAATAAAACCGTTCTGATTCTGACTCTTCTCTGCGCCGCGGTGTTTGTGGTGCTGCACAGAGGCTCATAATCACACATTTACACTGAGGTTGCTGAAAACTCGATATAAAACCACAGCCAGTGACAGACAAGTTAGTTATTAGGGGCAAGTCTCACGATACGATATCGTCACAGGCTGAACCCCACGGTACGATATTTATTGCGATATCGTGGGAAAACTCACGATATTACGATATTCTACAGAATAACAAGACTGACTCTACTGTAAAATGCTCCAGTCATTTGGTACATTTATTGTCATTAGAGATGGAACAAAATCCAAATCTCTGGACCAGATTTTCACCAGTTTCGTTTCCTTCGTTCTTTCTTTTGCTCTTTTGTTCTCTTTCGTTCTTTCTTTCGTTTGTTTGTTCTTTCTTTTTCTGACTTACGTTCATTATTTCATTCTTTATTTCTTTAAGTTCTTTCTTCATTTTACGTTATTTCTTTAATTCTTTCTTTTATTCTTTCTTTCGTTCTTTCTCTTTCATTCTTTTACGTTCTTTCTTTTTGGTTCTTTTATTCTTTCTTTCATTTGTTCTTTTTCTCTTTCATTCTTTATTTATTCTTTCTCTTGTTCTTTTTCGTTATTTCTTACTTACGTTCGTTATTTCATTCATTCTTTAGTTCTTTCTTTATTTTACATTAATTTGTTCTTTTATTCTTTCTTTTTCATTCGTTCATATTCCATAAACATCTCACTGGACCAGATTTATTACAATATTTTGTGGTGAATCTGCGACTTTTTCCTCTAAAAATGCTTCACAGACTTAACCCAAAGAATGAAGATGTAAAAGTGCTTAGAACAGTTATTTCTTCATGTCGTCTGCACTGAAACGGAGCAAAGGATCATGGTCTATGTAGTTCCCTCTGTTTTTTATCTATTTCTGCGTCAGAACTGTTCATTTAAGCAAAGAGACTTGGGATTCGATATATTGTGATGCTCCACGATGTTATTGCGAGACCTTTGACGATACGATATCACCAGATTTCGGTTATTCTTACGTCCCTGTTAGTCAGTTAATTTTTCTTCGGTCAGTTTACATAATGGTTAATCATATTACAATGAGTTAACATAGAAACAACGCGTTATGCAGCACTAAAGTTATTCTACAAACCAAAAGGATTTAGGCTTAAGTTTTAACTCTTATTAACTTATTAACCCTACACGAATATACTGTAGGATCCTCGGGTGAGTAACCTTGAATCCACAGTGGTGACTGACCAAACAGCCGTGAACTAACTTTTGTATTTGCATGTGTTACCTGCACGAAGAGGACGACTTTAGTCCTTCTGTAATTATCTCCGAATGAGAACAGTGAGCCACATGAACAGGACTTGGTTCGGGGCAGAAGAGTAAAATTAAAATGCAAAGTGCGGTTACTGCGATCACCTGAACCCTCGTGCGGTGCGATCGATCAGGGGGTCAGTCCTGTGTTCCCTCGTTTCTAAGATGTTTCTTCTTTCTAAGATGTTTCTCAAAATGAAACCTTAAGTCAAGTCATTTTTATTTTTATACCGCACTTAAAGGGATGATTCAGAGAAATTTCAACCTAGGGTCCTTCGCAACATCACTGAGGGAACATAGGAGGGAACAAAGGGCTGAGGGAACATAGGAGGGAACATAGGGCTGTGGGAACATAGGGCTGAGGGAACATAGAGCTGAGGGAACATAGAGCTGAGGGAACATAGGGCTGAGGGAACATAGAGCTGAGGGAACATAGGGCTGAGGGAACATAGGGCTGAGGAAACATAGGAGGGAACATAGGCCTGAGGGAACATAGAGCTGAGGGAACATAGAGCTGAGGGAACATAGAGCTGAGGGAACATAGGGCTGAGGAAACATAGGAGGGAACATAGGGCTGAGGGAACATAGGAGGGAACATAGAGCTGAGGGAACATAGGGCTGAGGGAACATAGGGCTGAGGGAACATAGGGCTGAGGGAACACAGAGCTGAGGGAACATAGAGCTGAGGGAACATAGAGCTGAGGGAACATAGGCCTGAGGGAACATAGAGCTGAGGGAACATAGGGCTGAAGGAACATAGGGCTGAGGGAACATAGAGCTGAGGGAACATAGAGCTGAGGGAACATAGGGCTGAGGGAACATAGGGCTGAGGGAACATAGGGCTGAGGGAACATAGAGCTGAGGGAACATAGAGCTGAAGGAACATAGGGCTGAGGGAACATAGGAGGGAACATAGGGCTGAGGGAACATAGGGCTGAGGGAACATAGGGCTGAGGGAACATAGAGCTGAGGGAACATAGGGCTGAGGGAACATAGAGCTGAGGGAACATAGAGCTGAGGGAACATAGGGCTGAGGGAACATAGAGCTGAGGGAACATAGAGCTGAGGGAACATAGAGTTGAGGGAACATAGAGCTGAGGGAACATAGAGCTGAGGGAACATAGGGCTGAGGGAACATAGGAGGGAACAAAGGGCTGAGGGAACATAGGGCTGAGGGAACATAGGGCTGAGGGAACATAGAGCTGAGGGAACATAGAGCTGAGGGAACATAGAGCTGAGGGAACATAGAGCTGAGGGAACATAGAGCTGAGGGAACATAGAGCTGAGGGAACATAGAGCTGAGGGAACATAGGGCTGAGGGAACATAGAGCTGAGGGAACATTGGGCTGAGGGAACATAGGGCTGAGGGAACATAGGGCTGAGGGAACATAGGGCTGAGGGAATATAGAGCTGAGGGAACATAGGGCTGAGGAAACATAAGAGGGAACATAGGGCTGAGGAAACATAGAGCTGAGGGAACATAGGGCTGAGGGAACATAGGGCTGAGGGAACATAGAGCTGAGGGAACATAGGGCTGAGGGAACATAGAGCTGAGGGAACATAGGGCTGAGGGAACATAGGTACACCCCCCAAAAATATATGTCGCATAAGCACAAGGAGACTGGGAGAGATTATTAATGAGCTTCACTTTGTATTGTTCATCTTTGTATTGTTCATCTTTGTATTGTTCATCTTTGTATTGTTCATCTTTGTATTGTTCATCTTTGTATTGTTCATCTTTGTATTGTTCACGTTTCTGTTTCTACCAAAGTTACGCATTTAAAAACTGTGAAAAAGTGTTCCACCCTCTTCTGGCATCGTACTGGCTCCGCTTGTGCCACAGATGTTCACAACGTCCAAAGGAACAAGGCAAAATGTGACAAAATGTAGAAAACTTTTACTTTTACCATCGTACTGTGAACTACCCTAGTGCGTATGTATGTGTGTGTGTGTGTGTGTGTCTGTGTGTGTGTCTGTGTGTGTCTGGACCTGTCATCAATTATCGTGGAGCTGCGGAGTCTAAACTTAGCCGCGGCCAAATGCCTGTCGCTGGTTCAGAAGTGACGGCGCAGGAAGTGAAGGACACGGCCTCGGTCGCACTCAGGGCCACATGTTTCCCGGTGTGAGTCACGGCTACAGACTGCGGCGGGTCCAGATGATCCAACCCCAGTCCGGATCCTGTTTGTCAGACCGTCACGGATCACCCCGGGCCGTTTTCCCGTCACGCTTAGTCACTGTTACGGCCAAAGCGCTCTTTAAATGTCGAGTTATTGATTCGTTCGCGAACAGGAGTGGTCCGTGTACTGTTCGTTCTTTTGAATTTCAATAAGAACGAGAAGCAATAAAATGGGAGAACAGTTTGTTGTTTCATTATTCCAGTTTAGTGTCAAACAAAAAACAGATTTTGACGTCTCGTGACCATTTCAGTTTTGATATTTTATTCTCTTTTACTTATATAGACCCTTTTAGTGTGAGTAAACAGTGGTGACGTAGGCTCGGTTGCGCATTTTGGCAACAGAAGTGCGGCAGAACTCAGCAGCTTGTCGAGCTTTATGGAAAGATTATCGTCAAAAGATCGAGAATATTTCCTCAACGAGCTGAACTTTGACAAACGGTGTCCGACTGCCAGATCCTCGTGCGATCAGTGAGTAAAACTTTAACGCCGCCAGTAGAATATCGATTCTGACAAACACACACAGAACAACCAGACATTTTGGTGCTGGAAATGTTTTTATCTCCGTCTCCTTCTGTCCGTGTTCAGTCTGAATGAATCGGAATGAACGGGGAACGATGTTAGCCAGGCTGGCGCCCCCTAGTGCCTCCGCTCAGTTTCGTTTCTCTCCAGCGACTCGTCAGGAATCAG
The DNA here is from genome assembly GCA_034769755.1 of Odontamblyopus lacepedii. Taxonomy (NCBI): domain Eukaryota; kingdom Metazoa; phylum Chordata; class Actinopteri; order Gobiiformes; family Gobiidae; genus Odontamblyopus; species Odontamblyopus lacepedii. The sequence continues at coordinate 39,336,257 of CM068354.1, read as the reverse complement.
AATAAACTCGGCGGTTTGGGAGAACCCCGGAAGTTGTAGTCGGCGCTCCGGCCAAACAGAAAAAAAGCAGAGTGTTGGCCCCACAACCTGAGTTGCGATAGCGACTGCAGACGCTATCCTCCTTTGGACTTGCATTTTTTTATCGTACCTTTAATTCACAAGTTCACCTCACAGAAACGATCATGGATAATGCTCCTGACAGACGTGTTCACTCTCTGCTGTGTTTGCTGTCGTGCCGCGATTACTCGGACTCCACTGAGCGTTCGGGAGCATCACAGACGTCACAGTACCTCCTACCATCGAGCGAACGGATCCCAACGCTGCGAGGTCAGAGGGTTTCCACCGAGTGAAACCGGCTCATGAGTCAGGCTACAACTATGACACTTCTGTTGCCAAAATGCACGCACAGCTTTTGTAAAAAATCACTTCCGCCCTAAAGGTTCTGCTGCTCGAAGGACTCACCTGAAAAATCGTTGCAGTTTTGCGCACAAACACGTCGTCTTCGTTTACAGCGACGCGTTTACCTTTTCTGAGGCATCTTAGAAAGTCATTGTGACGAGAAACGGGACGCAGCGATAAACTCTCCTTTGTTCAGGTGACACTGAATTCAGAACTTCATATAAAACAGAGAGAATAAAATATCAATATTGAAATTAAACATTGGAAATAGTGGTCGAAATCTTTGTTGAATCTCTGTTTGACACTAAGACGGAATAAACTGTGTTCCCGTTTTATTACTGAAATTCAAGAGAACGAACGGTCCACAGACTGAACGTTTGACCCCTGATCAGAAGGTTCGTGTTTCGATTATGAACATCCTCAGTTGCGCCTCCTTCTAAATACATATTTTAAAACAAAATGTCGGTCTTATTATCTAAAAAAAAGCTGCAAACATGTTCAGGAAATGCACGCGATTCTTGTCATGGTTTTAAAGTTCAGATTTCAGTTTTCTTGATAACGTTAACGCTTCTGGACGTGTTTAAAATCTGCACTTTTGGATAAAACCGAAACTGCAAATCGCAAATAAAAGACGCCGAAAGGAAATGATGATGATGAAAATAATATTAGTGAAGTATAGTGACGAAAATGGGGAACTAAAAAATGGGAAAAGAGAGCAGGAAAGGGAAATTAAATTATAAATTGGCCAAAATATAAATATAAGTGGGCCTGCTACCACAGCACTTTGTTTTATTTAATTAAATCTGTGTGTTTTTTGTGTTTGTTGTGGGTATTATTCTACGTTTTTGTGTTTTGTTTTTACGTTTCTTATTGTATTTTGTGAATTAAATGAAAAAGAAATATACAAATTGCAATGTTTGACTAAAAAAACTCGATATTTTGACCATCCTCCGTCAGTAAAAGCGTGTGTTCGGAGTAGAGTTCTTGTGAATTTATATTAAACGGGGGCCCGGGTGAGGCCTCTTGCCCCGGGCCCCCAAATTTCTGCCCTTCTCCTCCTCATAACAGCACTTATTTTATCTGTCTGGGGTGAAGGAAGTCTGGGAGTCGCCTCAGCGGGGGAAGAAAATGGATGGCTGCATTAAAGCGGGGCCCGTGTGAGGGTCAGTGCCCCCGGGGCCCCCACGTTTCTACGTTTCTGCCTGTCCGCCGGGCCCTTCCCGTGGTCCCCGGGCCCCCGCAACCAATAACAGCGATAAAGCGGAGGGCATAAATCTGCAGTGTGACGGGGACGGTCGCTCCGGAGGAATGTGTCCAGCACAAAGCCTAAAGGGCGAGCGAAACTTTAATGAAGACGCAGGAAAAAACGCCGAGATTTACGTGGGAGAAAGAGCCGCCCTGAGAGAGAGGGAAGGGAAGAAAGAGAGAAAGAGAAAGAGAGAGGTCTGTACTGAGAGAGAGGGAAGGGAAGAAAGAGAGAAAGAGAGAGATCTGCTCTGAGAGAGGTAAGGGAAGAAAGAGAGAAAGAAAGAAAGAGAAAGAGAGAGATCTGCACTGAGAGAGGGAAGGGAAGAAAGAGAGAAAGAGAGAGATCTGCACTGAGAGAGAGCACAGGTTTAACCACAGAGTGAGGGAAGAAAGAGAGAGAAAGAAAGAGAAAGAGAGAGATCTGAACTGAGAGAGAGAACACAGGTTTAACTATGGAATAAGGGAAGAAAGAGAGAGAAAGAAAGAGAAAGAAAGAGAGAGATCTGCACTGAGAGAGAGAGCACAGGTTTAACTATGGAGTGAGGGAAGAAAGAGAGAGAGAGAAAGAAAGAAAGAAAGAAAGAACGAACGAAAGAAAGAAAGAGATCTGCACTGAGAGAGAGCACAGGTTTAACTATGGAGTAAGGGAAGAAAGAGAGAAAGAAAGAAAGAACAAAAGAAAGAGGGAGGAAAAGAGAGCTCTGTCCTGAGAGAGAGAATCAGGTTCAACCACGGACTGAGAGAAGAGGAAAGGGAGAAAGAAAGACAAAGAAAGAAAGAAAGAAAGAAAAAGAGAGCGAAAGACAGAGAAAGAGAAAGTCAGAAAGAGAAAGACAGACAGAGGAAGACAGAAAGAGTGATGGAGAGAAAGACAAAGAGAAAGCCACAGAGAAAGAGAGAGACAAAGAGAAAGACCAAGAGACAGATAGAGAGAAAGAAAAAAGAAAAAAAAAGACAGACAGAGAGAAAGACAGAGAAAGAAAAACAGAGGAAGACAGAAAGAGAGGGAGACAGAAAGAGAGACAGAAGAGAAAGACAAATAGAGAAAGAAAGACAGAAAGACAGAACAAGAGAAAAACAGAAAAAGACAGAGAGAGAGACAGAAAGAGAGAGGGAAAGACAGAGGACGACAGAAAGACATAGAAAGAAAGAGAAAAACAGAAAAAGACAGAGTGATAGAGGGAAAGACAGAGGACGACAGAAAGAGAAAGACAGAAAGAAAGAGAGAAAGATACAGACAGAGATACAGAGAGAGACACGGAGAGAGGGACAGAAAGAGAGAAAAAGACAAAGAAAGAGGGAAAAAAAGAGAAAGACCGAGATAAAGAGACAGAAAGACGAATAATAAAGAGTCACTCGCACATGTGACTGAAACAAACACGACTCCAGGTCCGTTTGTGACATCTGACCAGACTTAAAGCTCAGCTCAGGTCCGTTTAACCTCTTTTTAATCTCGTTTTAATCCATTCATATGTGTTTAAGGTCACGCCCTGATCACGATCTGACCGTTCGCCCAAATCTGCAGAGAAACACAAAGCGGCAGCAGCTCAGACGCCGCCCTTCACAAACATCTGCACCGATACGCAGGTCCGCACCTGATCCTGAGCCGTTTGGTCACTGCCGATTTGGGCGTTAATGGAATTTACGCACCACAAACGCACCAAAAAACACACACAAAACGCAACACACAAACTCACTTCCTTCTCCTCGATTCTGCAGGAAATGTTTGAGGAAGTCCACGTGGAATACATCGCCATCCAAACCCCCTCTGTACGATATTTTCACCATAAACATCTCACCGTACGGATGTTATGTGGAGGAATCTGCGACGTTTTCCTCCAAAAACGCTTCACAGACTTAATCCAAAGAATGTAGATGTAAAAGTGCTCAGAACAGTTATTTCCACGTGTCGTCTGCGCTGAAACGGAGCAAAGGATCATGGTCTATGGTCTATGTAGACTTGTCAAGTGAAATGTACTCAAATCAGGATAAGACTTTCTTAATTCAAGTCATTTTAACCTGACTGGATTTTGTTTTTTTGCGGCGTACAACCAGAACGAGTAAGTCGATAATCACTTTGAAAACAACACGAATAACCTGATATGAGTTTGAAAATCTTGCAAAATTTACAGAGTTTGCAGAAAATTAGCTAAAAAATGACCTGGAACTGTAGATAATGCAATAAAAACACCATATGTACAGTTTATGAGCAAAAAGAAGTTGTAGAAAAGACACATTTTGTTTAACGTCAGAAATGTTTTCTGGGTTTTGTCTCGTGTCTTTAGGCTCCGGGCTGTAGGACCAGGACGTTTCCGGAGTGTTGCCAAAACACCGTCACCATCACAGAAAGTCCGAGCTCAGACACGGGGGCTGTACGCTCTGTTAGAAACACCACTGTGTGATGTCACAGAGTGTCTGAGCTCAGACACGGGGGCTGTACACTCTGTTAGAAACACCACTGTGTGATGTCACAGAGTGTCTGAGCTCAGACACGGGGGCTGTACACTCTGTTAGAAACACCACTGTGTGATGTCACAGAGTGTCCGAGCTCAGACACGGGGGCTGTACGCTCTGTTAGAAACACCACTGTGTGATGTCACAGAGTGTCTGAGCTCAGACACGGGGGCTGTACACTCTGTTAGAAACACCACTGTGTGATGTCACAGAGTGTCTGAGCTCAGACACGGGGGCTGTACACTCTGTTAGAAACACCACTGTGTGATGTCACAGAGTGTCCGAGCTCAGACACGGGGGCTGTACGCTCTGTTAGAAACACCACTGTGTGATGTCACAGAGTGTCCGAGCTCAGACACGGGGGCTGTACACTCTGTTAGAAACACCACTGTGTGATGTCACAGAGTGTCTGAGCTCAGACACGGGGACGGGGTCAGAAACACCACTGTGTGATGTCACAGAGTGTCTGAGCTCAGACACGGGGGCTGTACACTCTGTTAGAAACACCACTGTGTGATGTCACAGAGTGTCCGAGCTCAGACACGGGGGCTGTACGCTCTGTTAGAAACACCACTGTGTGATGTCACAGAGTGTCTGAGCTCAGACACGGGGGCTGTACACTCTGTTAGAAACACCACTGTGTGATGTCACAGAGTGTCCGAGCTCAGACACGGGGGCTGTACGCTCTGTTAGAAACACCACTGTGTGATGTCACAGAGTGTCTGAGCTCAGACACGGGGGCTGTACACTCTGTTAGAAACACCACTGTGTGATGTCACAGAGTGTCTGAGCTCAGACACGGGGGCTGTACACTCTGTTAGAAACACCACTGTGTGATGTCACAGAGTGTCTGAGCTCAGACACGGGGACGGGGTCAGAAACACCACTGTGAGTCTGAGGAACATTTAAGAGCACGAGGGGCTTCACTTAAAGAGGCTCTGTGTTTCTGACCCTTCTGTGTTTCTGACCCTTCTGTGTTTCTGACCCTTCTGTGTTTTTGACCCTTCTGTGTTTCTGACCCTTCTGTGTTTTTGACCCTTCTGTGTTTTTGGCCCTTCTGTGTTTCTGACCCTTCTGTGTTTTTGACCCTTCTGTGTTTCTGACCCTTCTGTGTTTCTGACCCTTCTGTGTTTCTGACCCTTCTGTGTTTCTGACCCGTCTGTGTTTTTGACCCTTCTGTGTTTCTGACCCTTCTGTGTTTTTGACCCTTCTGTGTTTCTGACCCTTCTGTGTTACTGACCCTTCTGTGTTTTTGACCCTTCTGTATTTTTGACCCTTCTGTGTTACTGACCCTTCTGTGTTTCTGACCCTTCTGTATTTTTGACCCTTCTGTGTTTTTGACCCTTCTGTGTTTCTGACCCTTCTGTGTTACTGACCCTTCTGTGTTTCTGACCCTTCTGTGTTTCTGACCCTTCTGTGTTTCTGACCCTTCTGTGTTTCTGACCCGCTCTGTTCAGTCTCCTATGTGATTCTGTCCTCACTCTCTTTGACCCTTGTGTATTTCTGACCCCTGTGTATTTCTGGCCCCTCTCTCTGTCCTCTGTGATTCTGTCCTTTCTCTATTCCTGACCCCCCTTTCTGTCTCTCTCTGACCCCTCTATATTTCTGACCCCTCTGTCCTTCTCTTAAAGGACCAGGACGTGTGTTTTTTTCTTGCCATAAACAGTTTAAATCTCGTCTTATTATTGTTTATTGTAAAAGTCGATTCTGTTGTTCTGTCCTGATCTTCTGACCACAGCAGAAAAACTTCGCTCTGGAGTCTGAACGCGGTGAAAAACGCGGTGAAAAACGCGGTGAAAAACGCGGTGAAAAACGTGGTGAAAAACGTGGTGAAAAACGTGGTGAAAAACGTGCTCCTGAACTCATCGCGGTGAAAAACGTGGTGAAAAACGTGCTCCTGAACTCATCGCGGTGAAAAACGTGGTGAAAAACGCGGTGAAAAACGTGGTGAAAAACGTGGTGAAAAACGCGGTGAAAAACGTGGTGAAAAACGTGGTGAAAAACGTGCTCCTGAACTCATCGCGGTGAAAAACGTGGTGAAAAACGTGGTGAAAAACGCGGTGAAAAACGCGGTGAAAAACGTGGTGAAAAACGTGGTGAAAAACGCGGTGAAAAACGTGGTGAAAAACGTGGTGAAAAACGTGGTGAAAAACGTGGTGAAAAACGTGCTCCTGAACTCATCGTGGTGAAAAACGTGGTGAAAAACGTGCTCCTGAACTCATCGCGGTGAAAAACGTGGTGAAAAACGTGCTCCTGAACTCATCGCGGTGAAAAACGTGGTGAAAAACGTGCTCCTGAACTCATCGCGGTGAAAAACGTGGTGAAAAACGTGCTCCTGAACTCATCGCGGTGAAAAACGTGGTGAAAAACGTGCTCCTGAACTCATCGCGGTGAAAAACGTGGTGAAAAACGTGCTCCTGAACTCATCGCGGTGAAAAACGTGGTGAAAAACGTGGTGAAAAACGCGGTGAAAAACGCGGTGAAAAACGTGGTGAAAAACGTGGTGAAAAACGCGGTGAAAAACGTGGTGAAAAACGTGGTGAAAAACGTGGTGAAAAACGTGGTGAAAAACGTGCTCCTGAACTCATCGTGGTGAAAAACGTGGTGAAAAACGTGCTCCTGAACTCATCGCGGTGAAAAACGTGGTGAAAAACGTGCTCCTGAACTCATCGCGGTGAAAAACGTGGTGAAAAACGTGCTCCTGAACTCATCGCGGTGAAAAACGTGGTGAAAAACATGGTGAAAAATGCGGTGAAAAACGCGGTGAAAAACGTGCTCCTGAACTCATCGCGGTGAAAAACGTGGTGAAAAACGTGCTCCTGAACTCATCGCGGTGAAAAACGTGGTGAAAAACGTGCTCCCGAACTCATCAGCGGTGAAAAGCGTGGTGAAAACGTGCTCCTGAACTCATCGCGGTGAAAAACGTGGTGAAAAACGTGCTCCTGAACTCATCGCGGTGAAAAACGTGGTGAAAAACATGGTGAAAAACGCGGTGAAAAACGGGGTGAAAAACGCGGTGAAAAACGTGCTCCTGAACTCATCGCGGTGAAAAACGCGGTGAAAAACGTGCTCCTGAACTCATCGCGGTGAAAAACGTGGTGAAAAACGTGCTCCTGAACTCATCGCGGTGAAAAACGTGGTGAAAAACGTGCTCCTGAACTCATCGCGGTGAAAAACGTGGTGAAAAACGTGCTCCTGAACTCATCGCGGTGAAAAACGTGGTGAAAAACATGGTGAAAAACGCGGTGAAAAACGGGGTGAAAAACGCGGTGAAAAACGTGCTCCTGAACTCATCGCGGTGAAAAACGCGGTGAAAAACGTGCTCCTGAACTCATCGCGGTGAAAAACGTGGTGAAAAACGTGCTCCTGAACTCATCGCGGTGAAAAACTGTCTCTGCTCTGGAACAAAAAAACGCCCTTTTGTCTTCGGGGGTTTCAGAGCCTCAGAGCTGCAGGTTTCATCAGCTGAAAAAGTGCGACTCAAACGGCGACAGCGAAAACCTCAAACTGACGCACGACTCTGCAGATATGTTCAGGAGAATTTACTCTGAAACTCACTCGTTTCCTTCCTGCCGTTTCTCCTCATTAAAAAAAGTTCCTCCAAATTAAAAAAGTGAGTTCTCTGACCCCGTCCCTCTCCCTGTATTTGTGACCCCTGTCCCTCTGTCCCCTCTCTTTCTGACTCTGTGAACGTCTCACACTCGAGCGTCACGGCCTGAAGTCGCCTCCTTCACGTTTGGTTTTTTCTAGTGCTGCCGCGATTATTCGACGTTGTCGACGTAATCGAATATGAAAATGAGTCGACTACAATTTTTTTGGTCGAATATTCGCCTTTATTTATTTTTGGTCTCAAACGGCTCGTCCAGAGACCTTTCGCTTGCCTGAGATCAGGTATTTCCCCTCCACACCACTAGTAGTACTACACTCGAGGCGGACACCGGTGCTGCTGACAGCGGCTACATCCGGGGTTGACGCCGAGGTGGCTAACCTAGGCTTCACCAAAGGCTAACAGCAGTGGTATATAATGGCACCGCAAAAGAAAACAAACTTGAGGAAGTATTTGCCGTGCGCACGCTGCTGGCTGGTCTCTCTCTTTCTCTCTTCCCCCTTCCCCCGATTTGAGCATTTGAGAAAATGCCAGCGGCCGGAGTCGGACCAAGACCTAAAGCCTCGAAACTCTGGGAATACTTTCGGACAGATGGTGATAGAGTGGTTTGTACACTCTGTAAGACTTCTTTGGCTTATCACGGGAGCACGACCACGATGCATGAGGTATTGAGAATACCGTTGCATATGCTGCTCGTGCAAACTCGTTAAATTGTGTGTGCATATCGTTGTTCAACATTGTCGAATGAGCACACACAACAGACATAACAGCAATAACCTTTGCAACTCGCACACACAAGGTAACCTCCCGGGAAAATCTAACACACACACTTGTGTGTGTTAGAACCGCTTGTTTTTTTTTTTAAATTAGTCGTTTAGATTAGTCGACTAATCGAAAAATTAGTCGAGAGATTAATCGTTAGAAAATTAGTCGTTAGTGGCAGCACTAGTTTTTTCTCTGTTTCTCTCAAATCTCGGCCCGTCTGTGTTTTGGGGGCAGCTCAGTTCCAGTGTTAATGTGAGTTTTATCGCCACAGCATTTAAGCATTTCCTCCCATCTGCGTGTGTGTGTGTGTGTGTGTGTGTGTGTATATCTGTGTGTGTATGTGTGTGTATCTGTGTGTGTGTGTGTGTATATCTGTGTGTATCTGTGTATCTGTGTGTGTGTGTATATCTGTGTGTGTGTGTGTGTGTGTGTGTTTACTCTCATGTATCAGATCTGTGTTCCGGCCCTCTGGTCTCAGCTCCAGTGAAGTCACATTTACACTTTATCATTTTAACCTTTAGAAACGCAACAGTGTAAATAAACCGGAGCAAAACGTACGAGAAAAACGGGCAAATCTATGGGAAAAACCACTGAAAAGTAGCACAGCAAAAAAGGCCTTTCAAAAAATAAGAAAAAAATACAAATTCTGAGGTAAAAATGCCTATTTTAAGTGAAATTTTCTGCCAGTGCAGTAAGAAATTTTCACTTACCAAATTTTCTTAAAACAAGACGAAATCTGAATCTTGTTCTAAGCAGAAAACACGAGTTTCAAGTATTTATGGACAGATTTTTCACCTTATTGGTTTGAGAAGGAAGTTAAAGAGGCTTAACCTGGACTGAGTTAATATAAAAAGTGCTTAGAATAAGTTGTAATATCGAGATAAGATAAATCAGGATGAAATATCTTGAAACAAGTAAAAAAATCTCATCTTATTAAGTAAAAAAAATCTTAAAATTGGTCTTTTAAGATGAATCTGCTTAATTCAAGTCAGTTTAACTCTGATAGAAAATCCTTTTTTGTGGTGTGAAACTTAATGAAATTCTTTATTTCTTTATTTTAAGACTAATTTCCACTCGGTCACAGATTGACAAATTGCAGCATCTCCTAAAACTTTAAAATCTTTCATTATTTCCACGTTCCAAACAGAACATAATCGACTGATTCACATCCAGAAAAACGTGACTTAAACGCCGTCTGAACACTGGGAAAAACTATATGTAGGTGAGTTAAAATGACTTAAATTAAGAACATTTTACTTTGAGCAGATTCAACTTGACAAGTGAAATGATCTGCAGTGGAATAAGAGTTTTTTTTTCTTAATTCAAGCAACATTTGATTTTACTTCTTATATTAAATGCAAAAAGTTGTTTTTCTTATTTTAAGTGCAGCAAGATCTACACTGCAAAAAAGGATTTTCTAGCATCGTTAAACTGACTTGAATTAAGCAGATTCATCTTAAAAGATCAATTTTAAGAATTTTTTTTTTGACTTAATAATATTAGATTTTTTGACTTGTTTCAAGATATTTCATCCTGATTTATCTTATCTCGATATTACAACTTATTCTAAGCACTTTTTATATTAACTCAGTCCAGGTTAAGCCTCTTTAACTTCCTTCTCAAACCAATAAGGGGAAAAATCTTGTCATAAATACTTGAAACTCGTGTTTTCTGCTTAGGGCAACACTCAGGCCTCACAGCAAGAAGGTTGCGGGTTCGATCCCCGGGTCACCTGGGCCTTTCTGTGTGGAGTTTGCATGTTCTCCCTGTGTCTGGATGGGTTTCCTCCGGGCTCCGGTTTCCCCCATCAACCCAAAACATGAAGCACCTGAACTAACATCAAGGACCATGAGGTCCACCCTCCTGTGGGCTCCACCTGCAGAGGGGTTCATAGGGGGTCAGGTGCTATGAGGATTGGGCAGTAAAGGCAGAGAAGATGGATGGATGGTTTTCTGCTTAGAACAAGATTCATATTTCATCTTGTTTTAAGAAAACTTGGTAAGTGGAAATTTCTCACTGCACTGACAGAAAATTTCACTTAAAATAGGCATTTTTACCTCAAAATTGGTATTTTTTTCTTATTTTTTGATAGGCCTTTGTTGCAGTGTAGTTTCATATTTTAAGTACAAAACTCTTATCGCACGAGCAGATCATTTTACTTGTACTTCCTGTAGTGGAGTTTGAGAGAAAAACTCTGCCTAAACGTGCAGGATTTATGTGTTAAAATGTGTGAATGAAACAGAACCCACCTCCAGGTCTGTTTGTGACGAGGAAACGACATTAAAACACAAACAGAGTGAAAAGCTGATCACTTTGGTCAATAATCACTGCTGGATTTGCATTCAGAGGCGCGTGGCGGCGCCCCCTGCAGGTTCCTCTGTGTTTCCCTGTGTCGTGGAAAAGGCTGAAGTGAGCAGAGAACAGCCTGTCCTCCTTTAGCCAACGGTTCTATTATTTACACAAACCCCGGGACAAATGCGGCGCTTTCAATTATTCAGGCTTCAGGATGTGGAGCGGCGTCCAGGCTCGCTCTGCCCGATCTCCACGGGCGCCCTGACCTCCTCCCGTCGCCAAACGCTGCCCGGGCACGAGCGAAGAAGAGCGAAGAGCGAAGAGCAAAGAGCGAGGAGGGTCCGGAGCCGAGGTCTGGGAACGTTCTCCGAGCTCCGTTCTAGGAGTTGGGTTCTGTTTCATTCGCTCATGTTTAACGCACAGATCCTGCACATTTAGCACGAGTTTTTCTCTCAAACTGAAAACACTCGGCTACAAGAAGTGCTCCACTGTGTTTTTAAACTCCACGCACCTTCACTAGAATCATCTGGATGATTTCAGCGACTGGAATTGCCGATCTCGACTGAACTAAACGCAAAAGAAACACACTTAGTGACGTTGTTTAAAGCTCACAAGAGTCAGTTTTGTGCACTACGGGATAGGGTGCATCAGTTGCCCCGATATCAGAACTTTACAACGGCCCTATACTTTTCGTGTTCCATTCGCTGAGAAAAAAATTGAGAAAAAAAATTATGAAATTCCGAGTTGATCTACCGGGTCCACATCGAGGTCAAAGTTTGGCCAATGTCCCAATGTATAAGACAGTATAGGCCTATACTGTCTTATACACTGGGGCATTGCCCAAACTTCATAATAGGCAGGTTCGGTAGACTTTAGAAAGCATGGTAGAACCACATATTTGCTTTATGTTTTTCAGAATTGGAGTGTTACAGTGTAATTATTAAAAGAAGAAATGTCAGAACATAGCTGTAAGAAGGCTCGCATGGAGCAGCCTAAACCAATAACCCGCCAAGACTGTGCAGTATTTGGGTTAGGAGCGAAAATTACCACTGTTTCTGTTGATCTCTCATTTTTAACGATTTTTTTTAGAAATTTCCAGAATTTTACAAGGGATGTGGACCCGGTAGATGACATTCGAATTACAAAAAAATTTACCAGGAATTTTTTCTAGTTGAATGGAACACTAAAACATTAGGGCCGTTTGCAAGTTCTCGATTTTTAAAAAAAAGGGGGCAACTGATGCACCCTACTACGGGACCTTTAAAGTAACTAAAAAACAGTGTAGTTTTTCCATTAAACTGAAAAAACTCAGCTACAAGAAGTGCTCCACTGTGTTTTTAAACTCCTCGCACCTTCACTAGAATCATTAGGGTCATTTCAGACCTGGAATTGCTGATTTAAATAGAACTAAACAGTAAAAAATGGTTAACTTGAAAATAACGCTTCATGACGCGTTCATAGTTTGAAGCTCAAAAGAGTCAGTTTTGTGTAATATGGGACCTTTAAAGTGGAACTAAACACTAAAAAACAGTATTTTTTCTGTCAAACTGAAAAAAAAATGGGCTATAAGAAGGGCTCCACTGTGTTTTTAAACTCCACGCACCTTCACTAGAATCATTAGGGTCATTTCAGACCTGGAATTGCCGATCTCGACCGAACTAAAAGATATAAAATAGCTGTTAACTTGAAAACTACCGCTCCCGAGTTGTTTTTTCCGAACATAGAGTTTCTTTAATGGAGGTGGAGCGGTTTTATTGTCCATTTTGAAGGCAGTTTGTAAATGTGAAAATTTAGTAGGTTATCAAAACTTTGCCTGTTGTATTTGCTAAGAATATTGTCCTGACGATAATGAGTCCGTTTTGTGTAATATGGGACCTTTAAAGTAGAATTAAACACACACAAAAAAACTGTATATGGTTTTAATCACATTGTTTATAAGTAATTTTTGGTAATTTTAGAAGAAACTCGGCCCTTTAGTCCTCAGTGTTTAATCACACTTTAAATCAGGGGTGTCAAACTCATTTTGGTCCGGGGGCCGTATGCAGCCTACTTTGATCCCAAAAGGACCGGATCAGAAAACTCAGTTCTCTCTTCAAGTTATTGTATTTTTCTCCGTGTCTCGTAGTGGTGTTTAAGATTATTTTCCTCGAGCAACGCCACTTGTTCCAAACACACTGAGCACAGATTTCCCATTCACCTCTGTCAACAAATAAGAATTAGACTATTTTTCTTGGGAAATCCTGAACTCAGCATCTGCTTTTCTCATTTTTTGACATTTTGCTGATGAGGGTCACGGTCGACAGTCAAAACGATCGTCCTTTAAGAGCGTTTGGAAAGAGGAAAGTCTTCATTTGTGCTGCTTTGGTGGGAGTTGCAACGTACAGAAACGCCGGAGACGCTGCTATGCTAAACGGTGCAGAAAATTAACAGAAAAATCTGAAAATTTTAAGTATTTTAATAGAAAAATCAGCCGAGGGCCAGATTAAAGGTCTTGGAGGGCCGGATCTGGCCCCCGGGCCGCATGTTTGACACATGTGCTTTAAATCTTTCATAATTAAACCCGACCGTAGATTCTAATGGACTCTTTTCATAGCTTTGTAATAAAAGCATCGTGTTTGGGGATGTCAGGATTAATTGGGTCATCAACATTTAGAAAAATAAGTCATATATAAACATTTCTCCAGAGCGCTCTGACAGTGATCGTGTGGGGTTTAGAGTCTGGAGCACTGAGTAAAAGTGACTCGTGTTTATCCTCGGTAAATGTTTACGTTACTGTTCTTTCCGTTCGTCTCTTCTGGGTTTTGTTTCATCTCGGTTCACAGAAATCTCAAGTCGCCTTTACGGGCAACTTCCTTCCACCATAAAAGCCTCTATACTGACGAGCTACTGAAGCGATCTTATTGTGAAAAGGTTTAAAAAAAAACGTCGATTGCACAAACTCTACGCAGAAAACAGAAGCTTCACTGTGCAGAAAACACTGAGGTCGCGTGTGAAACGTGCACCGTCTGAAACAGTGAGTTTGCAAAAGAAACAGCCTCGTCTGTTTAGTCTTTCACACAGCAAAAACTAGAGGGTCAGCATTTCAGGGTAAAATATTTCACAAAAAAAGTGTTATTTTAACTGTTTTAAAGTTAAATGGGGTTCGAGTTGGAGTTGATATGGTTTATTCGACTTCCCTTAGTGTTAATTTGGCTCTTCACTTCAAACTCCCGCCAGAGACGACCAGTTTTAACCCGGTTTTTACATAATTTCATCTCAAATTAACTCAAATAAAGTGTAAATAAAACCCCTCTGTGAGTTGTTCGGCTAAATCAGGATAACCCTACAAAGTGTTATCTTTTTACTCTCAAAACGTGAATATAACTCTTGATTTTGGGGTTAAACAGGAACTTTTGGTCCAGTGTTACTTCATCAACATTTCCAAACATGTTGTGCACACTCCACAGAGCTGAAAATGTGATTTGACTGAAAAAAGACGTTTGGAAGAAAAAAAAGACACAACTTTTAACTGCAACAGTTTTTGGAAACTGTCCCGTGACATCAGGCATTTCAGCCCCGCAACTACCGATACCGATACCGATACAGTACGAAGGTGCAGTGTGTTCATCCAGGACATTTGGGGAGTGTATTTAGCAAAAAATTTATCAACTAAATTAGGGACACACTGATACCGATCCTGGTATCGAATATCAGCACCGATCCAGGAAAATGAGCTGGAGACAGAGACAGACAGACACCAAAAGCCACTTTAGGGCTGTGCAAAAATATCATTTGCTGGTTCCAGTGCCTGTCCTTGAAGGATAAAAACAAACTGCAGAACATTGTTAAAACTTGCTCAAAAATCATAGGGGTCAAACTGAGGGAGCTGCATTCTCTGTGGGAGGAGCGAGTGCTGAGCAAAGCCAAGTGTCTCCTGGCTCAGCCCCTCCATCCTCTGACTCCTGACTTTATCCTGATGCCTTCAGGACGTCGTTTTTATGCTCCGGTACGGAAGACTAACCGCTTCTCCAATTCTTTTGCGCCTTCAGCTATTAAACTGCTAAATTCTGAGGGTTGTGTTTTTTGAGGTTTTGCACTGTCATATGTATATTGTTCTTATATTGTTCTTTGAGTTCCACTTGTGTCTGTAATGGTCTGACACACTGTGTGTTTGTGCAGGTGAGAACTGCTCTGTGAAAGCTGCAAACGAATTGCCCTCTGGGATCACTAAAGTTTTCTGATTCTGATTCTGCAAAAATATCGAAATATCACTATATTGTTATGTTTAATGTGATTATACAGTATCGATATCGTGGGCTTCTGAGTTTGTTTTTTTACCAAATTATTTTGTTACAGCTACAGTTTTGTTGCTTTTTCAGAGAAAAGAAACTTGTTTATGCGACACATTTGTCATTTTCACTGTTCTGATGAGGATTAAAATGTTTGATTCATTGGAACTTTGCACAAGAAGTGGTTTAACAAAGACTTTTAGCATCACAGCCACGATTTAGCCTTTATTTTTTACTGAACCGGATCAAATCCATTTGAAATCTATCATATCGAATCAAAAGTGCACTGTATCGACATGTATATCGTATTATGGCCTGTGTATCGAGGTATTTATCGTATCGGCAACTTCTTAACGATACCGAGCTCAAATCGATATCAGTATCAGAACAGAAAGAAAAAGCTGGATCGGTGCATCTCTAATTCAGACAGAGGTGGGGGATGTAGAGAAGTGGACGTGTGGATGTCCAGAGGAACAGCAGAGCTCTGCGTGGAGCCGATACTCACCGATGACGAAGCAGAGCGTGGCAGAGATGGGCATGACGGCCCAGATCAGCCCCATGGACGGGTTATAGACCGCCTCCGCCGTGCCCACGATGAAGCCGCCGCCCACCCACGTCGCTGCAGAGAGAAAAAAACACAGTTAGGCCAAAGAGTGAGTTTAGAAATGGACCGAAACAGGAAGTGTTCACGGGTCCGGCTCCTTCTTCACTGAATAACCGTCGCTCCTCTCTCTGTACCTGCTGCTGTGAGCCTGTTTGTATTAACACGATCCTATTTTGCTATTTTGTCCATAAATAAATTCATATTCCTGATAAAAAACTCAACTTCAAACTGGCTTCTATAAATACCAGCCTCAATGAGCTTCATTTGCCTGGAGCCTCAGTTCACTTCTGTTCACTTTTACAGTCTGTGGGTGACGTCACACTGCCTCGTTTCACTTTTTTCTAGTGCTGTCAAAAATATCGCGCCATTAACGTGATTAATGCACTTTGTGACCCAGTGGACTAGTTTTGCTGTAACGTTAGAAAAACTCCAGGATCCGGCTGTAAACAGGAAGGAAAACAATCTGTAGGAATCTGAGACGTGCCGTTTGGAGGAGGTGGACCAAAGCACGACACACCTGTGCACACGCCTATGCCCCCGCACGAGGAAAACGCCAAAGTCCACTTCAAAACATACGGCGACAAGGACCACGGACAGCGACACAAACACAGGGAGGGGCACCGCAGGATCCACGCCCGCCCCGCCACCGACACCACAGGCCGATGGACCCACCCCCTCCTCCAAAAACCACCAGCTCCACCGCGCGACCCGCAAACACGACGCCCGGGCTGCGGCCGACAGGTGCAAACGCCGTCCACAGAACCACAGGAAATAGAGCACGGCCCAAAAGCCCCGGTGCGAGCGCGAGTACAGCAGGTACTGGGGCAGACAAACACAGCCTAACTTTCTTTCTTTATTTAGTTTATTTGACAGGGACCATGTACATCAACATTAATCACAAAAGAAAGTCTGCCTAGTACCAGATTTTAGCTTCACAACTAATTTCCATCTGTATCCCTGGACTAACGAGGCAAGAAAAGATAAAATAAGATCAGATCAGACAGGACTTTATTGATCTCGCAGTGGAGAATTCAACAGTCACAGTAGCTCCAGGACAGTTTAGTGCAAAAAAGAAAAAAAAAAGTGTGCACGCAAACAAGATAAACAGTAATAATACAAAAATAGAAATAATAAAATAAAGAAATAATAATATAAAGTGAATAAGTATATGTACAAAATTTACAAAGAGAATGGAATTGCACTGGCGATAAGAAGACACAAACATGCATTAAACACAGAACAATGCAGGAAATACAAAAGTTCAGCGTTTTAACTGCACGTCCCTGAGTCATGAGAACATAATATTTCACTTCGCCCACGCTGTGGGGCACAAAGTCTCACTGACGACTCTCCTGGTTTGCAATAAAAAGCAAAAACGAGAGAGGATTAAAATGATGATTTACAGCGAACACTGCAAACTCTGCTGCCTGTGCAATACTGGGACCGTGTGCAATACATAAGAGTCCAGCAGCCACTTTACCCATTACACATTTATTATTTACTGTAAGATACTGGAGCCACTTTAAAGACATAACGTTATTTATAGCACTGTACAAACTGCAGCCGCTGTGTTCAGTCTTACCGTACGTATAGTTTTATAATCCTTATCTTTATAGATCTTTATAGTTTGTCTATTTTTAAGTAATTCTGCACTTCTGTTGCTGCTGCTGTTTTCTTGCTGTTCTCTTAACTGTGCGTTGCAACACTGAATTTCCCCATTGTGGTACAAATAAAGGACCTCTTATCTTATTCAAAGGGACAAAAATGTGCGATTTCTTTGCAGTTAATCGCAAGTTAACTGTGATATTCATCAGATTAATCGCAATTAAACATTTTAATCGATTGACAGCACTGCTTTTTTTAAACCGGTGTTTGTTTTTCTTTACCGTGAGGTCACAGGCCCTCGGTTCCCTCTGTTCCCTCGGTTCCCTCTGTTCCCTCGGTTCCCTCGTGTTTCCTCGTGTTTCCTCGGTTCCCTCGTGTTCCCTCGGTTCCCTCGTGTTCCCTCGTGTTCCCTCGGTTCCCTCGGTTCCCTCGTGTTCCCTCGGTTCCCTCGCGTTCCCTCGGTTCCCTCGCGTTCCCTCGTGTTCCCTCGCGTTCCCTCGGTTCCCTCGCGTTCCCTCGGTTCCCTCGCG